>CM053773.1:159709398-159760397 GCA_028658325.1 Potorous gilbertii | reverse complement strand
TATATGATCTGATGCTGAGCGAAAGGAGCAGAACCAGGAAAACTTTCTGCACAGCAACGACCACAGTGTGCGAGAGTTTTTTCTGGTAGACTTGGAACTTTGTAATAACACAAGAACTTACTGAAAAAAAAAATCCCAATGTCAATTCGGTTTACTTCTTGAACTATGACCCCAGCTTAAGATCTTGGTGGAGACTTTAAGAGCTTCACTTCAGTAACTCTGGGAGTCTGGCTTTAATCATTGGATTACCGTATGTTCGAGTTAAACTAGTTTGACTTTCTAGTTTGTTATGTCTCATCTCCATGCATTTGCTCATACAATCACAGAGTTAGAAGGGACCCGAGGTGACACCTAGGCCCAGTTTATACAAGGAAAAAATACAAACTTCACTGAGATGTGGTAGACTTAAAATGCAGTAGTCATATATATTTGAACATAACCAATGTGGCAATTCATTTGGCCTAACTGTGCATATTTTTACATGGGTTTTGTATTTCTTCTCTTTTCAGTGAGGGAAGAGAAATAGTAAGAGAAAACAAATTTTGTTAATTAAAAATAAAAGTTTAAAATAGTTATCCAGCCTCTGCCTGATGACATCAAACAAAGATACAACAGCTTCCAAAGCAGCCCATTTCACTTTTGGATAGCTTTAATTTTTATGAATTTTTCCTTATCTCAAGTTTAAATTTGCTTTTTGCAAATTGCTGCCTAAGGCTCCTGGTTCTGTCCTGGGGCCAAATAGAAAAAGTCTAGTCTTTGTTTCCTACTGCAGCCTTTCACATCTTGGAAGATAGTTACCATGTTTCCTTATTAGTCTTTTCTCCTCTAGGCTAATTGTCTTCACTTTTTTCAATAAATCTTCTTATGTCAGCAATCTGAGGCTTCTCTCCTGCCTTTCCTCATTTGTAGCATCTCTAGCTTATAGATATCTTTTCTAAAATGTGTTGCCTGCACCTGAATATAAAACTCCAGATATGTTCTGACTGACATGGAATATAATGAGTCAACTCTCTAGTCCTGAATAGTGCAGCCTATAATTGGCTATTAGATCATTTCTTTTAACTTTAGTGTTACCCTCTTTGCTTGTATTGAGCTTACAATTCACTAAAACCTTCAATTTTTTCCCCAAATGAATTGTGATTGTCAACCCTCTTGTATTTTGTATTTATGAAAGTAATTTTTTGGAAATCAAGTGTAAAACTTTATCCCCATTATATCCCCACTATATTTTGTCTTTGTTTCATGAGTGGACCCTGATAATGGCAAATACCAATAACATAACAAAAAATGAAACATTGAATTTTAATGGACAGTAAACCTCTTGTTCCAAATGTGAGAATATTCTTAAATAAGTTAGATAACTTAAATAAGTTAGATAACAAAGATCAAAGTTAGTACAAAACTTTAATACAGAATAACAAGTGAGAAAAATATGTGGTATTCCAATCAAACATTCCAAACTTGATCTACTGACAACAGGTTACTAATGATGAAAAATGATAACTAGACAGAAGAAATAACAGAGCCCAACTGAGATAATTTCATACAGCAGTTGAACCAGTGTAAATTGATTACAGTTGTAGAATGGTTGAACAAATTATCTTCTTTGAATATATCAAGCTGCTATCGTACCCTAACAAATTCTGGAAGGGATAGTTTCACAGAAACCTGGGGATCCTTGTATGAACTGTTACAAAGTAAAATGAACAGAACAGGAACAATTTATAACAATGGATTAAACAATATTTATTAAGTGTGTACTCTGTACCAGGCATAATACTAAGCATTAGAGATTAAAAAAAGAAGGGCAAAAGACAATTCCTGATTTCAAAAATGAGCAACTTTATAAGACTTAAGAATGTTGATCAATACAATAACCAATTTTGATTGGACAGGGATGCTGAAAAAGTATGCTAATCACCTCCTGACTAAGAGGTGATGGATTTAATGACATTCTTTCCATTTCTGCCTCTCCTTTCCCTCCAGGACTCATCATATTAATGCAAAATTTAGTTTGAACACTCAGTTGTCTTAGATCATATAAACTAAGAGCTCCTGAGCTCAAGAGAGCCTTCCAAGCAGCAGGTATCACAAGCATGTATTACCACTCTTGGCTACACATTTGTTAGAAGGGTTTCCCTTCTCTATCTCCCCCACACTCTCATTCTTCCAACCTCCATGTTGGGGGCAGAGTCTAGAAGAGAGGAGGCAGAGAAAATGAATATTTGACTTGTGAAATAAAATTTTTTAAAAAAGGAGAAAAAGAAGAAAATAGAAGAACCTAAAAAAGGACCTCAGTGGCAGCTAAGAGCAACATCAGTTTAAAACAGTCTTGTTCGTAAAATCTTATAATGCAGGGCTGTTGGATGATCATAAGTAGTACTGCTTCATGAAAGAGAGAAATTGTTATGAATAAAACCAATTTAAAGAAAGTTTGGAGATACACCCAACCAAGTAGTTATCCTGAGAACATGTGGGGATGAATCTGGAAGGCAGATAACAACCAAGAAAAGACCTGCAAAAATTTTTTTAAAAAAACTTTTTGTTTCCCTTGAGTCACTCTCAGTCACCCAGGTTCACCACCTTAATGTCATCCTTGACTCATCCTTCACTTGCTCCATATATTTAATTAGTCAATTAATTTAGTCATTTCTGCCCTCAAAATGAGGTAGTTAGGTAGAGTAATGGATAGAACCCAGGGCTTGGCAGAAGATGAGTTCAAATTCAGCCTGAAACAGTTCCTAACTGCGACTCTGAGATAATCATTTCATTTTTGTCTGTCTCTGTTTTCGTGATTGTAAAATGGTTATACCCAGGGTTGCTGTGAGGACAAAGTGAGATAATACTTGGAAAGTGCTTAAATTAGTGCCTGGCACATAGTAGGTGCTTAATAAATGCTGGTTACTCTCCCCTTCCCATTTCTGTTTCTTTTCTTCTACATATATAACCACTACCCCTAGCTCAAAGCCCTGGTAATTTCTTGACTTAGTTATTTCAATGGCCTACTAAATTTTCCCTGTGTCAGAACTCTCCCTGTTCCAATATATTCTCTACCCAGAGGCCAAAGTGATTTTCTAAATCATAAATCATGTTAATGCTGGCCCCCCCACCCCAGGCCCAGCCTTTCAATGAACTCCAGGTTCTTCAGATCATCTTTAGTATAAAAGCAAAATTCTTGGTTGTAGTTTCAAGCACTTCACAACCTGACTAACATTCCATTCTTTTATACCTTACTCTCTTCCATTCATTGTGATCCAGCTACAATGGCTTATTTTCTGTTCCTAGGACATAGCACTCTACCTTCTATGTCCGCATCTTTGTATCAGGTGTTGTCTATCCCTAAAATGTCTTTCCTTTTCACCTCTACTTTTTAGTCTCTTTTGTTTCCTGCAAGGCTTAGCTGAGATCCCACCTTCTGTATGGAGCCTTCTCTATTCCCTTCAGCTGCTATAGCCTTCCATTCATTCTCTTTATTTTTTGCCTGTATCCAGTATTTACATGTTTTTCACTCCACTGGAATGTGAACTCTTTGAGGGGACGGTTCATATTTTTGCCTTTTTTCCCCAGCAATACAATGCTGCACACATAGAAAGCTCTTAATAAATGCCTGTTAATTGACTTTCCAGGAAAGTGTAGCCATTTTGGACTCTATCACAATCTTGGGAGTAATTATAACAAAGGCAGAAATGGTACTAGATAAATAGATAGAAGCATTTATCAAGGGCTTACTACATGCCAGGCACTGTACAAAGCACTGGAGATACACATACAAGCAAGATAGTCCTTGCTTTGGAGGAGATTACATTCTAATTGGGGGAGACAATATTCAAAGACCAGAAAACCCAGTGGTTGAGCAAGAAAGGCATGGAACAGATAGGAAAGTGTGACTGAGGTGTGCACTCAGGTAGGATAAGGTAAAATCTTACCTATAAGAGCAAAGGGTGCTCCAGGTGACTGATGGGTAAGAGGTGGAGGTGATGGTTCAAGTAAAGGTACAGTGAGTCCAAGATAGGAAGTGGTGGTGAGGCACAGGGCTCAGTTAAGATGAGGTAAAAGCTATCTACCAGAAAGGAGGGACTTTTTTTCACTGAAGAGAATCAAGAGAAGAAAAACTAAATTAGATCAAGTCTACATAAATGAGATCAATACTACGAGTGACATATTATGAAAGTATTAGGAGATTGACAAAGGATCTGTAGGGGGAAAAAACAAAGACAAGGAAAAAAACTTCTGAACAATACCTCAAAAAGGGATGAAGAGATCACCATTAACTTATAAAACTGTAATGATAATACGTACATGCAGTGAATGAATCCTTGATGGATGTACTAACGTGGAATGGCAGTTTTTCACAAAATTCACAACAGATCAAGATGTTGCCATCATACAATTGACTGAAAGATGAAGATCCCACTGTGTTCATTGTTGGTGGCTGTAAGAAAAAGATTTATGTTTAATTTCCATATAAACATCAAAATTGTGTGAGATTTTTGGAAAAGTCTGACAATAGTTAAAACTTCCTTGTGGTCTCCTATTATTTCTTCTAATCTCTTTTCCTATTTCCTTTCTCCAGTTTTATGTTTCCATTCTTGGGTATTTAATTTTAGAACATAGGTTTACTCTAGTTTGAATTAAAATACAGGTAATTCCTCCATCCCCCCCTTTCTCTCTCACTTATGATATGACTTTTTATACGTAGGTCACAAATCCTCTTCGAGCTGATATTTGTATGAGGTATGAGTTATTGGTCTAAATCTTATTTCTTCCACATTTTTGTCAGATATTAGGATTTTATCTGAGTAGCGAGGGTCTTGTGTTTATCAAATACTAGGATATTAGATATGCTTAGTTCTTATTATAGGGTGTACTTAATCTGTTCCAGTGATCTCTATTTCTTAACCAATACAATATTGTTTTAATAATAACCATGTTGTAGCATAGTTCGAGATCTGGCACTGCTAAGTCCTCCTTCATTTTCATTATTTCTCTTGAGAGTCTTTTTTCCTCCATATAAATTTTGTTATTACTTTTGTAGTTCTGTAAAGTAGTCTTTTGGTAGTTTGATTATTATGGCATAGAATAAGTAAATTAATGTAGATAGTATAGGTATTTTTATTGTACTGGTTCATTCTACCCATAAACAATTAGTATTTTTACAATTATTTAGGTCTATCTTTATTTAAGCAGTTTGTAATTATATTTATGCAGTTCTTATGTATCTTGAAAGATAGATTCCCAAGTATCTTACATATTCTATAGTAATTTCAAATGGAATTTCTCTATCTCTTCTTACTGGACTTCATTGGAATTGTACAAAATGCTAACGATTTTTTTGATTATTTTGTATGCTGTGAGTTTGCTAAAGTTATTATTTCAATTAATTTTTTGACTCTTCTAGGTTAAGTAGACACCATCATATCCTCTGCAAAACGTGATAATTTGGTTTCTTTTTTATCTATCATTATTGCCTCATTTTCTTTTTCTTATTTTATTGGTGTAGCCAATATATAAATATTGTAGTATAACAGATAGAAGTAGTAACAGGAATATCATTATTTCATCCCTGAATTTATTGGCAAGAAATAATGGTAGCTTTTGGTTTTAGATAAAGACAATTGATCATTTTGAGAAAAAGTCAATGAAGTATTTTTAGTGTTTATTTAAACAAAAGTGACTGTTGTAGTTTGTCTAAATCTTTTCCTGTATTGTATGTAACATGGATTCATTTGCTTTTTAAGATATTTGTTCCCAGGATCCATGACCATAAATAATCTACAAGTTTCAGAACCATCACCTGTAAACAATTTTACTATGCTTGTATATTGTTACATAACCTTAAAGAGCGTAAATATTTGAGGTTAAGTTTAAACAGCCCATTGCATCTGAGCTATGAGTTAATGTAAACTTGAGAGTCTAATGCTGGCAAATTGCCTTCTTTGTGCACTACTCTATAAAGAGAGTGAACGCTGGTCAGTAAGTGTGAGTTTGTGGAATACGCAGCTGGAACTGTGTGCTTGCCTTGACCTGCCACCATCCAATTTTAGGGGGATGCTGTAGGAGTTAGTGTGCCTACTCTTATTCTCATTGATCCCTGCAAGAAGAATAAAGTTAATTAACCCCTTATCATGCCTCCTTTGCTGTCCTTCTATCTGCCTGTCTCCGGAGTGGACCTGCAAGAGGCTGGAGCCCCAAAACTCCTGTGTTACATGCATCTATTGTTATAAACATATAATTTTGTTGATTTTATTTATTATTTTGGCTTATTATGTTTATAGTTTTCCTAATGTCAAACCAATGCTGAATTTCTTGTGTAAGTTCAATCTTGTCATAGCACATAAACTTAGTGATACCTATGGATAGGAGAAAAGTTCATGACCAAACAAGAAATAGAGAAGATCATAGAAAATGAATAATTTTAATTACACAAAATTTGAAAATTTTCATACAAAGAAATCTGATTAAATTAAGGTTAAATGGAAAATTATTATGTGAGAAATTTTTTTGCATGAAGCTTCTCTGGTAAAGACCTCATTTCTAAGACATATAAAGAACTGATTCAAATTTATAAGAATAAAAAACCATTCTCCAACTGATAAATGGTCTAAGGATATGAACAGTTATCAAGGGAAAATATATAAATATAGCCATATGAAAATATGGTTCAAATCACCATTAATCAGAGAAATTCAAATTAAATCAATTTTCAACTTTTTTGAATGCAGCTGACCTTGCCTGATCCCAAGGTTGGGAAATGTCTGAATGTGATTGAAACCAGTTGAAAGAGAACTACTGAAACCATTTTAAAAAGGAAAAAATAAAGGAAGAAAAAAAAAGGAACCCATTCTAACAAGATGTTACCCTTAAGAAACCTCTCCCAACCTTCTCTATAGATTTTCAGTTGTTAAACAAAACAATTTGTGTAACAGCTTCTTGAGGCAATGCTTCCCATGAGACTCCCTTCCTGCTGAAATGTTTTCACCCTTGCCCCTCTCTGCCCTTCTTGGGCACTGTTTGCTGGTGGCCTTGGATTGCAATTCCCATGCCTTGGTTAAAAGACCCTAGTTTGCAAAGATGAAAGAAAAGAAAAATAATAAATGTTGGAGGGAATGTGGAAAAGTGGACACACTGATGTATTTTGGTGGAGCTGTGAATGACTAAAACCATTCTAGAAGGCAATTTGGAATTATTCACAAATAAGTTATTAAAATGCATTCTTTCTGACCCAGCTATATCCCTGTTAATTTTTTTTTTTTGCTCAAAAGGGATGAAAGAAATTGGAAAAGATGTTGTATGGACAAAAATATTTATAGCAGCTTTTTTGTGGTAGCAAAAACTTAAACTAAAGGGATGCCCATCAGTTAAAGAAGGACTGATTAAGTTATGATACATAAATATGATGAAATCCTATTGTATGAAATGACATAGATAATTTCAAAAAGATATAGAAAGACGCAGAGTAAAGCAAATAGAAACAGAAGAATAATGTATCCTATAATATCAAGTGTAAAAATGAACAATTTTAAATATGTTTATAAACTATTGAAGAAAAAAATGAGCAAAACCAGTATAAAAAATAATGTAATAAAAATATTGTAAAAACAAAAACTTAGATGTCAAGAAGACCTTTTCGACAAAATGTGATTACAAATTTTGGGGGGAATATGAAGGTTTCCTTTTATTATTTATCTCCTTGGGGTTATATGCTTAGCAAGCAGTGGAATCTTTATATCAAAGAGTATGGTTATTTTATTTGCTTTATTAGCATGATTTCAAATTGATTTCCAGAATGGTTGAACCAATTTGATTTTTGAATGGAGGATTTTATTACTCCCTATTTTTTTAAATGAAATTTTATCTTTCTCATCTATCAGGCATTTATATTTTCTCTCTTCCTCTGCCTCCCCCTGCCCATTATGGAAAAACAAAACAAAACATGTTAAAAGAAATCTTGGTTGGAGCCTTGCCCTGGTCAGTAAGAAGGAAAAGTAAAAGTATTTTATCAGTTTGCAGAAGTAGCAAGCAGATGGATGTTAAGGGGGAGGATTTCAAACTTAGCCCTGGGGGTGGGAGGGTTTGGTGGGTTTGTGGAATGACTGTAGACAGGAGTAAAGAACTTCCATAAAAGGACAAAAGTATGAAGTACAAAACATGTACAAAAGTAAATGTTAAATGAGGAGATGAGATTTGTGTGGCCTCAGCTTTTCCTCCCAAGTGTTTTGGTATCTCCGTATCTTGCAGTCTGTACCTAAAATTTAGATTTTAAACAGGAGGTCACTCAGGCTGACATTGTACAACCACACCCCTATATTTAAGGGAGAATTTTGCATGTGATTGATTCTTGTGCAATTTACAAAGTGCACTGTCACCATCATTAATGAAAGTGGGATTTAGGTTTAAAAAGTTGGGGAGTCATTTTCATGTATTGTTTAGGTAGAGATCGCAGAGAAACAACTCAAAGAATTCATCATCTTTGTTAACAAAGTAAGTCTACAACTGCAGTAGCAGTTTGGAAGAGCTGGGTGATGAATGACTAAAATGAAGTTTCTTAAGATCTAAGAATGCCAGTTATGGTCTATTTCTGTTAAGGGAAGGGAATGTAATTCCCCTTCTCCAACTTCTGTTGCTGCAGTCACTGAAGAAGAGATTTTAATGTATTAACTTGGGTGATCCCTTAATGAGCTATAAACATATACAAGAAGCAAACCACGGGGATTAGTTGAGCAAACAAATCAGCCTAGGAATTTTAAATATCTAAATGCTGAATGAATTTCAGCAGTAGGAGAGTAGGAGAAATCAAAGCTTTCAGGAGTGTGGCTAATATTTGCCAAACTGCTTGTTTCCTTCTGGATTCCATTTAGACCTCAGAAAGGGATCACAGGATATTACACCTTATTAAGACATTATAATCTCTCTCTCTTTTTAAAAACTACATTTTATTATTGTATCATCTGGGGTGGGTGGTGTGGGGAAATCACATGGTTCCTCCCTTGAATTTCTAACACAACTTAGTACTTATGTAGGATGTTACTTTAGGAATTGATTGAAGAGGTAGACCACACTTTAAGCATCAGAAATATTTTTGAAATATTATATCTAACATAGATAAATTATTTCTGTATCAAAAAATATTTTCCCATACTCTTCCATTATCTTATTAGAGATTCATTCCCACAGGGAAAAAAATGAATCTCTAACACATAAAACATACCCCAAATTTTAATATTCACCCCACAAACTATTCTCCCTCTGACAATATGCGTTCTTTATGTACTATATTTAATTCTCCCACACAACACCTGTAAGAAGTTAGAAGACAAATTCTCAAGACCTATTTAAAAGTGAGTATAACTTAAAATACCATAGTTATTTTTCATTTTATTGGGTAGTCTCATTGACTCAATAATAACAAAAATAGTTATTATTGTGTAATCATGTGAAGAACATTAAATGAGGATAGCTAGCATTATTTCACTCTAGCCTATTGTTATAGTTTATTGAGACCTTTTATCATAGCTAACATTTACATAACAATTTAAGGTATATAAAACACTTTTCAAATGTTATTTCATTTAATCCTCACAATAATCTTTTGAAGTAGGTGCTACTCTTATCATCAGAGGAGGAACTGAGAAGTCAGGCAAGAGATTATGTAATAAGTGACTTTCCCAGAGTGACACAGCTACTAAATGTTTGGGGTAAGATTTGAACACAGGTCTCCCTGATTCCCAGTACAATGCTCTACCAATACACCACCTATCTAAAGTAATAGGATAGCAACTTGTCTTAGGGCTGTTGTTCATCTTTGTTCTCAACAAGGACCAGTGACATCACCAGGGTGATGTCTTGACTTGTGTCTCTTCTCTAGAGTCTTTCTATCTACCTGGAAAAAGATGAGAATGAACTGCTGACGACAACAATATTATCAATGAATGATTTTAATAAAGCACTTCATACAGTTCATTTGATCCTTATAGCATCTATATTGGGTAGATCATGTGAGCATTATCCACATTTTAAAGATGAGGAAACCAGGTCTCCGGGAGGTTGTGCATTTGTCCTTTGTTACTGAAGAAGACCATTCCCTCAGAGAAATAATGACATGACTTTGTTTTGAGTGAGGGAGGGCTGTGCAGGTCACCAGCCTCACTTCTCCTCCAGAGCCATCTGAATCCAGTGACCAGATATTCATCAGGATGACTGGAGATGACCTAAGATGAAGCAATTGGGGTCAATTGACTTGTCTAAGGTCACACAGCTAGTGAGTGTCAAGTGTCTGAGGTGAGATTTGAACTCAGGTCCTCCTGACTCCTGCACTGGTGCTCTATCCACTTCACCACCTGGCTGTCCCCTCAGGTTGAGGGATTTGCCAAAGACTACATAGGCAGATCCAGCACCAGAAACCTGGTTCCATTGCTCCTATTATACCTAAGTATCTATTCGTATGGGCCTTACACTTTAAAGAAATCACAATAGTTACTTATAGAATCAAAAGACTTAGAACTAGAGGGGACTTGGGAACCATCTTCTAAGGGTTCTTAACCTGTTCTTTGTCATGGAACTCTTTGACAGTCTGATGAACCCTATGGACCCTTTCTCAGAATAATGTTTTTAAATGCACTGAATGAAACACATAGGATCACTAACAAAACCAATTATATTAGATGTAGCTATGAAACTATATTAGACAACAACCAAATTCAGGAATCCCAACTGAGACTAGACAGTATAAGTGACAGGTCTGCTCAAGTTCATACAGCTATGAACCCTGAATTTCTTACTATAGATCCAATGCTTTCTTCACCCTACCATGTTCCTCAGGAGTATTCAGAGATGGAAATATCTAGTGGGAAATGACTTTTTCTATAGCAAACTCATAGGAAGTGAGGCATTGCTTTTAAGATCAACCGGAAATGAGGGAAACTTGTTCACACGCCTGAGACACAAAGCAGATTCTGTACTTTGAGCAATTAGCCAAATTAGAAACTGTGCAAAGTGAGCTCATTCTCTGTGAAGTTGGCCTGTATTTTAATTATTGCTGTTTCAAGGGAGGGTCTGAGGATAGTTAAATTTAGTTCCTTTGCTCCCTCTTCCGTCCACCTCTTGCAGAGTGATCTTTTCCCAAACAGGACAAAGATAAAGCTCCTTCTATTTCTAAAGTAGGAGAATCAACAGATGTCACAGATATTTTTAAATCAATTACTGAGGCATTCCAGCAGCAGCAGCAGGCACATAAAATATAGATGTTGTTTCCTGGACCAAACTTGATTTATTTCTGTGATCATCCCTTTATCACTTCTTGAGCTACATTTCAAAGTATCCTGAACAAACCAACCCACAATTGGTGCATTCCAACTTGTTAGAAGTTCTTTAGAAAATTTACAAGACTGATCCTATCTTCCATGCTTCAGAAAAATACCTTCAAAAAGTCTGTTTTTATATATACTGTTTATATATGCAGGGTTCAAAGGATCAGTCTTCTGACTGATACAATATTTCTTAAGCCCCTGAACCATACATATCAAATTTATACTACTGTCTACCCTCGAGCAAAATACTTCACCTGTCGGAGTCCATGGTTTTTCATCTGTAAAATAAGGAAGTTGACTTGTCAAACAATTAATCAACAATAAATATTATTCATGAACTTACAATGTGCAAGATACTATGCTAAGTGTTGGGGACACAAAGACAAAATGAAAACCCCCCTGCTATTTATTCTGATGGGAAAAGGGAAAGAGGGAAAGACAACACTTATATACATGAGTATTTATTGTTGTCATTCAGCTATCTGAGTCATGTCCAACACTTCATGACCTCATTTGGGATTTTCTTGGTAAATATACTGAACCGGTTTGGCATTTCCTTTTCCAGCTCATTTTACGGAGGAGGTAACTGAGGCAAATGGCAAAATGAATCACCCAAAGCCACACAGCAGGTGAATATCTGAATCCAGCTTTGAACTCAGGAAGATCAGTCCTCCTGATTCCAAACCCCATGCCCAACCATTGTACCACCTAGCTGTTCTGAGTATTTATAGAATATACACACATACATATATACATGTATGTATATATGTGTGTATACATACATACATACATGTGTGTGTATATATATATATATATATATATATATATATATACTTATTATATATATGATTTGATGCATGTGCAGACCCCAACAGCTTACTCTCCTAACACAAACTCTTCTTACGGAAGATGCTGGGGAACTTGCTTCTGGGAGAATCATGAAGTAAGGCAAATGCCTAGGAGAGCCTGTAGAGTGTGTGTAGACAAACGTTTATAACTGATTCTGGTTGGCTAATTATGTGGTAAAGGAGAAGCATCCATAAAGATGTGTCAACTTCAGCTACCACCTCTTTGCCTCACTTCTTCCTGGGGGAGCTCAATGACTCTTGCTCATGGGTTCAGGTGAAAGATTGTGTGGTCAGATGAAAGGCATTTCTTCCTTCTGACCTTTGAGGCCTCATGGCTCCTAGGAAGAGGTCTTGCTCTTTGGGGTTTTTGTTTGCTATTCTAAATTCTAATTGAGAGGAGTATAGCCTACAAAACCTAGGGAGTTTAGAAAGGTCAGATAGATGGGCTACTGGAATCTGGGAGTAAGGCTCTTGGCTGACTTTTGCAACCAGTCTAACACTAATACCCTCCCAAGGAAAAGAAAAGGAGTTGACTTTGGGAATGACTTTTGGACATGAACTTTGTAGGATTATTATTATTAGGAAACAAAGCTATGTTTTGAGTTTACTCCCCCAGAGTGAGTTGGTGTAGGGAGAGTAACTTTCCGAGGTCTTGGGGCAAGGGCAAAATTCTATATTTTCTTCTTGCAAAATCTTGATAGTAAATATACCTTTGTAAAAACTAGTGGATGTTAAATGGTTAAAGAGAATTGGAGTCCTAGTCATTGACTCTTAACATTGAGTAGAATTTCATTAACCTCTGGATCCCAGAAAGGCAGATGTATCAGACTAGCTCCAGGAGATGGGGCCAAAATAACTTGGGACGTGCAAAATAAATGCAAGTTAACTTTGGAAATGACTGGAAAAATGTGTAGCTCAAACTGAGACTTGAAGGAAGCCAGGGGACTTTAAGAAGCATAAGTGGGGAGGGAGTATATTTGAGACATTCAGAATAACCAAGACAAAGGCCCAGACATGGGAAATGAAGCATAATGTGTATAAAACATGTGTATGTCAGTTTGACTGGAATGTAGAATGCAAGAGCGAAATAAACTAGAGAACGACAAGGAAGGGTGGAAGGGGTAAACAGCTTTAAATGCCAAACACAGTAGTTTCTATAATTCTGAAGGCAATAGGGAGCTTTGGGAGTTTAATGAGTTTGATGTATAAAGAACTATTCTTTAGGCAAATAACTTTGGTAGGTGGGGTGGGGAGAGTTTTGAAGTAGAAAGGTCCAATAGGAAGATCTTAAGGTAGTTTGGGAGAGAGGTGATGAGGGCTTGAGTTAGAGTGGTAATGATGATGTGTGAGTGGAATGTAGTAGATGATTCGTGACCATTTGTAAACTGCCTTCTGTTGTGCAAGGAGCTTTGCTCTAGTTGTTGGAAGATCTATAAAATTGAGATAAAATGTATTCTCTGGCCTCCAGGTCTTTAGAATCTTTATAAAAGGACTTGATGATAGGGCACCAGATGGATGGTCTTTAATTCTGCTTTAGCTTATGACACCTTAACTCATGCTATGAAAGCAGATCCAGGATATCGTTCCAATTTATGCTTTCTTTGAAACTAGAGTTTCAAACAGAATATGAATACATGAAAGAGAGGTAAGATAATGTACAGTGTGAGTTCATATGAGAGAGATGAAATCTAGATGGGGAGATTAGGAATGGATTGATTGGGAAAGATTTGGAGCTTGGAGTTTTGAGGATGGATAGGACTTCAAGAAGTAAAGAGAGAAGGGCAAGTCTTTCAGGAGCAGAGGAAGAGTGAGAATGATTAGAGATCACTACGTTTATTAGAGCACACATTTATATAGCATTTCTCTATGTAGAAAACAGAAAGTCAGGTTGTGACTTGCACATGGTCACACAACTGCGTAATTTTCCGAATTTCATAAGACTCAAATCTAAGTCTCCTGACTCCAAGTTCAGTGTTATTTCCATGACACCAAGTTCTCTCCTATAGAATCAAAATTGATCTTAGGGATCAACTAGTTCTTCCTAATTTTCAAGATGAGAAAACTGAGTCCTAGAGAATGGAAGTATGGTAGAGTCAGGAAGTATCAGCAAATGTTGCAAATCAGGGCTTGATTTTATCAGCTTTTTTTTGATTGTCTAGACTTAAGAAAGTGAAAAAGAAAATGTTAATAAAGCCAGTTAGTCTTAGAAGTGTCCTGACATTTTCAGAGACTCCTAAAAATTTATTAGTATATCCTAGGAAGCACCTAAAGTCATTCAGGAAAATATTGGTGCTTCTCTTATACTTCTTACACTACACTAATGGAGAGTATATTTGGGGAATAAATTTGTTTCAGATTATGCTTTTGGCACATCTACCCATCTGTCTCTTTGTCATTGAAAGAAGTTCTTCTTCTTCTATTATATTAATAGTCAAATATTAAATTAGGTTTGAGGTTTTTCTCTTCTATTTCTTAATTCAGGGATCATTCCCTGTAGGTCATTCAGTCAGTCATTGAAGGACAAGGCGGATAGATGAGATTGCCCAAATCCTCTTCAATCTAGAAAAACTCACTTCTAGAAGACATAACTAGAAGACCTTCTGTTTAGAGTGATCTACAGAATCTAATCTTGGTACATTCCAGCCCTAAAGTGTTAAGTCCATGCCCTTGTATCCCACCATTGCAGTCTTGGGAAATTCAACTCATAAAGGAGAAAATCAACCAGAGTTATCTGGGTAGAGATAGATTCTTTTATCCAGATTGTTGGAGGGAGCTGAATCTCATGACAAAATCATATTCTCAGCAGGAGGAGCTGAAGGCTTTCAGCTTCCTCAATGATGTGTCCACCCCCTTATTAATTATTCACTAATCAGCTTTGATTTTTACCTATTGGGGCACCTCCTTTTCCAAAGGTACTTAAGGTTTCAGTGATCTCCATGGTTTTGTCTTTGGTTACCAAAATCACTGATTATCAATTCATTGATTATCACCTAGTCTAATTAATAAATTAATTTCTAATTACTCAGAAGCTCTGTGTCATGGGCTTTTCATTCATCTCAGTATATTTTGCTGCTCATTCATATGTCAAGGTGATTTTTTTTTAAAGCAGCTCTGACCATATCACACCTCTCTTCATCCCTTCCCCAGTGAGCTCCAGTGGCTCCCTATTCTCTCTAGGATCAAATATAAAGCCTTCTCTGCCATTTAAATCTCTATTCAACATGATTCTTTCCTCTCTTTTTAAAATTGCTCTTTCAATGATTAAAAATTGCTTTTTTTTGCTTTTTAGATCACCAGAAATTTTGTATCCTTCTTTCTCCTCTTCCAAAGAGTCATCTCATACAACAAATGATACTTTGAAAGGGAAAAAAAAGAGGAAGCAGGATAAAAGAAGAAAAAATTCATGCAATGTACCACACTCTATTACTTCTCAATTCTACAAAAGAGGAAAGTTAGGACATCTTATATACATTCTTTGGGGTCATGATTTTTCTTTGTAATATTACAATATTCACTTTTGATTATTTTGCAGTTGTTCTTTCTACTTACCTTTCTGTAGTCATTGTGCCTATTGTTTTCTTACTCCTGCTTATTTCATTCCTTATCGATTCAGGTAGGCTTTTCCATGCTCCTCTGTATTTATTACCCTTTTCATTTCTTACAGGACAGCATAATTTGTTTAGCCACTCCCCAATCAATGAGTATTCACTTTATTTCCAGTTTTTTGCTACCGCTAAAAAGTCTTACTAAAATGTACATTGATTTATATGGAGCCTTTCTGTATCTCAATCACCTCTGTGGGGTATAAGCCTAGCAGTAAACTCCAGGTCAAAGGATATGGACATTGCAGTAATTTTATTTGCATCATTCCAAATTGCTTTACAAAATGGTCATACTTTTTTGTAGTTTCAACAGTATACTAGGGTGCCTATCTTTCCAAAATGTCTCCAACATTGACCATCACTATCTTTTATTAAGTTTGCTCATTTGCCGGATCTAAGGTAAAACTCAAATTTTGTCTTCCTTTTTTAGCTCTCATACATTTCACTCCTCTTTATGCACTCTATGATCTAGTTACACAAGTGTATTTGCTGTTCTTCAAACACAACACTTTATCCTCTCTCTTCAAGTCATTGTGCTAGCTTTCAACTATACTTGGAATAATATGTCCTTCATCTCCACATCTTGCCATCCTGGGTCATCTTCAGTTATCTTGATGAATATTTGGTCATTGGATTCAGATGGCTCTGGAGGAGAAGTGAGGCTGGTGACCTGCACAGCCCTCCCTCACTCAAAACAAAGTCAAGTGCAAGTCATGTAATTTCTCTGATGGCATAGTCTTCTTTGGCAATGAAGGATGAATAAAACCCCTCTTCAAGACTCAGCTCAAGCCTCACTTTCTCTAGGACACTGTTCCAGTCTCCAAGATGGCTGGCGTCCTCTCCTCTAAGATTGCCTCTCATTTCATCTGTATATATCTTCTAATGTAACTTACTTTTCTACATTTTGTCTTTTTTTAAATGTGAGCCTCTTAAGGGCAGAAGCTATGCTTTTGCCTTTCTTTGTATCCCCAGATCTTAGTGCAGTGCCTAGCATGCAGTAGACATGTAATAAATTCTTGTTAACTGACAGATCCAGTCAAATTCATTTTCTTTGAACACTTCATTTCCTTAGCCTAGTTTGTTCAGTCTCAAAATTGGAACTAAATTTTCTTCTTATGATCTTCTTTCCTTTATTTAAAAAATTGTATTTCCAACTATGTTTTAATGTAGGCATGAAAAGCAGTTTAGAATAGGAGAGAGAGAGAGAGAGAGAGAGAGAGAGAGAGAGAGATGGTCAAGACGTGGATACATACTCATTATGTAACTACATTTAAATTATTTAATCTCACACATGCTCTAGATGAGGGACGTCAAACTCAAACAGAATTGGGGGCCACTAATCTGTACATAAAGATCCTCATAAGTCATATATTGGCATCATTTTAAATGTAACAATATTTCTGTGTTGTTTTATGTTTATGTATTTTATTAAATATTTCTCAATTATGTTTTAAACTGATTCAGGGCAGCTCAAGAGTATTGTGATTGACACCCTTACTCTAGGTCACTTGCAGGGAAGATACTTAGTTATTGGTAGAGGAAACTTCCTCACTTGGGGATTTCCTGTACCAATGAAATCACAAACCCAATCTCTTTCCTTCACGACTTATTCTAAGTTGATGACTAATTGTATCCTGAGAGTATTGGTCATCTCCTTGGGCATCAAGAAGAGAGAAATGTGTGATCTATAGCAGTCATCAACAACCTCTTTGTTCCTTTCCAAAAATCTATTCCTGTGCACCATAGTTCACAGAAAGGAACAAGGAGGTTGTTGATGACTGCTATAGATCACACATTTCTCTCTTCTTGATGCCCAAGGAATTGACTATGACAAGGGGAAAAGAGAGAAATGTAATATCCCTCCCAATGGCTGGACCACCCAGCTTAGGGGAATTGACCACCCAGAACTACATTTTGATTATCATAGAGCCTTCTGACATCTAGTCTACAAAATCCCTCACTAGTGGCCATCCATTCTCTTCTTGATGATCTCCAAAGACAACTTACTTCAACTTTGAGATAGTCACCATCTGATAATGGAGATGACATGTAAATAACTATGTGCAAACAAAGACAGAGATGGAATAACTTGGGTGAGGGTAGTCTCAGAAGTAAGGCATTAAAATAAAGGAGGATTGAGAAAGACATCTTGAAGAAGATGAGGCTTTAGCTGAGATCTGTCCACATTCAATGGCATTGTCATCTCCTTATTTTCTGGAAACCTTACCTTAACACATCAAAAATGTGGTCCTAGAAGTGGCCTGTTCAGGGAAGGGGAATCCAAACTTCCTACAAATCCTATGAATTCATTCCAATTAATCCAAATTTTCTATAAGGCTGGTCTTGATGACATGCTTTGGAGCCCCAGTACCCTATTCTGTGTGGCAGGTCCCACTTACAGCTAGCCAGTGGGTTCTGTATTCTTGCTTTCAATTACTCAGAATATGTTTCTTCTTTAAAGAGCTTTACAATGCTATTTCAGAGGATTCTCAGAAGTAGTTTTTTAAAACCTCTTCTAGCCACTTATGTTTTCTAAATAGAAAGGCAAAAAGACAGTGCAGAAATAGAAACTCTTTGGAGCCTATAAAATTCAGTTAAGTGTCATCTACTATGTCAAAAGAGTGGAAATCTTTTCCTTAGACTTTTTTTCTCTCAGAAAGTCAGTTTATAAATTTCAAAGGGCCTTCAACTCATGAATGACCACAGGAATGGGCTTATTTTCTTTTACTTAGGAAGAGAAAATGCTTTTGGAATAGGTCAGATCTGGTTGGGACCAGCTGAAAACCTCAGGGTCCAAAATGAAATGAAACAAGACACCAATAGATAATTGACAAAAGGAGGAAATTAGGGGGTGTAGTGGCCAGTAGTCAAAGAATAGCTGAGTTTAAGTCCAGCACTCTGGGCAAGTCACTTAATGTTAATCTGTCTCAGTTTTCTCAACTGTTAAATGAGGACTATAGTAACATCTGCTTCCCAGGGTTGTTTATCATCAAGATCAAATGAAATATTTTGAAGCACTTAGCACGGTGCCTGACACATAGTAGGAACTTAGTAAATACTCCTTTTCTAACTTCTGTAGCCCAGAAAAGATACTCAGCAAAGATACAACATTCCATCTTAGGTAGATTGCAAATACCTCTAGGCAACTAGGTGGCACAGTGGATAGAGTGATGAACATGGAGTCAGGAAGACATATCTTCCTGAGTTCAAATCTGGTCTCAGACACTAGTAGTTGTGTGACTTTGGGCAAGTTGCTTCACCCTGTTTGCCTCAGTTTCCTCATCTGTAAAATGTGCTGGAGAAGAAAATGGTGAACCACACTGGTATCTTTGCCAAGAAAACCCCAAATGAGGTCACAGATTATTGAACATGACTGAGAATGACTGAAAAAGAGTAAACTCCTCTCCCATTCCTTTAGTAAATGGTTGGGGAAAATAACTAGTATGGAATGAATACTGGACTAAGAATAAAAAAAACAACCCTGGATTCTCACCCTTGTTCTATTACTAATTATAGCCATATGACCTTGGATAAATCACTTTCCCTCTATAGGCTTCAGTATTCTTCTTTGTAAAAAAATTTAGACTGAAATACATTCTCAATTTTTTTTCCAAGTATGATAGGCCCTCCCCTCTTCACCCCTAGTTGGCCAGCTTAATGATGAACAGTAAATAAGAATGATAGCTCAGACAGATATAATGTCCCACACATGTAATCCCTGATGACCAGGAGTCTAAGGTTGGTAGATGTCTTAAAGTAGAAAGTTGTGAAATGCAGTGAATCATCATTAATATGGAGTATCAGATTGCCAAAGGAAGGGCAAACTGTCCCAGGTCTGATATGGAGCAAGTTCCCATGCTGATCAGAGTGGCTATGAATAGCCTTGTACTTCCAACATGTGTGACATAGGGGATTTAGTTATTGAAAAAAAGGAGAATTCATGTCTTCAAGATGCTTTATAGTTACATTCATGTATTGTCTTCATAATTTCCTTGTGAGGTAGACAGCAAAAATGGAATCAGCCACATTTTATATGTGAGGAACTTGAGGCCCAGAGACATTAAGTAATTTGTTCTAGTTTACTTGTTTAGTCAGTGTGGGGGCTGGGATTCAAACTCAAGTCTCCTGATTTCAAGCCAAGTACTCTTCCTAATATTCCACATTCTACTTAAATAAACATCAATTCTCAAAACTTAAAATGCTTATAAAAATGTTTCAGTCGTCACATACTTGTACATCTTGTCCAAGAAACAAGAGACCAAGTCTTGGTATTCAGTGTGACTCAATGAGAAGAACTTCTCATCTTTTCATCTAAAGGGAGAGTTCTGGCCTTGTGAATTACCATGTGACTTAGGACAAATCAACTTAACCTCTTTGAAGCTCAATCTCCACATCTATAAAATAGGGATAGTGATGTTGGTGCCATAGAGCTTTTCATAGAATTGTGAAGGAAACACTTTGCAAACCTGAAACCATACTTTAAATATAAATTGTCATTCTTTTCCCCCTCCTCTCTTACCTGGCAGTAACCCGTTTCCTCCTCTGGGACATTATCACAAAGAGTGGACAAATGACCCCTTGTTGAAGGTATTGTAAATGAACAATGTTATAAATGAGTTTTCTTCAAGTGTAGTTGAGAAATATGGTCTCTGAGACCCTTCCCAATCCTGACATTCTATGAGTTTTATTCTGATGGAATCAACTGATGAATGTTGGATAAAAGATCCCTAGGGAATCACTATCTCTTTCTCAAACTGCCAGTGCCTGTTGCCAGACTAAAAATTCAAATCTTCAGAGGATCTGGGTTCAAATGTCTTCTCCGCTACTTACTACATGTGTAGCCTTCAATAAATCACTTCCCCTGTCCAAGTGCCAGAACATAACATTTCCTAGCCTCAGTTCCCTCATCTTTAAAATGGGAACAATAATATCTTTTTTGCAGGTTTATGAGAATTAAATGAGATAACATACAAATAGAAATGCTAATAGATGTCTATGGGTGTTTATATATGTATATATACATATATATATATATATATATACACAAAATTTGGCTAGGTACATATATAAATATGTGTATTTCTGTATACAAATATCTATAAATCAAATCTATAAATCAAATACAAGTTTACCTTGGAGGGAAAGGTGCTAGCTGTTGGGTGGGGACATGAACAGTTCCATGCAGAATAAAGTGAAATGCTAAGACTTTTAAAATATTAAAGAAATAAATCCTGAAGTCCAAGGGGGGGAAAGAAAACAACTATGCAAATCACCAACCTCATTTACATCTCATCTAATGCTGATATATATTATTTTTCCTGTGTACCCAACTGTCAGTGGGCCTTTCCTTACCTGGCAGTTCCATTTTGACCCCTTCATGATGGACTTGTGGATACCTCCCTTCACTGGCTTTTCATCCTAAGTTTCCTCTGAAGACATTACATTTAATGTTTTTTCTTTTTCTCTCTTCTCTGTGAATGATCAGGTTTAGATACTGAATATGAATCATATGCCATGAACTGTAAGAGCTAAGCTGCTAAATTGGCCAGCAGGGACAGGGATGAGATAACTTTGCTGGGAGTGAAATTGATGTGGAGCAATTAATGAGGTCTGACTATTGAGTCAGGATCCTGACTTAGTTGTACAGCACACAGACTGGTTCAGCAGGTAGTTTCCAAAGAGAATTCTAGACATCCTTTGAGCAATGGTAATATCAGGAACTGAATAAATTGATGTAAAGTCATGAAGAAAGAAATGAGCAGAACTAGAATAGCAATTTATAAAAACATAACAGAATAAAGACAACCATTCTGAAAGCTATAAGCTTTATGATCAATACAATGATCATTCAGTATTCCAGAGGATCAATAAGAAAGATGTTTTCCATTACAGAGAGGTGATAGATTTATGGGACAAAATTAGACTTTTTTTTTGCAAACATCCATGGAGGGAATGCATTTTGCTTGACTATGCATATTTATTATAAGAAATTGGTTTTTCCTTTCTTTATTATTTTCAGTGTGAGATGAGGTTGGGAGAGAGAAAAAATAGGTATCTATTAATTATATTTATATGTGAATATACATTTATATTTTTAAACAGAAAGCTAGCATGCTATAAGTGTGAAATGTTGCATGAACTTTCATATGAAATTGCTGTATTAGTTTTACTTATTTTACTTTGTTACAAGAGACCTCTTATGAATGTGGAGTAATCTGTAAATGTTTGTGATGTGAAAACAAAACGTCAAAAATTAATGGATTTAGAAATAATATATAATTCAATTTAAAGAGGTAACTTTTTTTGTATGAAGAATTTCTGGTATATTTGGGTTTAAAAAGTCACATCATTCTAAAGTTTAATTTCATGTATAATAGGACCTAGGAAAGTTTCAAGAATATTAAATTATTATAATTTATATAAATTAAATATTTCTGGATAGCTTGAATTATTAGGCAACTTTTCCTTAGACCACATCTTGATGTATTTTCTTAATCTTTCTCTCATTCTGCCTTCTGGGGTCAGGCAGAACTCTGTACTTGAAGAAAATAGTCATTTCTTCTTGAAGTCTTCTCTGGATTAAACAACCTCAGGTCCTCCTACAATTCTAATATGATATTATCTAGAGTCTCTTAAACATTAACATACCTAGTCTTAGATGGTAAAAGGACTGTGTTTGAATAACACCCCAAACAATCACTAGATTAGTAGAAAAACAAATATTATCTACATTTTGGTTCTGTACAAGGTTGTGCCATTAGTTCAATGGATTATTCACCCCTCTCCCCAATTTAATTCTTCATTAGGCTGTCTTATAGACATTGCCATAGCCCTTATATATTCTAGGAGTCAATGTTTCATCATTTACTTTTCACAGTAAATGAATCATTAACCTGAGCTCTGCAACTTGTCTTCATTCTGTTTCCTACTTAAACAATTCATTAAAACTCAGCGTCTGTGCCAAGATGACTTGACTCCCTCTCCTCCTCTCCTTCATTAAAACACAGTAATTATACCAATTCTATTCCTCTGCCCAGAGCTCATTCTAAAATTGTTCTCCAAATGCCACTGCTGCTGTTGATTGGCACCCAGAGAAAACAGACCCTCTATGCAAGTCATTCTCCTTATAGAGAACCATCAAGGCTTTCCTAGGAGGATAGGTTATAGAGAATATTACCAGCATTTTAAAAAATGAGATGAAATGAAAAAGGAATGGAGAATAAAAGAACATCAGATCTAGCAGGGACTTAGGAACTATTTAGCCCAATCTTTGTGAGCAAGAATCATGTCATTTCAAAAATATGTATTCCTGACACTGAGCACTGTGCTTTATATTAATGGGATGATGACTGGCTATATGGTTTGATTCAAATAGGAAACTGCCAAATGAGGAAGCTCTCTATCAATACAGGTTGGCATATTCAACTTACAGTCTTAGAGAGTTGACTAGAGTACTATGAAGTTAATTTCTTTTTCCAGGGCTTTACAGTCGATATGTGTCAGGGACAGGGCTTTAATCCAGATCCTCCAGGATCTGGGACAAATGTCCTACTGATGTTCCACCCACTCAGCCTCTCTTTATATTGATAATTAACATTTGTATAGCAATTTGAAATCTCCAAAGTGTTTCACATACAGACTTTCATCAAAGTCTCTTGTCAGTTCTGTGGCTGTAGGCATGATAGCTATTATCACCCTCATTGTCCAGGAGGAAGCAAGGCTTAGAAAAATTAAGTGATTTTCCTATGGTCATGACAGTGTTTAAAGTGGGGTGTAAACCCAACTCTTTCTTATTCCAGATGGAGTACACTATCCTCTACACCAAGGGTTTTTAACCTTTTGTGTGTGTGTGTGTGTGTGTGTGTGTGTGTGTGATGGACCCTTTGGAGGTCTGGTGAAGCCTATTTTCATAATGATGTTTTTAGAGGCAAAAAAATAAAATACAGACGATTACAAAGAGAATCAGTTATAGTGAAATAGTTTATCTCTCTCTCTCTCTCTCTCTCTCTGTCCGTCCATCCGTCTGTCTGTCTCTGTCTCTGTCGCTCTCTCTCTCATTTAGGTATTTATCACTATCTGTCTCATGAACCCTAGGTCAAGAATCTTTGCTATATTTAATGTTTTAAATTGAATCCATCAATTTGCAAGTGGGTCCCAAAAGAGGGGAAATGACTTGCCCATGCACAGTTTTATGACTTTCCAAAGGAAGAGTTGGCACTAGAAACTTAGTCTCCTGATTTCAAGTCCATTTTATTTACTTCTGTTCTATGTAGTCTTTATGGTAGGTGGAAAGAAAAAAAGGAAAAGCAAGTCATGAATCTATACCTTAAATGTATTGAGTAGATGAATCCAAGAGAGCAAACCCTCTCTTAACTTTTCTGTAATCAGCCAATGACATATATGCAAGAGACCATAGTAATTGTTGTTGGGAAAAAAACATAGGATCTTGGGGTCTAGAGTTGAAGGGACCTCAGAAATGGCTGAATCCAACCCTTATATTTTACAAAAGAAGAGTTTGAAGTCCAGAAAAGAAATGTGATCTGATTAGGTCACACAGGAATTCACAAAGACAAGACTGAATCCATGTCTTCTGAATTGAAGTCCAGGTTACTTCCCATTTCACCATGTAAAGGAAGCTCTTGTTTTTGAGTTAACGTTCTTTTAACAAGGATTTTCTTGATATCTTTTGTCTTTATATCACCTAGATTTTCCCCCTCTCCCCATATTTTCTCTTTCTTTCCCAGAGAACTATCCCTCACAACAAGGGAATTGTTTATAAAGAAAGGGAAAAAAGGAGGAAGAAGAGGAAAAAAATTCAATAAAACTAATAAACACATTTAACAAATCTGATCTTATATGCAATGTTCCTCAGTTATGGATTGCCACTTCTATAAAGGCAGAGACTTCTCATATCTCTTATTTGGGGCTAAGCTTGTTTTTCTTTTCTGTAATTTTTCAACATTTAATTTTGATTGTTTTGTGTTAGTTGTAGGCCCTTGTATTTTCATTGATGTACATGGTGTATATATATATTGCTTTCATGTCTCTGCTTTCTTTACTTTGCTTCAATTATGTGAGTCTTTCCTTGTTCTCTGTATTTATTATGTTATTATTTTCTTATAATTGAGAGAGTAGCAAGGTAGTACAAAAGATAGAGTGTTGGGCCTGCAGTCAGGAAGATTCCTTTTTCTGAGTTCAAATCTGACCTCAGACACCTACTAACTGTGTAACCCTGGACAGGTCACTTAACCCTGTTTCCTCATCTGTAAAATGAACTGGGTAAGAAAATGGGAAACCACTCCAGCATCTTTGCCAAGAAAAATCCAAATGGGGTCATGAAGAGTCTTACATGACTAAACAACAACAATTTTCTTATAAGATATCAATACTTAATTACATTCATGTATCACAATTTGTTTAAGCATTCCTCCAATTGATGGGCACATACTTTATTCTCAGGGGTTTTTTTTTGTACCAGGAAAAGTGTTACTATAAATACTTTGGTTTATAGGGAGGCCCTTTTTTTTGTCAATGACTTCGTGGGGGTTGAAATGATCAGATTGATTCAGTCTTTTTTTAAAATTGTATATTGATTTTTTTGTCCTGTTACTACTTAAGTCATAGTTCTTTGTCTCTGAACTTAGTTGAGAAACTCAGCTATCTTGTAATGAATTAAGTTTAGAAATCCAATTCTGCTAATTACTGTTTTATTCTTGCCTCAAAGGGAACCTGATGGTCTTGAGGAATGTAGGTGGACACTAGGGATTTTGGTTTAGAATCTTTACACCACCAAGCTATCTTTCAAGGACATCTGGTTTGTTATCTAAAGAAATCTTGTCCACTGTCTCTAACCTTACAGGTAGACTCAAACAATGAACATTTCTCAGTCACAGTATGGAAACAGGCAATTGTGGTTGGCCCCTCATACCCAATTTCCAACCAATCGTATGGTTCCCCATACCACAGCTCTGGAATCAATCATACTGATTTAAACATTCATGATGTTGAGCTCTTGTAACCAATCATAACTTGTTCCCCATCTACAAGGTTCTGTTCTTTGTTCTATGCCTCCTGAAACTATAAAGGAGAGCCATCTCCCTTATTCAGGGTCGCAGCTTTGCTGAGGAAGCTGAAATCCTATTTACTGGTAAATTTGTGCTTTACTAACAAATTGCTCTCACTCAGAGCTTTGTGTTTCAGTCTGTCTTAATTATCGCATGAATTATGTTTATTATTAAAAATAATTATATTAATAATATAATTAATTTTTATTATTACATTATAAATGTATAAATTTACTATTTAATATAAGTATATTTAACATATTATTTAATATAAATATATAAATCATATACATTTATTATTCAATAATTAATAATTATTATTGATTATACATAGGGGGAATCTCTGAGACAAAAAGTGTGAATATTTGAGTCACTTTATATCTATAATTCCAAATTGTTTTCCAGAATGGCTCTGCCAACTCACAGCTTCGCCAACCATGCTTTAGTGCGCATGTTTCTCCACAACTCCTCCAACACTGACTATTCTTATCTTTGCCCATCCTTGGCATTTTGCTTGGTATCAGGTGAAACCTTAGAATTATTTTAATTTTAATATCTCGTAATTATTATTTCTTTATTAGTGAGCTAGAATTCTTTCATATGACTTAATAGTTCGCATTTCTTCTGAGAATTGGTTGTTCATGTTTATTAACTACTTTTTTGTCCTCAAGTTAAAATTCTAATGGTTAAGAGATAAAATTTAAGGAGTATATATGCAAAGAAAATATATAGGCAAATTCTCATTGAGATAGCTGTAATGAACTCTGTAACTCAACAACTCAAATGCCCTTGCCTCTCTTATCTTTTGTTCTATCCTCAGAGAGAGAGATATCCTTAAAGCATCAAAGCTTGTGACCAACCTGATCCTTAAGAATTCGTGGATGCTAAGGTTTCTTGCTAAGGCCAACCCCTACCCCCCCAACCCACCACTCACATCCTCGATCTTAGTTCTTCTATAGAAACTTGTGCCTCTGCTCATATTCTCTCTTTTTCTGGTCTTTAGTTTTTACCTGTCTGTGGTTCCTTTGCTGCTGCTTACAAATTTGCCTAGATCTTCCCTGCCACATCTCCCATTTCAGTCTGATTGTCATGTTTGGAAGCTCCCTCCTCATCTTTGCTTCTTAGATTCCTAGTTTCCTTAAAGCTCAGATCAAGTGTCACTCCCCTCCCCCACATGAAGCTTTCTTGATCCCCCAGCTGCTAGCACTACCTCCCCACATTACTTTGTATTTACTGACACATATTTTGTGTGAATTTACATGGATATATGTTATTTATTCCAACAGAATGTAAGGCACTTGAAGTCAAGGACCATTTCGTTTTTATCACTGTATGTATCTCCAGCATCTAGTCTCGTTCTTGGAATTTAATAAATATTACTAGACTGATCACTTCCCCCTACCATCTTCTTAAGCTGTTCTTTAGCTCTCCATCCTTTCACTGACAAACTGAAAACTATCTTCACTGATTGCTACTATAGCTTCTCAGATCCTTGTAGTCTGGCTTCCAATACAACATACCATTTCCCCGCTGTCTTTCTATCAGCCAACACACTGGAGAAGACATCGAGAGCTATGTCTTTCTCAGGGAAAACAATATAATGGCAGCTGGCCAAGTTTATTTGGGTTTGAAATTTACCAGGCAAACAATGAAATCAAGAAATTCTTCTTAAACCTCAAGATTTATGGCCAGTGAGATGATCCAGTATGCAGGAACCCCAATGTTTCTTTCTCCTTAATATCGTTTTCACCTGGAGGGAGGTAGTAATTATTCATGCTACCTTTTAGTCGCATCTCAATTGTTCCTTCCCAGCTATCTTGGTAACAGACTTTGCCTCTTGGACTGGCCTAGTTTTCATTTTATAGCACTGATCATACAGAAAGGCTGCATGGTACAATGGAACTCATTCTGAATCTGGAATCAGAGGACTTGGGTGCAAACCTTATCTCTGCCACTAACGACGTCTGGGCCATTAGGTGAGATGTTTCAGTTCTTGAGGCTGTACTTTCTCATCCATACATAATAATTTTAATCCTTCTCAAAAATCTGTTATCTTTTCTGCTTTTATTTGTGAAAGAAAGGGTGGGAACTGGATCAGGAGGAAAAAGGAAGTGTTTTCTGATCTAAAGAAGGAACATTGCCATTAAATAGGTTTTACAGGATGAAACTGTGGTACTTTGCCAATTGAAGTGTTCCTGGATGTCTCACCAGATGGTACAGAGTCATCTAACAAGGGCTGGAAGGGCATGACATGGCTTCTTGGGTCTTCTCAGAAGTCCACCGCTGCTGTGGATTCCAGGTGATATTTTACCCACTGCTTTAAACAAGGTTTCATTGGTGAACTGAGTTAAGATTTACTTTTAACAAGTAACAATAACACAGAATGAGTGTTTTCTTGATTCTAGACAAGCCTTCATTCCAGGTTGATTTTTCAAGCTTGGCACTTGATTGGTGCCCTCTTCCTATTTTATTGAGAAGTGAGTAACAACCTCTCTCAGACTCTGCAACTCTATCATTGTCAGAGCAGTAACTTAATGGTTTGTTAGGAAGAAACTGAAGTGTTGTTCAGGGAATGAGTCACTATCCCAGAGCCCATCTTGATTTACCCAGCCTTAGTAATCCCTCCTCTGCAGGACAGCCTCTGATTGCTTTTTTGAAAGATCGCTATATTTTTCCAACAACTACCTTGTCCACTGGGTACTGTGCAGAGCCTGGCTTCTATTTCTGAGTATTGCGTCCTCTTCGGAATTTCCTTTAATTTCCACTTGACTCTTCAGTCCCAATATTTGTCATAGCTTCCAGCCCACAGACGGCAAATAAGGCCATCTCTTGTTAAATTGGGGATTTGAAGAAATGATCATGACAGACTGAAAATAAAAAAGAAGCCTTCCAAGGTTACTTTCAGTAAGAATCTCAGCTATAAAATTATCTATAAACTGAGGGGCTTGGATTAAATGGTCCCTCTTCTTTCCTTCTAGCTTGAAGATTCTGTGATTGTAAGGCCCCTGAGTGGCAGTGTTCTCTAAACTGTGGTTCAGGCATAAGCCCAGCTCTATATAAAATTATGAAGGATAAGGGTTCTCCATGGTGCCCCTACCCCCTTGCTCATCCCCTCCAGTGCTTGGCTCTGATCCTAGGACAGACGGTGAGAGGGAGTGGGAAGTACCTCTCATCCAAATAATACAGGCCAGGTTTGAGTCCAGATTCATACTTCAGCATAGGAAGGGATTTAAAGGATCAAAAAATTAGACTAGAACTATTTTTGGAGGAAGAAAGTGAAAAAAAATTTTTTTCCATCTCAACAGATATAAAAAGATAGAGTCATAGGTTGGACAGGACCTGAGGTCATTAGGTCCAATATTACTTCCAAATCAGGAAGCTCCTCAACAATATCGCTGATATGTGCTTTCCCACACTTAAGTCATTTCAAGGTTGACAAAATACTTTCCAAAGTATAGCTCTGTGAGGGAGTCATTGTCTTCACTCTATAGATTAAGAGACTGAGCATCAACGAGGTTAAAATATACCATAGAAGTTGTATCTAGGCCTCAGATTCAGATTTCCTGACTTCAGGCCCAGTCTGATTTCCTTACATAATGCTGCCTTGAAGTCTTAAAATAAGGGTTCTTAACCTCTAACTCTCTGTGTCACAGACTCCTCTGGCAGTCTAGTGAAGGCAATGAACTCAGAATGTTTTTGAATTCATAAAAAAATGCATAACTCTACAAAGGAAGCCAATTCTATTGAATTATAGTCACACACACACATATACATCCATATATACATATGTGCATATACACATACATATATGTACATACAAGTACATACATGCACACATGCATACACGTATATAAAAGTTTACAGATCCCATTGATTTAGAATGATGGGAAGCTTATAATCTGACACAATAGCATCTTCCATTCTTGGGCAGTTTGATTATAGGAAAATTCTTAATCTGACCTAAAATTTGCCTTTGTGTAATTTAGAATCATAGAACTAGAGCTGAAAGAGAAACTCACTGATAATTTGGTTTTGCCCTGCAATCTCCATTTTACAAAGAGGGAATGAGAATCCAGGGATTTCTCAAGGGTCATGAAGGTAGTTGCAGAATTGAGAGTTGATCCTAGGTCCTCTGACTCCCAAACCAGAGTCCTTTTTATACTACAGGATAGCTTGGAAGATCACTGTGATCTCTTCTATATCAATGACTACACCTTCTCCTGCCCTTTGGCACGATACAGAGTAAATCTGATCCTTGTTCTACGTAGTAACTCTCAGATATTTGAATAATGAAGGAAACACACATTTATTAAATGCCCATTATGTGCCAGGCACTATGGTAAGTGTTTTATATGTTATCTCATTTGATCCTCACAAAAGCCCAGGGAGGTAGGTACGAATATTTATTCTTATTTTACAGGTAAGGAAACTGAGGCAAATAGTAGTTAAGTGACTTGCTTGGGATTATACAGCTAATAAAATCTGAGTTTGAATTCGAACTTAGCTCTTACTGACTTCATACCCAGAGCTCTATCCACTGTGACACCTAGCTGCCTGTCATCCCTGTCCCTTCACCTTAATTCTTTTCATTTCTAAGGTAAGTACTCCTAGTTCTTTCAAATGACCATCATACTTTTCTGTCCCTTCAGTATAGTATTATCTAATTCTCTCACCATCTGCCTTTTCTCCCCCTTAGATCCTTTCTGGCTCAGAAGTTCTCTTTGGCCTTCTTCTAAGGAATGCAAAAGCGAGGTGTAGAACTTACTATTGCACTATCAGCAGGAATACTCTATTGCCAGGAGGTCTTAATCAAAAAGGACCGTATTTCAGGCAATTTCATGGAGTCTTACTTGGGAAGGATCTTTCTGAATCTCCTGATTGTAGCTAGAATGGAGAAAGAGGTAGGAAGAGAGCACTGGTTAGGAATTTGGGTCAGGGAATGAAGTCTTCATACTCCTGCCGGCTTTGCTCCTTTTGACTTAGTTTTTAAATAGCATCATCCATATTATTACTATTTATATTGCACTTTATATGAAGCTTCATTCAAAATATAGTAAAATGCAGTTCTTGTTACCAGTCATTAATGGTGTACGCCATGAAAAAGATATGTCTATCATTAAAATGTCATCAAAAAACCCACGTATTGCCATCTTGCATTTACCACTGCATCCAAGGACCCAAGGACCATGGAACCTTTCCATCTGATTTGAAGCTAAAGCTCTTTTCTTTGTTCTCTTTCTCCTCCATCCCCCTACTTAGATAGAACATGAACTCCTTGAGAGCAGGGACATACTGACGTTGGTATTGTCAGCTCTTAACACAGTGTTTTGCACAAAGTGCTTAATCCATTCTTTTTCATTCATTCATTTTAATGCAAGCACTTAAACTACAATAGGAAGGAAACAAGCATTTATTAAGTCCCTACTATGTGTTGCTGTCCTAGGTACTTTACAGATGTCTTATCTGATCCTTGAAATGATTCAAAAAATAGATACAATTATTAACCCCATTTTATAGAAGCTAAATAACTTGCCCAGGGTCACATGACTATTAAGTCTCCCTCAATCCAGGCTCAGCACTCTTGTTTGTTGTAAGATTAATTAACTTGTTTTAAATATAGCACTCTTTCTATTGTGGTAGCGGTCTTCATTAGCTCATTTTATCCTCACAACAACACTGTGCTAATCCCCCTCCCCCATTTTATAGATGAAGAAACTCTTTGAAGTGTAAGGGTGTTGAGGGATAGGATGCTAGAGCCTCTGTGATGGAAAATAATTTACTCAGAATGAAAAGACATAGATGAGTTTTAATTAGTGCTATTGGAGGGAGCATATCTATGAGTTCAGAGACCATGATGGTCTTTTGCATAGCATTTTTCCTCTCTGTAATTCTTTTTTGATGATATGCTTCAACCTAGTGATCATGTATCTGCATTGTATTTTTGTGATCTTGAAATTTTAATTCTTCAGAAATCTCTAATATTCTAGTTTATGGGGGTAGCATGCTTGTAGTGGAATGAGTGTTGGTGTTAGACCTAGAAGATCTGAGTTTAAATCCTATCTTTGACACTTAGTACATCTGTGAAGTTTCTTCAATTCTTGGGTTTTAGTTGTCTTACCTTTAAAATGAAAAATTGTCCTGTGCATGCTCTTTAAGGCACCTTCCAGCTTGAAATCTATGTTCCTATGATAATCTGGTGATACGTGTTTTGTAGTCATACAGCAGCATGTCTGCAAGAACATTTTAATATCTTAACCAATGCAAGTAGTTCCTCCACTCTAAAGACAATTTAGCAATGATTCCTGAATCAATAAGGAATCACTGCCTGTCTTTAAAAATAGAATAAATTTTTTTAGTTAACAGACAGTAATTCATCTATGTTTGTTCATACTGTGTAAGTTTTGTCCATATCTTTACCCCAGTCATCCTCTCTAATCTTTAGTATGCTCTAGCTACTGATTCCTCCTTTATCGCCTTCAAACTTCCCTACATCAACTGCATCATTTGAAAAAAAAAACCTTCACTATTCCCTACCACCTTCTAAAGCTATTTCCTGTATTTGTCCACTCTTTCATATCCAAATTTCTAGAAAAGACTGTCTACATATGTGCCCTTCACTTCCTATACTTTTGCCATCAGTTCATTCACAGTTTGACTTCTAAGATCACTCGATTGGAATTGTGTTTTCTGAAGTTACCAATGATCTCTTAATGGTCAATCTAATGGCATTTTTCTCAGTCCTCATTCTTCTTGAGCATTTGACACTATTGATCTTCCTCTTCTCCTGTGTAATCTCTTCTTCTCTCTCTCCCTCTCTCTCTCTCTCTCTCTCTCTCTCTCTCTCTCTCTCTCTCTCTCTCTCTTTCTCTCTTTCTCTCTCTCCTCTCTCTCCCCTCTCTCTCTCCCCTCGCTGTCTCTCTCTCTCTGTCTGTCTCTCTCATTTTCCTCTTCTTGCACTGATATGCGTCCTTCATACCTAGAATATATTCATGTCCTCATAGTAAGTAGGAAGAGGCTATTCTTTAATAGATTGGTCATTTACTGCTGATTTATTTAATTAACCATGCAGGTTCATGAAACAGAGAAAAAACAATGGGAACTCAGTCCTGCAGACCTCTCTTATGCACTTGAAGTGGTGATAATACAACTAAAAGAGTCCTAGCAAACGTTTTGACAATGGATAAACATTAGCAGTGATAGGCCCTCTAAGTATGAGATCCATGTCCAAATGGCAAATATAACTGGAAAAACTAAATTGTATTAATCTTTTAATTTTCACTCCAATGCAGTACAAAAGGAAGCTGCCACTAAGTGGAAGCATGGCTCATAGATATTCCTTTGCAAAACAAATGACTAGGCTGAACTTTTTTTTTTTAATATGGAAAATCTAAAAACAACAAGAAACATCATTCATGAGCTTTCAGTAGTTGTGTATTGCAGTGTTCCTGACAATTATTTATAAAAAGACCACCATGAGAATGACAGCTCGTTAATAATATGCAAGAATTCTCCAAATTGAAAATAATAACAGAAATGTAAATAGAACAACTCAAGAGTTTGACACACTAGTACATGGTTGGTGGAGCTATGAATCAGCAAAACCATTTTGAATCAGTTTGGGATTATGTAAGTGACTAAAATGCCCATATGTTTTCTCAAAAAATGCCACTATTAGGCTTTTTTTGAGAGGAGATCATTAATAAAAAAGATATATTTATAACAATCCTTTTTGAGTTAGCAGAGGATTGGATACAAAGTAGATACCTATTGATTTGAGAATGGCTAACCAAATTATGATACACTAATGTAATGAAATATTGTGGTATAAGAAATGGCAAAAGCAATGAATACAAAGTACTGGATATAGAATGGATATAGAATAAGGAAAGCAGAACCAGAAAAACATATACAAAATGACTACAATAACATAAATGAAAATGACAACCACAAAACAATCAAAAGTAAACGTAGAATTACTATGAACAAGCATGGTCTCAAAGAAGAAATATGAGAAGATAGCCCTTACCTCTGCAGAGATGAGAATCTTATAGGTGTGATATATTGCGCATATTTTCAGGCATTTTTGATATATTGATCAGGTAGGCCATTTTTATCTTTATCTTTTTTATATTAAAATATTATTTGTTATATAATTTGGTTTTCTTGGAAGGGAGAATGGTGCTAGGGGAAATTATGGTAATGTTAAAGAGATATTAATAAAAACTTAAAAAACTCACTTGTGGTTTATATATAAGCAACTGGTGCAGAGTCTTGAGGAGGTAGGAAAATTCTACAAAGAATTTGCTAAGATTCTCCAAATTAAATGAAAAAATTTTTCTTTGATTCGAGTTCAAAAATGGGTATAGGGATGGTGGCATATGATTTTTTGAAAAATATCATTTGTGAGTACTAAACAACAGAGAACAAAAGCTTGTAGAAAAGAAACCTCATACATGTGGACTGAATACTTTCAGAAATGAACTGAATAGATGTTAAAATAATCAAATAACATAAAGAAATTGACTACATTTTCAAAGATAGGCAATGATTTATTGATACAGGAATGTGGGAGTCACTACTAAATTGTCTTTGGACAGGATCAGCACCGATGACTTGTTAGAGCTGAAACCAAAATTAACATACAACTACAAGATATAATGAAATTCATTTAAAAAGATGTGCAATATAAATAACCCCAAAATGACCTATTTAAATTTAAAAAATGACTTCAATATTTGAGAAGTGAATATAGAAATAGATGTCATCAGTGATTATTACAACTTGGGAAATTATAACAATTTAGAAAATCATCAATAAAGAAAAGAAGGGATTGTCATGTAACAGGAGTGAGGAATGACTACTGGATGATCCTCATGTTCCATGGGCATCCCTGAAATGTCAAGAAATATAGAGGAGAGATTTTATCATTTTAGACAGATGTTCTTTGGTAAATTCATGCCATCAGTCAATCAATAATCATTTATTAAATACCTACTCTATATCAGCCATTATGCTAGGTTCTGGAGATGCAAAGACAAATAACTATATAATCCCTATGGTCAAGGAACTTATTTTCTACTAGAAGAGGCTACATTCACAACTAAGTATATACTTAACAAACATATGCAGAGTAAAAACAGAAACACAAGATAGTGAACTATGACAGCTAGACTGGTTTTCAGAAAGCAGATAAGATGCTTTGCTAAAACCATAGATGAGGTCTTTTGAAAATGGTAGAAGGTGCAAGTTCTTACATTCCATGAAGCAGGATTTGTAAAGATTATTAATATTAAGAAGTTAGGTCTTTGTTTCAGAGAGAAACTTAAGGTCATTAAAAAAATACTAGGAAATTTCCCAAATGCAACATAGCCTATTCTTCTTGATGTATTTCAATCTTGGCCAAATTAATTATCTCTCTATAATGTTTGTCTAAGACACATGTGTTGATACATTAGCTATTTGGGCTTTCCATCCAATTACATATCATAGTCTAAATGATAAACTTGTTTTTCCCTATATGAATAGCTAAGATCAAATAAGAAAATATCAATACAATGTCTGGCACATGGTAGGCACTACATAAATGCTAACCATACTATTTATTGGTTAAAATCTTTTGAATAAATATAGATGTCAGGATATTTTCTAGGATTTAGGAATTTTATGCAATCTATTCAGTGGGGGACCTCACCATCTCTAGGGAACCCCTTTTCCCTTTGTTCTCTAGACTGGACTTTCTTCATGAGGAAGCATAGATCTCCCCATTATGTGCTTATAAATAGGCTATTGTGAGAGGACCAATGAAGATAATGTATGTAAAGCACTCTATTATTGTGAAGTATTTTTCTTATTATATGAGACAGTTTAGTATAGTGAGTAGAGAGAATCCAGGATGACCTGGATTCAAGTCCCACTTCTGAAAGTACTGGTCATTTGACTTTGGCCAAGTCACTTAACTTCTCAATACTCTAGACAACACTCCAATGTATGTTACAAGCGTCAGCTTGTATTGGTAGAGGGAATTTGTTCATTCAGGAATTCCCTATACAAATGAAACACAGGTTCAGTCCCAGTTCCCTAGCCAATTATTCTTATTGAACCTTTTTCTAAGAATGACCAGGGAACAAAGGCTGGACCTATGTAATACTTTAAGGTTTGCAAAATGTTTTACAAATATTATCTTATTTGGTCTTACAACAAACCTGGGAGCTAGATACTATTATTCCCATTGTACATTTGATGAAATTGGGGCAGAGTTTACATAATTTTCCCAAGGTCACACAGCTGGTAAAGTTGGATCTTGGATTTGAACTCAGGTCTTCCTTACTCTAGGTCCAGTGCTATATCCATTGTGCTAGCTACCTGTCTGTATGAGATGGAATTTCAGTCCAGATCTGACTCTGAATCAGGCTCTAAAGTTGGCTTGAAGCCAAAAGCCTATCAGTGACACAGGTGTTGTGAAAAGCATCCCTCTTCAGATACAGATTGAAGCACTACAAATTGACTTATAAAACTGTTTACAACCCATCTCTAAAGCCCTATCTTTAGCTTAATTGTACATTTTTCTGTTTCATACATTATGTGGACCAAACTGCTCTTCTTGCTAATTTTCCCACATGCTTTAGCTCTTCTTTCATTGTGTTTGTATATACTTTCTGACATGCCTAGAATCTACTTCCTTCTCATATGCTTCTTAAAATTTCTAGTTCCATTTAATGTCCAACCAAAGCATCATTTTTTTACATAAAATGTATCCCTACCCTACTTCCAGGGGTTAATGACCCTGCCATCTAATTGCCTGGTATTTATTTCGAATATATTTTGTGTATCTATATCTATACTATCTCTCTATCTCTGTGTTGTCTATGGCAGCTAGGTGGTGCAGTGGATAGGGCACCAGTGGAGGAGTCAGGAGGACCTGAGTTTAAATCTCACCTCAGACACTTGACATTCCCTAGCTGTGTGACTTTGGACGAGTCATTTAACTTCAATAGCCTCATCCTAGGTCATCTCCAGTCATCCTGATAAATATCTGGTCACTAGATTCAGATGACTGTGGAGGAGAAGTGAGGCTGGTGACCTGCACAACCCTCCCTCACTCAAAACCAAGTCAAGTGCAAGTCATGTCATCATTTCCCTGATGCATTCGGCAATGAAGCATGAACACACACATGTTGTCTCTCTTGAGAGGCTCTAAGTTTCTTAAGGGTAAGTAGCTTAGAATCTCTTCTTTCATTTTTGTTTTTGCATCCTCTGTGCTTGGCATATAATAAAAACATAATAAACCCTCAATGATAGGTTAATTGAAAGATGAATTTTGAGGTTTCTTACAGGTCTAAGCTTCTGTGAAACTGGTGCTAAAGTATATACGTGTAGGGTCACTTGGCCACCTTTGCTTATTTCTCTTCAAGGACATCTTGGGATTTTGTTTTAGATTATTTTTTTAATTATCACAAGCTATAGCAACTCAAGGTTTCAGAAGCAAGACAGACCCTCACCTAATACGTGTGGATTTCCAGTCAATTGCTTATGTTTCATCTTTTTTTTTTTTGACAAAAAGTATTTTTATTTTGACATCTGGTTAGGTGTTGACTCCTCAGGACACAGCCTTTGGCCTCTTTTTCAACTTATTCATCAGCTTGTTGCACTGTGCCTTTCTCAGAAACATAGATACTATTCTAAAATTTTCTGATATCCCTCTTTTTGACTGTGGTAGGCTGTTGGATCAGGGCAGCTGAGTTTGAAACAAGTTCAATATCATTTCCTTCAAGAATTAACTCATCTTTTTGGGCCTGAGAAACAGCACAAGCAACACTTGGTCTCATGCGCAAGCTTCGGATGTATTTTTCACCCAAGAAATTTCTGATTTCAACAATAAGCCATTCCCTTGAATAACAACATTGATGGGGAAGTGAGCATACACAGACCTCATCTTGTAACGAAAACCCAGGGTAATGCCTTTGACCATGTTTTGTGCATGACAATAGATTGTGTGCATAGTTGCAAGTTCTTTTCGATTTCCCCACAACTTGTCCACCCGCAGCCTTTTTTTCTTCTTTCCAAGGAGGCTGAGCTCAACATTGATATGATTGAAATCCCTATGGAGGATTCCTCCGGGTCCCTTCACAATAACTGTCTGACCCTTAAGAGAGATGTCAACATTTTCTGGGATGTCGACGGTCTGGTTGCTGAGAGTGGTCTTCATACTGGTGCTGGATGGGCCAAAGAGGATATGTTTCATCTTCTTAAAGAACCATGACCCTGGTGGGCAGCATGCAACATGGCCTCTTTACACTCAGCAGCACCATCTTCATGCCAATGTGATATGTTGCTTGCCAACAACTTCTACTACTGTTCTCAGGAAGGCTCAGACCCTTCTTGGGTGGCATGTTATCAGAAAGCTGCAATGGAAAAGTTGGCGATATCTGCCTTGTTTGGTCACATAAACATTGCAGACTTCTCACATGAGCATCTGAAAGTCCAACCTTTGAAGCTGTTTTCAGCACAAATGCGTACTTGCTAAATCTGGATCGCTGTAATTTTCCATCTGCTCACATTTATGAGCTACTAATAAGGAGAATGAAGTAGAAAAGAAGGGAGGGAGCTGGCAAATATGTGCAAAACACTGGCTTACTAGAGCTCTTTTGGAAGGAGAAAATGATCATTGCTTTCCTCCTTTTACACCTCACTCCCCTCACCCTAAAATAAATCTAATAGTATCTGGATTGGGAAGAGACTTTATAGATCATCTAGTCCAATTTATCACACAGTGTGGGGATCTTTTTGGCAGTCTGTCTGACAGATGGTCATGGTAGTTTTTGCTTGAACACTATCAGTGATGGAGATCTCTCTACTTCATAACACTGCATATTCATTGCTGAACAGCTCAAATGATTAGAAACTTATTTTTGAACCCAAATCTGTGTCTATGTAATTTCTGCTCACTAATCTTAACTCTGTCCTCTGTTCCTCCACAAAATTTACTTCATTTTTCACATTAAAACTATGTAAATATTTGAAGACAGCCCTTACTCAATGTAGAGTATATTCTACCCTCACTCACACTCATACCTCCTATATCTACTAGGGCTGTGCTTCACCTTGTACTAGAGGAAAAGGTCTTGACAGAGCAATTATTTACAGGGTTGTATCATCATATGGAACTCTAAGTTTACTATATTTGCTCACAAAGTCAAGTCCACAGGCCTGAGTTTGTTTTTTTGAAGAAATCAGGTTCAAATGACTAGTCCAGGGTCACACAGCTAATAAATATCAAGCTAAGGTCAAATTCGAACTCAGGTCGCCCTGGCCTCAGGGCCAGTTCTTTTTCTACTGGATCACCTAGGTACCCCTACCCCGATCATCAGTTTTTGAGAATTCCCTGCGTGCACGTGGAAGCCATTTTATCTTTCCTAGCACTGTGCCTTCCTAGATCAATATCTAATGTAGGGGTATGCATTAATTCCTTCAAAAAATAATAATTCATTAAGTAGTTTAGTTCCCCTATTTTGGTTTCCCGATTTCTTTTCTCTCCTCGGAGTTGGTCCCCTAAACTTATTCATAGATGGTCAATCTAGAAGAGACCTCAAAAGCTAACTAATCTAACCCTATTTTACAGATGGGGAAATCTGAGAACCAGAAAAATGAAACCACTTGTTCAGGGCAACACATGAAATAAATATCATAATTGGAATTTGAATCCAGGTTTTTTTGATTCATCCATTCTTGATGTTTAGAGTAAATTGAATTTTTGTAACAATGAAAATGAAGGAAAGAGTGTTCTTTTTAAGCTTTAAGTGGAGAGTCCTTTCTTCTGCTGGAATCTTTTCTTTCCAATAGAAGTATCTTTCTTGGTGAGGCACTTTCAGCATTCTATTTTAAAAATCCAAGGGGGGAAAATGGAGAAAAAACTGAACATAATACTTATACTTATTTATATTACTATACTATACTATACCATCCCTCCTATTCTCTCCAGTGGCCAGAATGGAAGGTTCTGTAGCAAGCCAGGGGAAAAGTACACACTTTAAATTTGGTAGAGCTGGAGATAGAGTGAGACATAAAATTCTGTCACTTTTTAATTCCCTCAATTTTACAGCTTATGCTTGTGTAACTTACTATACTCCCCTGTGGCTCTTCAGTCCCATACTTCCCACCCCCATCCTAACATCTCAAATTATAGAGAATACACAGGAAATATGTATTGACTGTACATGGGGAGACATTTGTAGGAAATGTTACATATATATTTTATTCTTCAACTTACATTTTGCGCAGAAAATTTAGGATTTCAGTTTGCTCATCTGTAAAATGAGGGAGTTGAGTTATATGACTCAAGGTTATTCATCTCCAAATCTATGATTTTTTTCTCTCAAGTTTCTGGTTCCACCCCTGGAATGGAGTTACTTCTATTAGTCTACCCTGGATTACCATCTACTGTGATTTTCTATAGATCTAGGTTTCTTTATATGGCTTCAGTCTCCTGGTTCTGTTCTTTTAATCCCTTTTTTGCTGCTACCCATGTTCCTGATGCGACAGTTAGGACCAGGGTGAGGCAAGTGTAAGTTGGGACAGGAGAACCATTATATTTCTTACCCCAACTCCTATTCTTCTTACCCCAACTCTTTACAGTAGTAGCAGTGAACACTGAGAGGAGCTGGTCAAAATGCAGCTGATAATAGGAATTATAGGTAACATCTAGCACTTAACTATATGTGCCAGGCATTGAATTAAGTGTTTTATGTCTATTGTCTCATCTGATCCTCACAACAAACCTGGGAGGCAGCATGTGCTGCTATGATCCCCATTTTAGATGAGGAAACAGGAAAACAGAAGTTAAGTGACTTAAGCAGTAAGTCCAAGCCCAGATTTGGACTCATTTTCCGATTCCAGACTCAGTGCTCTATCCACTGCTCTACATAGTGCTAGACCAGGACAGATATAATTAAACTGGCCCATGGTTAGTAAAATGAGGGAAAAAAGAGAGAGTGAGTGGAGAAATGGTATAAAGAAGACACAGAGATGAGGATAGAACTCCCACAAAAGAGATTTAAGTTTCCTTATGAAGTATTATATATGCTAGGTTCAACAGGGAGGTGGAGAGAACATTGTACTTGGTGGTAAGAGGACCTGGGTCCAGGTCTTAGACCTGAGTTTTATTAGTTCTGTGACCCTGAGTAGGTCTCTTCACTTCTGCCTCTCTCCTCCACCCTCTAGACCTCCAGTCTCTTCATCCATGAGAAGGGCATTATATTCATTACTTGCTATTTCCTATACAAGACATTTGATTTTACATCTTTTCACAGTCTGCTTCTTCCCCTAGCTCATACCTAGAGTATTCTTCCATCACCTCTGCCTCTTGAATCCCTAGACTTACTTTGGACAGTTACTTGTGGGACTTTCTAGTTGTACCAGCTATTAATTCTTCCCTATTTCCCCTAAACTCCCTTGTAAGTATTTTGAACTTACTTGTGTATATATACTTAGCATGGTGCCTAGTCCACAGCAGGTACTTAATAAATGCTTACTGACCATTAACTGAAATAAATTCAGGAGGACAGGAAGTATTTTGTTTTTGTGCTTGGATCTTCAATGTCTAGTTCAATGTCTGACTTATAGTAGGCACTTAACAAATACTTGTTGAGTTTATTGTCTTGAACGAAATCACATTACTTAACTCACAGACTGGTTATATGCTTGATAAAACTTGAAGCACTGTAGAAATGTGAGTTACTCATATTGTCATTGACTCATCCAGAGTACTATCAAGCATTTTTTGACTTCTATGTGTTTTATAGGATGCAGCCGGAAATAACTAAAATCTTAGATCTAAAGATGATTAAAACATATACCTTGATTTGGAGTAAGATCCCCCTTGGGTATGAATCCCAGCTCTATCATTTCTAGCTGTGAGATGTTGGGTAAGAACCTTTATTTCTCTTAGCCTGCATTTATCCATCTCTAAAGGAAGATAATAGAATTTGTACTACCCACTTTAGAGGCATATTATAAGTAATACATATTAGAAACCTTAAAGTATTATACAAATGTGAATTTTTATCAGAGTCCTAACCAGAACTATTAGACTATCAGCCCCATTAGGGATACCTGTGTCTTATAAACACTTCTTATTTTTCCTCATGAATAGCATAGAACTCTATCTATAGAAAGTGTCTAACAAATATGTGGTGATTACTTTTTTTTAGTTAAGCCATAGCATGTTAGAAATGAAGAAATATTAGTGATTGCAAAGTCAAACCTTTGTCCAAGGCAAGTGCTTAAAAACATTTCTTGTATGAATGAATTTTAAAGATGAAGTATGGAAAGATAAAGTTATTTTTCCAAGGCCCACACAATGATTTCATGTCCAAGACAGAACTAGAATCTTTATTTTCCAGTGCTGAGTTCAACATCAATGAATGTTGCCCAAGCATTATAGGATCATATATTTATTAGTAGAAGGGGCATCAGAGGTCATCTCATCCAAACTCTTCCTTTTACAGAAGAGGAATTACAGCTCCCAAAGGCTAAAATATTTGAGCATAGTCAGCACCAGAGAGGATTTGAACATGGATTTTCTGGATTCAGAGTCAGTGTTCTTTCTATTGTACCACACTGCCTTCCATCTTCAGCATATCCAATCAAACAAAATTATGAACCAGAGAAATACACAGAATAAAAGTTTATTAGAAAATTTGAAGAGAGTTGATAGTAAGACAATAGGATATAGTACATTGTGTTCATCCTTTATTGCTGAAGAAGACCATGCCATCAGAGAAATAATGACATGACTTGATCTTGACTTTGTTTTGAGTGAGTGAGGGCTGTGCAAGTCACCAGCCTCATTTCTCCTCCAGAGCCATTTAAATCCAGTGACCAGATATTCATCAGCATGACCCAGGATTCATTGGTATAGTACATATATTGTTGGACTTGGTGTGATGAAGATCTGGGTACAAACATGCCTTGAACTTATCATCTGTGTAACTAGGAAAAGTCATTTAATTTCTTTGAACTTCAACTTCTTATTTGTAAAATGGGGAGAATTATATCCTTAGCAACTACTTCACAGGGTTTCTACAAGGCTCAAATGAAATAATTTATGTCAAATACTATATAAATATCAATCATTTTTATTTTAAAAAAACTAGTAAGTGATATAGTAATCAATGAGAAGTACTGTTTTAATAGCATCCAGGGAGACAAATATTTTTCGTCAAGGCATTTGGTTTCAAACTGAGATTAAGGTAGGGGAGGATGGGCAAAGGACTGCAAGACCACTGGAGCCAAGGAAAAAGTATTCTAAGTAGGTGTTGGGGAGAGGTGAGGGAAGGCACTATTGGAGAGCACCAGGCATAAGGGATTTATGATTGGTGGTAGAAAGAAGAGGGGGATTTACTGACTGCTAGGATATTAAAAAAGAAAAGGCAAGGGTCAGTGGTGATCCCTGTATTACAGTACTAGACCACTGAGACCATCTTATTGGTGACAAGGACATGAGATTGGAAAGAGGGGAAAGCCAGGAGGGAGTCTTTAAGTTTTGTTTCCAGTGGGTTGAGTTCAAGGTAGTGGTGAGAGGCTGAGGAGGAAATATAAACTTGGCTCTTTAATCGTTTCAAAAGACAGCTGAAAACACCGATCTCCACTTCAGGAACAAAAAATAGTGCAACCTTTAAGGAATGTGTAGCTCATCTCTGCTAGGGTATTATTAAATGCCACAATTTAATCAACTCTGGAAGTCTTGGAGTCAGAATTCTGGTCACATCCCTAACTGGCACACATATAACAATCCCACCTAAAGCACATCAAGGCAGGAACTCTTTTCTGTAAGCCCGGGTTTCATGCACAGGCAAGGTCCCAATGTTTGTCCATCCTGAGGACTCACTTCAGCTCTCATGTACCTTATGTAATAGGGTGAGAATTCATAATAACAGGCAAGGTGTTTACTAGGATAAGGGTTCTAGTTTTGATTGATACAAGCTAACTAGAAAACATTAGACAAATCATTTATTGTGTCTCATTCTCCCTCCACTCCCACCATATTTAATCTGTTGCCAATGCCTGTAGAGTCTACCTTCACAAAGGCTCTTATGCATGCCCCTTCTTTCCTCTGACACTTGCCACCACTGTAGTACAAGACCTCTGCCCTTCATACCTGGACTGTTGCAATAGGCTGCTGATACCATACTCAAGTCTGTCTCTCCCACTTCTACTGATCCTTCATTCAACTGTCAAGTTCATCTTCCTCAATCCCAGCTCTGATCCAATTTAACAAATTTCGGTGGATTCAGTTCATCTCCAGGATTCAATATAAATTCTCCTTTTAGGCACTCCCACACTTCATAAACATACTCTTTCCTACCTTCTCAGTCTTATACTTTGTTTCCTGATCCAGGAACACTAGCCACCTTCTTTTTCCTTACAGAAGAAATTCATCTCCTGACTGAGGACATTTGCACTGGGCACCTTTCTTTATCAGTGTTCTCTGTCTTTCTCAGGTTCCTTTAACATTCAACTAAAACATCACTTAAAATTTTTTTTTTATTGAACATTTTTTTTCTTTTTTCTTAATTAATTAATTAATTTTTAGTTTTCAACATTCACTTCCACAAGATTTTATGGAAATTTTCCAAATTTTTCTGCCCATCTCTCCTTTCCACTCACCCCAAGATAGTATGCATTCTGATGACCCCTTTCCCCAATCTGCCCTCCCTTCTATCACACCCTTCTCTTCTCTTGTCTTCTGCCCTTCTATTTTCCTGTAGGGCAAGATAGATTTCTATATGGTTTGCCTGTGTGTCTTATTTCCCAGCTGCACATAAAAACAAAGTTTAACATTTGTAAGACATCACTTTCTACAAGAAGAAGTCTTTCTCAATCTTCCTTAATGCTAGTGCATTTCTTTTGTTGATTATTTCCAATTTATTCCATATATACATTGGTTATACATAATTGCTTATATTTTGTCTCTTAGTAGATTGAGAGCTCCTTGAGAAGAGGGATGATTTTTTGTCCCCCTTTTTTGCACAGTACCTGGCACATTTTGTATTGTTTTTCAGTGGATTTTCTTGGGAAACCACTGGAGTGGTTTGACATTTCTTCTCATTTTATAGCTGGAGTAGCATATGGAGTGAAGTGACTTGACTAGGGTCACACAGCTATTAAGTGTTTGAGGCTGGATTTAAATTCATGTAGATGAATCTTTCTTAATATAAGCCCATTGCTTTATCAACTGTACCATATAGCTGCCTGGCATATAGTAGGCACTTAGATAATATTTATTGATTAAATGATTCTAGTGCCAATTTCTGCATTTGTAAAACAGGGCTTAAAAGTTCAAAGATTTTGTCCTGAAAGGTACCTTAGATAGAGATCATCTAGGTAATAAGTGGAGAACCTGAGGCCTTGATGGCACAAATGACTGTCAAGGTCCTCAAGTACGGCCCTTTGACTGAATCCAAAATTCACAGAACAAATTCTTTTGTTCTAATAAGGAAGAAATTTAGGAAGGGTGGGGTGGGTGGACCAAAGACAAGGTGGGGAAAGGAGTTTCTCTGTCTCTGATCACAAAAGAGAGGGCTTTATTAGGAGTTAATCTGAGCAATTTGGAGGCTGGAAGGAAACAGCATGTATAGAATAAGTAATATAAATAACAGCATATACAACTTATGTTGCTAAGTGTTGCTTAGCAATCCAACTATGTGTGGGTGATGGCAGTGCCCAGTCCAGCACCGGAATGTGCCCATTCTTGGTAGAATGACTTGTGGAGACAACACCCAAAGCTGTGCTACGTAAAACCAGTCTCACAGAATGTATTAACCATGCAGCATAGGATGACAGTGAAAAGGGAAAGCCATTTATACCTAAAGGTCCACCCTGGGAGTTGCTTACGCAGTTATGGGAATCTGGCAGCCACCCTTCCTAAATATAAGCTGTACTTCTGAAATGAGACCTTTTCTCAAATGAAAAACTATATGACTGTGAAAAATAATTATAGAAAATTATCTTAACAAAAAGAATGTTATTTAAAGTTTTCTTATTCAAGGAAGGAGGTTTCACTCACATTATCAGCTATCTTTTTCTAGTTAGTTTCATTGCCTTCTCTTGTTAAGAGCACAAGTATAGACTTCATTCAGATTTTGTAAAAAGCTTGATTTAGGGGGAAGTGGAGGGAGGCCTGTATTCAGGGCAATACATTGTTTTTCTTATTTTAAAAAACTTTATATTTCAGAATTAAGAATTTGCTCTAACACTATTACCTGAGGAATCTAGATATTCTCTCTGATTCCTTCTAGCCCTAACAATTTATGTTCTATATTCTGACATGTGAGAATGTCATCTCATTTTTCATCTCAACATTCTAAGATTATACTGACTTTTTGAAATGGAATTGCTGACAGTCTCTATCCCTCTATCTTCCCTCACACCCTGAATCTGCAAACTCTGGTGCAACATTTCAGGTTCTTTGTGAAAGCCATGTCCTGAGCAAAAACATGTAGGGGATGGAACAGTAAAACTCATTGAGGTGATCAGAGTATGAATGCTCAGGTAGGGTGAAGGAAAAATAACTGTTGTGGATGGACTGGAAGGATACCTGCCTTTGATAATTATAGATAAGTTCAGAAGAAAGGAACATTTTCTAAGAGAAAGATATAATCCTTGAGAGCAGGGATTATCTTCATTTATGTATTTGAATCCCAAGAGTTTATCATATATCTTAGCAAATAGCTAAGTGCTCAGTAAATAAATGCTTTTTAAAATTCATCTGTCTTTCTATTCATCCATTCATGTAATTATTGAATAACTATTAGTAATCTTTGATATATGGAGAAGGGGACACACCATGGCTTCATTAATAGGTTGTGCCCTACATATCTTATTTCTATTTTGGATGGCACCATAAGACTGGTAGCTCAGGGAAATGTAGATATAACACCTAGATTTCAACAAATATTTTGACAAATTTCCTCGTTTTTCTCATGAGAAAAGAAGGAAAAATGAAATGAAGCAATAAGGCAAGCAGGTTGATTAAATTAAAAAAAAATTAGACAAATACTAAAAGTTAAACACATAAGAAAATAAAAAGAAACATTATAAATTTAAATATAAAATAAGAAAAGCAAAAAATTTTATGTGTGCAGCAGAACCTAGGAGGGGATTCAAAACATAACAATAGCTTATCATTTCAAGAAAGTGTATATATTACTGTGCATTAAGTTGAAAGCTGTCCATTTTTCCTTTGTTTCCTTGTAGGTTTTCTTTTGTTCTCTGCTGAACACTTTTTCCTTTGTTCTTTTCCCCCTTTCCTCCCTCACTCCCCCACCCCAAGGCTACAATTGAGCATGGATATATTTATATATAGGTATTGATATATACATATATATATATATATATATGTATGTATATACATACATATATACTTATGTAAACATACTTTCCCTCAGAGATTCTACTCCTAACCTTATTTTTGTGTTTATGCATATCTCGTTTTCCTATTTCTCCTAAGGCCTCTACTTTATTTCTACCTGCCCCCTTGCCCTCCTATAACTTAACCTACTCCTACTCCAGTGATTTCTCCTTTACCCTCCCATTTTCCTAAATCTAAACACCCTTTTGTACACCCCTTTGACCTATTCTGTCTTCCTCTTCCCTGCAAAGCTCCCTCCCTTATCTTCCCATTCCTCTAAATCTAAACACCCTTGTATACCCCTCTTTTAAACTGCTCCTTCACTCTCCCCTCTGAAGATCCCTCCTTTATCCTCTCCCCTGTCTCCATCCCCTTGAGTTTTATTTCTTTTTTTTTAAATTTAGAAGACTTTTATACTCTTCTGGTGTATGTTTATTTCCCCTTCTTAAACCCATTCCCAATGAAAGTAGATTTCCAGAACTAAGCCCCGCTCCTCCATCTAATTCCTCTGTAATTGGTTCTTCTTCTTACACCTCATTTGAATAGGACAATTGGTCTTTTAGCTGTTCTCACATGGTTTTACTTTTTAAAGTCAGATCATACTCAGGTCTGCTTCAATCTTTCTTATAAGCTATCTACTTACTAGTAACAATCTTAGACATAGCTTTTACATTTCCCATATATAAAAAGTAAACATTCTCTCCTTATTGAGTCCCTTATATTGGTCATTGGTATCATATATTTTTCTTGGCTCTTGTATGTCAAATCTTCTGAGTCGAGGATTTTTTTTCAACAGAGTCCTCAAACTCTGACAGTTGATCAAATATCCATTTTTTTTCCTTTCAAACTTATCCATACATTTGCTGGGTATGATATTTTCAGCTGGAGGTCCAGTTCTTTTGCTCTTCAATATATGTTGTGTTCTAAGACCTGTGATCTTTTAGTCACCAATGCTAGGTCTTGTGGTAACATCATATGTAAACTGAGGTCAAGGTGGTAAAGATTTACTAGGCTTTTCAGTGGGCAAGAGTTCTTAGGGAACCTGTAACATTAAAGGGGTGCAGTTAAAGTTTATATAGGATATTCTTTAGTAAAATATGTGCTAAATATGCTAACTAGGTGATTCTAGGTGGAATTAGGGAGAAGTTAAGGAATGGTTAGTTCTTAATGGAACAAGCACTTTTGGTATCTACTGTCCAGGTATTTTACCCAGAGTTCATCAGGAAATAGCCCAAGGCAGGGTTACATGACTAGATGGAGGTGTGGTTTTAGGCATGAAATGTCACTAATGTCTCTTTAGACAAGATAAACGTAAGGGAGTATGCATATGTCTAAGTCTAGGATACATATGATTAGTCAATGAGTAGTAAATATCTTTATGACCCAGTACACGGTCAGTTCAGCGAATACACAGCTGGTTCGAACTAATAAATTCTATAGGTGCAGCTGGCTCCTGTATCCAGAAGAGAGATCTAGGGCAGGTTATCCTTGGGCTAGGGAGAAACTGCCTGGGATAGTGTTTTGAGGCTAGGGAGAAATAAGATTTTAGAATTGGAGTCCAAGCACACGTACTCAAGCACCCCATCACTTCCACTTACATACTGCCTGGCTTGTATGTACACATTTGTTTGTTTGTTTTCATCCCCATTAGAATGGGAACTCCTATCATTTCTTTGTATCCTTAAGGCTTAGTATGATGCCCTATAAGAAAGTAGGTGCTCAACCAATGCCTGTGTCCTGATTTGAGTGGCCTAACCAGAGTATAATTCAGTGATACAAATTCAAATTCCATTTATAAGATACCATTATTTAACTGTTTGGTAAAGCTCACATTTTTTTTTTCATTTGGAGAAAAAAGAGAAAGTAGTGGACTTAGGACCAGAGCTCTCTGGTTTGACTCCTACATAACACTACCTATATGACACTGGGCCAATCACATAAGTTTGATCAAATGTAAAAATAAAGGATTTGAATAGTTGATCTCTAAAGTCTCTTCCAGATCTAAATCCTTTGGTTTCTTCTCTATTATATCTTTCAAAAGAATCTGAAGGTATAACTGCCTCTTTTTCCCCCTAAACTTATCTTCCTGTTCTTAATAACACTGGCCTCTTATTTCTCCTTGGGCAAAACCATTTCTGGCTCTTAGTTGCCTTACTTGTTATACAAGAAGGGTGGAGGAGATGATCTCTACGTCCACTTTTAGTTCTAACGTTCTATTATTCTGAGTTTAAAACTTTGCAAATTAAAATATATCTTCACCTTCTATCTCTTTTCCCATCTTCTAGCTCATAGAGGTTTTGTGTCCTTGAGATGCATTAGAAAGTACATTTGTGAGTCAATCAGTGAGTGTGTTTTCTTGGACCTTGACTAGATATACCACCCAGTAACATGATCCAGACTGATCATATAATATAATCTGGACTTGACTTCAATTATGAGTTACTCAGCATTATTTAGTGAATGTGTAAGCACTCCTAGCTGTTGCCACCCAGACTTGAAATTAGATGTAAAGTTAACATGAAGTCCTAAATATTAGAAAGCATCTAGTTCTGTCTCCCTTTCTTTAAATTAATGTAACAAAAATTTATTAAGCAGTAGTGGATAGAGTGCCAGGCCTGCAGTCAGAAATATTCATCTTTCTGAGTTCAAATTTGGCCTCAGATACTTACCAGCTGTGTGACCCAGGGCAAGTCTCTTCACCCTGTTTCCCTTAGTTGCCTCATCTCTAAAATAAGTGGGAGAAGGAAATGGCAAATCATTCCAGCATCTTTGCCAAGAAAACCCCAAATAGGGTCATGAAGAGTTACACACAACTGAAATGACTGAATAACAGCTGTATACCAGGTAGGCACTGTGATGAGAATTGGGCATACAAATAAAGGCTCTTGTCTTGAAGAAGCTATTTAATGAGGGAGGTAGCACACAAATAGCTTTGAAAAACAAGATATATGGGGGGGGTGTAGCCAAGATGGCGGAGTAGAAAGACACACATTTGGTAGCTCCGAACCCACAGCCCATGGATGTCCTCTAAAAAGACTCCCAACAAATTGTGGAACAGTGGAAACTGCACAGCAACACAGCGAAGGAGATTTCCATTCCAGAGAGCCCTGAAAAACGAATCCCAAAGGTCCATTGCTCCCCGGACAGGAGCGGAGCCCTCCCCTGCCCTGCCCTGGCTGCGTGGCACTGAGAGGAGCAAGCAGATCCGAACAGGCATTAGGGATGGAATCTCCAGCGGCCACGAAGGTCCCTCCACCACGGACTCTCAGGTCAGTGAGAGAGATGGGCTGAGAGGGGAGCGGGGTGTCTCCGGGATTCAGGCCCCCTTGGGAAGCAGCGACAGAGGCAGTGGGAGGCCAGAGGCTCCCAGAGCAGGCAGGAGCTCAGCAGCAGCTCCATTACAGAAGGTCTCTGCAAAACCCCCCTGAGGGAACTGGGCCTGGGAGGTGGCCCTGCCCCCACCTGAGCACCAGCAGATAAGCTCCCATTGAATAGCAGCCAGGCTAGCCTCCAAAAGCCCTGAGGCTGGGGAGCAGCATTTGAATCTCAGACCCCAAGCACTAGCTGTAAGGGTGGAGAGGACTCTCAGAAGTCAAGTAACTGGCTGGGAAAATGCCCAGAAAAGAGAAAAAAACTAAGACCATAGAAGGTTATTTTCTTGATCAGATGATTGTGCCATTCATCTCTGACGAAGAAGAAAACTGCTTACCATCAGGTAAAGACATAGGAGTCAAGGCCTCTGTATCCCAAACATCTGAAATAGGTATCCCATG
>CM053773.1:159693306-159708898 GCA_028658325.1 Potorous gilbertii | reverse complement strand
GTTGGAACTCAAAGTTTTAGGAACAACTGTTGAATATTGTTCTTGCTACTAGGAAACAAGTAATACAGGTAATTGGCAATAGAAAGTTATCTGGCCCTACAGGACAAAAGAGAAGATGGGGTAAGGGAAGGGAGGGATGATAGAAGAGAGGGCAGATTGGTGATATGGGTAATTAGAATGTTCAGTGTATCGGGGAGGGGGAGGGGACAAATGGGGAGAAAATTTTCGAACCCAAAATCTTGTGAAAATGAATAAAAAGTTAAATAAATAAATTTATTAAAAAAAAAAGAAAAAAAAAGAAAAACAAGATATATAAAAAGTAAATTGGAATTCACCTCAGAGGGAAGCCACCAGCACTAAGGGGAATTGGGAAAGGCTTCTTGTATATGGTGGGAATTTTAGCTAAGACTTGAATGAAGTCAGGGAAAAGAAGAAGTAGAGATGAGGAGAGAGAGTATTTTGAGGAAGGGAGACAGCTAAAACTTTCCTAAGGTTACATGACTCGTTACTGGTGGTGGCAGGATGTGAGCTCAGTTCTTCCAAATTCTTTTCCAGTATTCCCCTCACTACACGGTGCTTTGCTGGAAATCTGAGAGTAAGGGTATGCATCTTGAAGACAGGCCTTTGAATTTTTTGCCTTTGAATTTTCAGTGAGTTGTGCTGTTCCTGGCACTTAGGAGGTACTTGAAAAAAATTACTTGTTGATGGATTGAACAGCTTAGGCTCCAGAGCATAAAGAAATAGAACGTTTAAGAAACCTATCAAGGAAAGTTTTATTTTGAGATTGGTTGTTGTTGGTGGTTGATCTTTTGGTGAGGGTAGGAGCCACTTAAGAAAGGAAATTGTCCTGGAAACTGTTGGCACTTGGCAGTTGTTTCTGCAATGCTTGCTCTCTTTTGAATCAACTCAACCTAAGAGAGTTTTCTGTACACAACAAACAGTTCAGTCTTATGGTGGGTGCACACTGTGACATGTGGGCCCTGGGCACACAAAGGCAGGTGCTTTTTCATTTCACAGGCCATTAGTTCTTTCTATGGTGATTTCATAAGTCACACCACCCTCCCCATTGTAGCATTATCACAAGCCGTTTTCTTTGCACCTGGCAGATATGGTGGTAGGGGAGGCTGTTGTCTAGGATGATCTTAAACCTTAATTAGGTGATGCTGAGATTTTTGTGATCAAAACTTTCCCAAGGCTCTTAAGTGCCCTTACCAAAACTACTGATTATTGGCTCAGAGGCTGAGGGGTCCCTAGCTGGGGAATGTTAACCTGCCTTGGCATTGGATCCTGGCTCTAGGGCAGGAGTTTCAGATGAAATTAAGTGCTCAGTCAGATTAGAAACTAGGGAAACAGCTAGGTTTTGTGGTTGATAGATTGCTGAATATCCAATCAGGAAGACCTGAGTTACAATCTTCCTGAATGCATGACCCTAGTCAAGTCACTTAATTTCTATTTGCCTCACTTTCCTCATCTGTAGCAGGAAAAAAGCTGTAAAGATGGAATGAGGCCATGTGCCTTTGGAAACTTTGGGAACATTAAAGCACCATTTCAGAGCTAGTTATTGTACTTTAATTAGATGACACTGGGCTTCTTTTCCTTAAAAAGGCCTTATTGTAGATCAGCAGCTAGCAGGAGAATATTTAAACAAAGGCAAGCCTTCTTTCAGGCTAGAGATCTTCAAATACGACTGTGAGGCTTTGAGGGGTCTAATATTCCTACTTATATTTCTCCTTAGAAAAGTTATTGGGGAAATCCAGAGACTAGAACAAATATAGGAAAACAAACTGTGCTTGAGAAATGGATCTGTTCCCCTCCTCACGTTCAGAAATAATCATCTACATGTATGTCACTCTTCCGAAATTACCTTACACAGATCCCACATTCTGATGAACCTGGTAGTGTAACTATAGCAAGTATAGTAATAATCATATATACAAATCAAGACATTTATGAATAAATATGTGATACAAATATAGGCTATATTTATGTAATACACATATTACAATATACGACATGTATGTGCATACTACATATTAAATACATAAACATATATATGTGCATATGTGGTTTGCTAAGCACTTTACATATATGATCTCCTTTGATCCTTAAAACAACCTTGTGAGTTAGAGGCTATTATTGCATCCACTCATAGATATGGAAACCGAGACAATAGAGGTTAAATGACTTGCCTACACAACTAGTAAGTACCAAATGTATAATTTGAACTCGGGTCTTTTCTGACTTCATGTCTGGCAGTTTATCTATTATACAGCCTAACTCCCTGTATCAGAGTAATCCCTGATTTGTGGGTGCATCTTCTATGGAACTGTGTATGCATTCTCAGTCCTTGCAAAAGTTCATGAACTTCTGATTGGTCCCCAGTAGCTATCTTGAAGATTATGGAAGGAGTGAAGAATTTATGATGTGCCTACTATGTGCCAGGAATTGTGCTAAGAACTTTATATATATGTCATTTGATCCTCACAGCAACCCTGAGAGGTAGATATTATCAACTTCATTTTACAGATGAGGAAACTGAGGTAAACAGAAATTAAATGAATTGCCCAGGGTCACACACCTAGTGTCTGAAGATGGATCTAAACTAAAATCCACCTGACTCCAGGATCAGTACTCTATCCACTGTATCATATAGTTGTTTACTGGTGATGAATAGTCAGCAACAGAGAGAATTTTATTGAGGAATCTCCCTGTAGCCCCCTGCCCCATAGTTTATAGAAAAACCAAGGGATGGAAGAGCCAATCTAACATTTTTTTTTCTTTTGGGGATCTTTTCCAGAGCTTTCTCTGCCTTTTTTTGTCACACCCCTATCTGCTCTCTCCTCAGTAAAAATGGCAGATTGCCATAAGTATATGGCAGCAGTAAAATGTGCTCACCTACGTAGGTCTGAGACTACACCTTGAATATTTGGCTTCCTTTTTCTCCTCCTTTCACTTTCCTTTAGAGATCACCTTGTGTTACCCCATACATCCAGAGACCTTTTAAACAGAGCTTTAATTCAGTGGGGGAGAGGAGAACACCAAAAGTTAGGGTCTTCTCTCTCTCACACACTGGAGCAAGTCTACAGACATTTCTTTTTATCTATCTATCTTTTATTCATTCATTCATTCATTTATTTTCAGTGTTCCACAATCACTACCAAACAACCCAGATTTTTCTTTCCCTCCCTCTCCCTACCTCCCTCCCTCCCCAAATCCCCTATCCCTCCCTGAGAGGATATACAATTTTATATAGGCTCTACACATACATTCCTATTAAATACATTTTCACCATAGTCATGTTGTATAGAAGAATTAAAATGAATGGGAGAAATCATATAACAAACCAAAACGTAATACAAAAGAAAATGATCTGCTACAGTCTGCGATTGAATTCCATAGTTCTTTCTCTGGATGTGGAAGCATTTTACCTTAAAAGACCATTGGGAATTTTTTAAGTCCTTGCATTGCAATGAAATTCTAAGTCTACCAAAAAAATCTTTGCACACTGTGGTTGTTGCTGTGTACAAAGTTCTCCTGGTTCTGCTCACTTCACTCAGCATCAGTTTATGTAAGTCTTTCCAGGTTTTTCTGAAGTCTGCCTGCTCATCGTTTCTTATTGCACAATAGTATTCCATTACATTCATATACCATAATTTATTGTCATTCCCCAGAATACAAGCTACATGACACAGATGGCTAGAGCATTACTAGGAGTCAGCAAGTCCTGAGTTTTAATCCTGCTCCAAGTCACACAGCTAACTACATCCCAGGGTTGTAAGGATTAAATGAAATAACATTATAAAGTGATTTACAAATCTTAAAGCATATATGAATGTAACTATTATTACATTTTTTGGGCAATATGAAAGTCTGAAAGAAGGGAGGCACTAGCAGCTGAAAGTGATCTCAAATACTAAGGCCGCCTTCATGCTAGGAGAGGGTATCTGAAGACTTTAGTAGATTCCTTTAATGGAAGTAAAAACTATATAACAAGATTGATTAAGATGGGATTGGGGTCTGCCTAGCTAATCATAGTTCTAAACTAGCATCATGGATTGTGGGTGGCAACAATTTATTCAGTCATTCCCCAGAAAATTTCTAAAACAGAGGTTAGATATGGTTAATGTCCAGAAAAGGTATTCAGTCTATTTTAAGTATAATAGTTATGGGATAGCTATTAATTTCTCCCACCATAGGAAGTACTTAGGATGCAAAGGATTTAGAAGCAAAGAATTCACAAATGTAGAAAACATAAAAACATCTCAAACAGCCAATTAGACCCCATAATATTCCACCAGAAAAATAAAGATCATTTTTTTGAATTATTGATCAGATATGATTTATTTATCTTGGACCTCCACTATCTGAGCATTTATCTAGAGATAATTACATGGTACAGTGGATAAAATTCTGAACTTGTCTCAAAAAGACATGAATTCAAATCCTAGCTTCCATATTTACTAGCTGCATGGCTGTAAGCAAGTATCTTGGCCTCAATTTCTTTACTTTTTTCAATGAAGTGGAAGGGAAAGAAAATAGATTCTGAGAATTAAAAAAAATTAGAGAGTGAGGGTGAATACCACAGATACAGAATGCTACATGCACTTTCAGATGAGGTTACTGTATTATTAATTTTACTTCATTTTTTCTTTGTTATAGGAGACTTTTCACAAAGTGGGAGTAATGGGTAGTTGTATGTAAAGTAAAAGCAAAACACATCAATAAATCTTTAAAAAAAGTTTCTTGGGTTAGGGTTTCATGCTTAAGATTCTAAAGTTCAGATCTCTTAGCTGACCAGAAAATGGTCAGCCCTCCAGCTAAAAGGTGCTTAGCTTCTTCTCTGAGAAACACAATATTTAGAGAATTTACTCCTTCTGGTTGGTTGATGCTCAAATCCTGAACTCAGAGATACTTAACTCATGAAGCCGCTGCTTAAGGTGGAAACATTCACTTATTTCTCAGTTTTAGTAGTAGTCACAGATGTGTGCTTAGAGAAGGAAACAGAAAGGTAGTTAGCTCTATGAACTTCAGATCCATCCAGGCAATTATGAGTTCCCACTGCCATGAGCTAGAAGCTGCTAATAGTCCTGAGGGGGAAAGAGGGAGAGAAAGTCCTTTTCTACCTTCAACTTAGAGACCTAAGGAAGAGAAAGCACAGAAAAGGGGTCCTCAAGAAGGACTGAAAAAGTTCTCCTCATGTATTCTATATACATGGGGGGAAGAAAGGGAAGATACCTCCAAAAGTCTTCCCTTTCCCCAATTACATTTAGTTATCAGTCATGTTCATGAGATTCCCCAGAACAATTAGATGGTTCCAGATAACTCTTAGCATAGTGTATGCTGAACTTCATCAGTTCAGCAAATCAGGGATCTTCTTGATCATTCCGGTTATGCAAATATTGTTATCTCTGTTTTATGCATGAGGGGACCAAGCTTAAGTGACTGTATTCAAGATCACATGATTGGTAAGTATTGAAGTCTGAACTAAAACTCCAATTCCTAGGCATTATGAGCTATGTCTTAGCTGATTCATTAACAATCATTTAGAAAACCCTTACTCTCTGCTAGGCACTATGTTAAGCACTGGAGACATAAAGAAAATAGGACAGGGGAATTTCGTCCTCAAGAAATGTACCTTCTGAAGTGGGGAGATAGTACATATATATGTAGGTAGATACAAGCTACATGACACAGGTGGCTAGAGCATTACTTGGAGTCAGTAAGTTCTGAGTTTTAATCCTGCTCCAAGTCACACAGCTAACTACCTCCCAGGGTTGTAAGGATTAAATGAAATAACATTATAAAGTGATTTACAAGTCTTAAAGCATATATGAATGTAACTATTATTACATTTTTTGGGCAATATGAAAGTCTGAAAGAAGGGAGGCACTAGCAGCTGAAGGTGATCTCAAATACTAAGGCCACCTTCATGCTAAGAGAGGGTATCTGAAGACTTTAGTAGATGCCTTTAATGAAAGTAAAAACTATATAACAAGATTGATTAAGATGGGGTTGGGCTTTGCCTAGCTAATCATAGTTCTGAACTAGCATAATGGACTGTGAGTGGCAGCAATGTTTGATATATGTCTGGATCATTTAACTAGTAACTCCAGAGGCACTGATTATTCAATCAAAGGTCTTCAGTGAATACAACAGCAAAGGTCCAGGCTCCTTGACAACAATTAGCATCTAACTAGATCCCACCAAGTGAATTATTCAATGAATTCTGTGATAACCTGCAGAAGGTAAAGGAGAGAAACAAAAGAATGGATAAAGAGTCATCAACCAAGAGAACCTCAGGAATTACAGAAATATAATCAAAACAAGAGGGAACCGTGAGCATCTGCCACCAGCAGCATGATAACAGCAGCTACCATTTGTATAGCCTTTTCAATTCACAAAGCATTGTAAAGGTATCATTCCATTTGATAGTCCATGACTGCTATCCTAGCAGCAGAACCATGAAGTCTTTCTGATTCTGATTCTCCAAATACTGATGTCCTCTCTGCTAGACTGCCTTATAGTCAATGACTTTGTACATACTTGTATTAATTTACTTTATATTTATGCTGGATGTACTTAAGCCCAAGTTTGCCAAATTTGCCACATCCAAAGTTCATGCATTTTCTATTTAATCTTACTACCTCTCTATTTTGAGTTATCTTAATTTTAGGCTTCCCTAGAGAGCTCATGAGGCATGCCAAAAGCTGCCAGTTCCCATATTTCTCTATATAAAAACTTCTGTACTCTTGCATCAGCAAAGTCTAGACTTCTGGACTCTTGCATCAGCAAGGACCCCAGCATATACAGGAGGGCCTGCTGTACAGGTTCTTAGATCTGCTTTTCTAAAAGGAAAGCAATTTTGAAGGGTCAACAGTCTACTTCAATCAGCCACATATATCATATATATTGAAAGCAGGTCCATGCATAAGATATTTATGCCTGAAACAGATTTATCAGAGAATGTAATTTACATTCTTTTGGAGATAGGAGGGTAGTGCTATGATCCTCTAAATATATGTCCAGATTTGGGGGGATGTGATGTTCTTGGGACTCTTCCAAGATGGTGTCTTAGCTTTCTCTTTCTGAACAGGAAAAGTCTCATCACTGATGTATGTTAGAGATTTTACCTCTTTCTCCTGAGTTCCAGAATGTTGATTGGTGGGGTGCAAGGCAGTCTCTCTTTATCTCCACTTTGGGATCTTTTAGAACATTAATTGCTTGAGGGGAGAAAAGTTTGGCTAACAGAGAGCATATTAATGATGTCAGGTGTTATGGTATCCTTTGAGTCAAAATGAGGTTATAGGATCATAGAATTAGTTCACTAGATTACTAGAAATATTTGAGTCAGATCTCTTTATTTTGTAGATAAACTGAATTCCTAGAGAGACTAAATGATTTGTCCATGGTCACACAAGTTGTAAATGCACAAAAACTGGATTTGAACCCATGCCCTTTTCCTGTAAATCCATTGCTTTTTCCTTTGTACCACACATGTATGAAGTTATATTTGAAACAATAGAAACAGAAATTATAGTTTGGTTTCAGGGGGAAAAGCAATTAAAACTAAAATTTGAGAACTAGACGATGGTTGCAGAGCTATTAAAATAAATAGCAAGGACAGGATCCAAACTCAGGTCTTTGACTTCAAATTGAGCATGTTTTTTTACTATACCAAACCTTTTCAGCAACAATAAAATGATGTCACTTCCCTCTGTCAGTCCCTTTATGCTTTGGATAGAATTGTTTATTTTTGTTGTTGATTTCTCACACAAGAATAGATCATCATGAGGCTAGGCATCATTTTTCTAAGTCGCTTTTGTATATATTACAAGTTGTAATATAGGTTTATGTTGAGTGTTTTTTTTAAAGAAAAAACTTAAGAAAAGCTGACAGGTTAGATAAGGGAACATTTTCCCCTCACCTCCTGAAAACCAATAGGCCAAGCTGTAATTCAAAGACAGCAGTTTATAGCTGTTATAAATCCCTTCAAATTGTGCTGCTGTTAAAATGGATGAGGGAGTAAGCATCTGAGGGTAAGTTGGGCTTGGACAATTAAGCTGTGGTGATTCTTTTTTCCCCATCCTTTTCTTTAAGAGAAGATGATTTATTGCAGTCATTAAGCCCTACCTGCCCTCATCTCCTCCCTTGCAGCAAGCCCCTTTGCTCTGGGCTCAGGAATAGATGTTCCTAGCCTTCTATTTGTCATCTGGTATTGACATTCTGCAGCTAGAAGCAAATGGTTTTCTGCAAAACATGGTGTAGTGAGGGAAAAATCCTGGACTGGGTATGAGAACAAAATTGAATTCTGACTCTGTTATTAACTCAAAGGATCAAAAACCTAGAGTTAGAAGGAGACTAAGAGGCCAACTACTATAAGTCAACTCTCTTATTTTGTAGATGGAGATAAGATCCTGAAATAGTATGTGATTTGCTGAAGGTCTTACATATTGGAAGAACTAAATATGGGTTTGGAGCCCAGGTCCTTTGATTTCAGTCATTACTCTTTCCATTGTACCATACTACATGTCAACTCATTGGGCAAACCTAAGCAAGTCATTTCCCGAATGTGAGACTCAATCGATCAACCAACCAGCATTTATTAAGCACCTACTATGTGCCAGGCACTGTGTTGTGCACTGGTGATACAAAAAGAAGCAAAAGACAGTCCCTCAACTCAAGGAATCTCTAATGACTCAGTATCTTATATGTAAAAATGAGATGGTTGGAGTAGAAGATCCCTTCATATTTAGGAATTCAGATCCTGAGAAACCTGATATATAGTATATAGCTTGCCAGTCATAATCTTTCATTGGGGAAAAACATTCTTGGAGAGCAAATGCTGATATAATTCCTGGGCTGAAAGCCACACTGCTTTTATTTGCCAAGTCATAAAAGGGATAACAGTTACACACCTAGAAATAACATTTTTCCTAATGGGTGATATTACAGGGTTTAGACCTGAAAAGAACTTTAGCAATCTGGTCTAAATTCCCTTGTTTTATGAATAAAGAAACTAAGGACCAGTGAAGTTAAGGAACTTATTGCCCACATAAAAAGGAGCAGAGTGGTGGTGAGAAGCCAGGTCTTTGATTTTAGAGTCACTATTCTCAAAACTATGCCATGCTTTCTCTTGTCATAACTGTCAGCCCATTAGCAACTGATGATTAAATAGAAATGAAAACAACATACCTCTGAGATTCAAGTCAAAAATGTGCTTTTTACTAAAAGTTTTAATTGAGAGGAAGCATGACATAGTAGAAAGGGAACCTCAGATTGAGGAAGATTAGGTTTCAAATCCCTCCTCAAAATACTATTTGTGTGACCCTGGACAAGTCAGTCTCAGTGTCCTCAGGCAATCCTCTATGATTATAAGTCACAAAAAATTGTTGATCTATGTTAGTATAGGAAATTCCTCACTGGGAGCTCCCAATTCTAATGAAATCACAGGTCTTGTCAAAAACACATGCATAAGCACAGTATCTCAAAAGTCGTAGTACAATTTAAAGCTTCAATAATTTAATGTCCCAAATTTAACAAGAAGTCCTTTTATTCCTTCAATGAGAGAGAATCTACTATCTTCTGAGGCAGATTGTTCAATATATTATAGTTCAGCAAACATTCATTAGGCACTTGCTTTGTGGAAAGCATTATATTAGGTGCCAGAGATACAAAGATGGGACAAACAAGAGACCATTCTCACTTTCAAGGAGCTATTAGATTGCTAAACAATCCTATCTTTGTTTTCTCTCAGTGCTCAGGACGTAGCTCATCTGCACTGAGGAATATGAACTAATGGAGAGCATCAAGGTATTCTTAGATTATCTTTTTGCTTATCTTGAATTTCAACACCCTGTTTCTTATTTTATTTTATCCTTCCCAGCCAGTCTGGGTTGATAAGGCCTCATGACTTTAGCATCACAACAATACTCAAATATGATCATCTCAGGCACACATCTGCTGTGTTAAATGAGGTCCAGCTGGACTTCCCCTTCATCAGTCAAAACCTATCACTAACATCGTGTGCTGACCATGCTGTTCTGCTTAGGTCAACAGTACTAGCTGTGGTCACATTGATGCTCAGAATTCAGATCTAAACTTGTGGGGCCAGTATTTTTAGTTACTGAGCTCCTTATATGGGACAAAGACAGTCCTATCTTCTACTGAAGTTCCTGTTGTTTCCTGACCCTCTTCTCCTTAAAGAACTCTGAGGAGGTCAAGGTTGAACTGAAATTTCATCACCACAGATGGCAGTTAACAGCTGCATGCTCTTTAGTCTTCCTATTTATGATGCATTTAGTTCTCAAACATTCTTACTATCTTATTTAAACTATTAAACTTATCTTAAACTATTCTTACTTACTTATTTGAAAAAAAAATAGTCTAAAATAGGGTAAGATTTTATTACTTGAGCTTGATTCAGAGAACAAACCTGATTGCTTGTTAGTTAACAAAACTGCTCTGTGTGTGTGTATGTGTGTGTGTGTGTGTGTGTGTGACAATGTGCACCTTTCCCCATAATCCATTAACCTAGTATCTGTCATTATCTCTGTCTTTCTGTCTCTGTCTCTTGCAAAACAGTAGCAACAAAAAAAGATGAGAAAAGACAATGGCTATATCCTTCTTTTGACACTCCTTGCATACAATCTTGGGGAAGTGACAGCCTCTTTTGACCTCAGTTTCCTTATCTGAAAAATAAGGAGATTGGATTAGATTCCCTCTGGGATCTCTTCCTATATCAATATTATTCTATGATACTATAAAAAGCAGACTATTATAAAGTGAATAGAAGTGCCAAAAGCATTGAAAACAGTATAGCAATATTTTGATCTTAAGGAACCAAGATGGAGAATTAAAGGCAACCCTTCTGAAATCTCTCAACATTCCCTTCCGAACAATCTTAAAATAATGCCTCAAATCAAATTTTGGAGCAGTAGAGTCAGCAAAAGGTGAGGGTGAGACATATTTCCAGCCTAAGAAAACTTAAAAGGTTGTTAGGAGGAAGCCTATCTAGAGGCTACACACTTGGGGTAGCAACAGCAGTGGTAGCAGTAGCAGGAGCTTCAAGAGTTCTCATTCCAGAGATGTTAGAGAGGTCAGACAACTGGTCAGAAAGAGATTACAGGGGACCCTTGGCTAGCACTGGGTACAGCTGGCACAGGTTGATGACTCTATTACCAATACTGGATCACAGTTTCAAGGCAGAGAAGAATGCTAGAGGTTGATCACAAGGGACCAGGAAGCCTTCCTGCGTACAAATAAGAGGGCATATCAGGAGAGCAGTGATCATATTTCACCCAAGATCACACCACCTTGGAAGTACCAAAGAACTTTCAGGTCACCAGAATTTGTTCTGAAAACAGCAGCACAAAAAAGGCTCAAGCTTGGGACAGCGCCTCCCTGCTCCTGGGTGAACAGAGCCCAATTTTAACATAAAGTTCAAAATCAAGAAACAGGTTGGAAAAATGAGCAAACAAGAAAAATAAAAGAATTTAACCATAAAAAGCTACTACAGTGTGTTGCCATGGGCAAGTCACTTGGTCTCTATTTGTTTTTGTTCCCTCATCTGTAAAATGGGAATAACAGTAACATCTATCTCCTAAATAGATTAAATGAGATATTTGTAAATCACTTAGCCTAGTGTCTGGTCATAGCACAGTATGTCTATATAAATATGAGTTAGGATCATGATGAGGATGAAAATGAACTGATAGCATATGTCTCATTCTTTATCCTAAGCAATACAGCATGATTGAAGGATTATTGTATTTGGAGTCAGAGCACCTTGTTTTTAATCCTAACTTTGTTTTACTGCTCGTATGATCTTAGGGAAGTCATTTAATTTTTCTCTGCCTCATATTCTCATTTATAAATTTGGATTGGGGTAAACTAGGTTGCCTCTAAATTCCTTTGCCTCTCTAAATCTTTGACTTGCTTCTTCACGGAGAAGAGGGAGGTATATTTTCTCTTAATTTATTAGTCCTGTGGACATAAAATGGATCATGACATTGACCTGAATTCGGACATCTTTCAGTATTGTTCTCTGTGTCTTTGTTCATCCCATACAGATAATACCTTTCTTCTGTTCCCTCCACCAAAAATACATGCGTTTGACCTTTGTCCCAATTCCTCTCTTCCTTTAAGGCCCAATTTAGGTACCACTTCCTCCACACTTTTGCTGAATCCTCTTACCTCATGTTGAAAATAGTCTTTTCCCTCTCAATAAGATCATGCATGCAAAGGATCTTTCAAACTTGAATATGATGTTTATATAAATGCCAGCTTTGTTTTTTTAATCCTTATGCTTCTCATAGTACTTTGGACTATCTCTTCTTCATAACATAACATAGGTTGGCACCTCGCACATGTTGTTGTTCAGTTGTTTTTGACTCATTAGGAAGCCCATTTGGAGTTTTCTTGGCAAAGATACTGGAAGAGTTTTCCATTTCCTTCTCTAGCTCATTTACAGATAAGGAACTGAGGCAAACAGGGATAAGTGACTTGCCCAGGGTCACACAGTTAGAAAGTGTCTGAGGTTGAATTTGAACTTAGGAATTCCTGATTCTGAGGCCAGTGTTCTATTCACTGAAATATCTAGGTGTCCAACCTGCACATAGTAGGTACTTAATAAATACTAGTACATCACTTTCTCCTGTTATATAGTAAACCCTTTGGAGTTCTCATATCTAGAAATTTGCCTTCTACCTAGTTGTTCTTCTGTTGAACTAAAAAGATTTAGAGATCAATTTTATATTTATTTATTTATTTATATTTTATAGATGAAGAAACTGATATTCAGGAAGTATAAAGGCTTTGTTCAAGCTTCCACATGTACTGGCTCTAGAACATACTAGAACTCAGCCTAGCTGATTCCCACCTAGTCTAGTCCTCTTTTTAGTGTACTAAGGTACCTTCTGAGTAGTCTGAGCTAGGTTGGATCATAGCATCATAGATTTAGATTCAGAGCTAAAGAAAGATGATCCATCCAATCCTCTCATCCTGAGGGAGGAAACTGAGTCCCTGAGGGGTTTTCGGTTGCTCATGATCACAAAGGTAGGAAGTTCCAAACTCAGAATTTGAACCCAAGTCCTATGAATTCAAATCCAGTTGCTTTTTGTATTATGCTGAATGGAGCCCCAGGGAAAATAGCTCTGTCACTACTGGGGGAAAATAGTTCTGCCTGTATGTTTCAAATTCATAAGGTTAGCAATCCCCATAAGGCCAACTGAATAAAGTCATCATTGAATTATGTCTGTGAAGATCATTCTCAGTTCCCTGCTAACCCACCCGCTCCCTTCCAGAAAAGACCAACTTTGTTGTTTCTCTTTCTGTTAGTTTCTGGGGAGGGGGTGGGAGTTGACAGGGTACCCTTCCCAAACCCAGAGGCAATCTGAGCTAACTCTTTACAAATCCAAAATACACATCATTAAATAGAGATTTTAGCCTATTTTGTCCCACAGAGAGATTGTGAAGATACTGGAGATAATCAATAAACTGTAATGTTCAGAAATACTCTGTCAAGAGCAAACATTTGCCAAGATACCAGAGGAATAACTCCGATTAGGCTTGTCAAACTCATGGTGTTTATCTCAGCATGTCACTGCATCTGAAACCAGTCTGAACTTGTTTGTGAGTCATTCTTAAAAGACTGATATTTTAAATACTTAGGAAGAAAGATACTTGACAAATACTTATGAAGGGCTAGTATGTGTTAGGGACTAGGAGAAATAAAATATGATCTGCCCTTAAGAAACTTAAAATTTATTGGGGATGGGATAGGTGATAAGACATGTAACAATGACACCACCACCACCAATAAAAAAAATGTGAAAATAGAACATGATAGGGTAGTAGGTGTCTTAATAGATAGAGTACTGGGCCCAAAGTCAGGAGGACTCATCTTCATGAGGTCAAATCTGGTCTCAGATACTTACTAGTTGAGTGATCCTGGGCAAGTCACTTGGCCCTATTCACCTCAGTTCCTTATCTGTAAAATGAGCTGTAGAAGGAAATGGTGAACAATTCCATTATTTTTGCTAAGAAAATCCCAAATGGAATTCTGAAGAGTTGGACATGACTGAAAATAACTAACCAACAACATGGTAAGTTTATGAGGCAAGCAAAAGTGTTAACAGATTTTTGTGATGGATGAGATAATTTCTGCCTGGCTGGCGGGGAAAAGCTACATGGCATGGTAAGTGTGTGAGTTGGGCCTTGAAGTATTTAAATGGTCTGAGATGGAAGAAGGAAGACATTCCAGGGATAGAAAATGGTATGAACAAACTCAAAGGCATGTGATCTTGGACTGTGTTTAGGATACAGTGAATAGTCCAGTCTGGCTCATGAATGGTCTTTATGATTAGAAGTGGGTAAAAAATGGCATAAGCCCTTCATAGATATTTTATCAAAAAAGAAGAATTTAGGCATATGTTATAATGAGAATAAAGGACTCAGGAAGACCTGAGTTCAAATCCTGTCTCAGACACTTACTGGCTGTATGGTTGGAGACAACTCATTTAATTCTCTTAGTCTCAGTTTCTTGTCAGTAAAATATGGGTGCTGAAACATGATGCTTTCTCTAAGGTTCTTTCCACTCTAAGCTTATGACCTAAATATCATTAGGACCCTGGTCACCAGTTTTGTCATATAGAAAAAATAATTTATTAGCTTTAGGAAGACAGTATTCCTTGTCTGAAACCACTCCCTGAAAATATTAGTGACTGAGCCTGGGATTCCTCCTAAAGTGAACAAGAATGTGAAATTCATATATCTCTGTGAAAATAACACAGGGAGACCTCAGTCTTGAACTAAGAAAAAGGTGGTTACAGTTCATAACAGCAATCTAAATATGGTGCTAAAGGAGCAAATGTGCATATGTGTTTCTTAAATGAGGATGTATTTACCACTTTAATCAATATTTAGCTTCCACATTTATATAAGTTAAGGTATTATCATGGAGTTAATGAAGATTATAGACCTGGATTCCTATAATATTAAATAATCAACCAAAAACCTACTATGTGCCAGGCACTGAGGATTATAAAAAAAGACAAAAACAAAACAGTCTCTGATGTCAAGGAACTTACACTTAATTATGGAGAGCAAGAAGGACATGTGTGTGTATATATATATTATTTATATATATACACACACACACACACACACACACACACACACACACACTCACACACACACAAAATAAATACAAGATATCTTTTTGTGGTAAGACACTAGCTGGCACAGGGGGAAGCAGGAAAATATTCATATATAAATGGTGGTACTTGGGCTGAGCCTCAAAGGACACTAAGGATTCTAAGAGTGAGTAAGATTTGCTATTCTGGACAAGGGGAATAGCAAGGGCAAAGGCAAAGTAAATGTGCATTTATTTATTTTAGTTTTCAACATTCATTTCCACAAAATTTTCAGTTCCAAATTTTCTCTCCATCTCTCCCCTCCCCCCACCCTATAACACCTTGTATTCTGATAATCCCTTCCTTCAATATGCCCTCCCTTCTATCACATCCCTCCCTTTCCTTATCCCCATCTTCTCTCTTGTTCTGTAGGGCAAGAAAAATTTCTATACCCCATTACC
>CM053773.1:159665196-159692806 GCA_028658325.1 Potorous gilbertii | reverse complement strand
GAAAGAAACAATTCCAGTATTGTGGGAATACAATCAGGATAACACAAGATCTAGCAGCTTCTACATTAAGGGATCGAAGGGTGTGGAATAGGATATTCCAGAAATCAAAGGAACTAAGTCTAAAACCAAGAATCACCTACCCAGTAAAACTGAGTATAATACTTCAGAGGAAAATATGGTCTTTCAATGAAATAGAGGACTGTCAAGCATTCTTGATGAAAAGTCCAGAGCTGAAAAGAAAATCTGGCTTTCAAACATAAGAATGAGAAGAAGGATGAAAAAGTAAACAGCAAAGAGAAGTCATAAGGGACTTACCAAAGTTGAACTGTTTACAGTCCTACATGAAAAGACAATATTTGTAACTCTTCAAACTTTTCAGGATCTGGGTAGTTGGTGGGATTACACACACACACACACACACACACACACACACACACACACGCACATGCACACATGCACGCACACACAGAGACAGTGAGCATAGAGTGAATTTAATAGGATGGGATCATATCTTAAAAATATTAAGGTAAATGTATAAGAGAATTGTAGTGGGAGGAGAGAGGGTGAAACGGAATGGGGCAAATTATCTCTCATTGAAGAGGCAAGCAGGAGACTTTTTAGTGGAGGGCAAAAGAGGAGAGCTGAGAAAAAAACATGAAGTTTACTCTCATCACATTCGACTAAAGCAAGGAATAAAATGCACACTAATTTTGGTATGAAAACCTATCTTACAATACAGGAAAGGGGGAGAAGGAGATAAACAGGGTGGGGCGGGATGATGGAAGGGAGGGCAATGGGAGGAGGGAGAAATTTGAAGTCAACACTCTTGGGGAGGGACAGGATCAAAAGAGAGAATAGAAACAATTGGGGGCAGGATAGGATGGAGGGAAATATAGTTAGTCTTACACAACATGACTATTATGGAAGTCATTTGCAAAACTACACAGATATGGCCTATATTGAATTGCCTGCCTTCCCAAAGGGAATGGGTGGGGAGGAAGGGATGAGGAGGAGTTGCAACTCAAAGTTTTAGGAGCAACTGTTGAGTATTGTTCTTGCTACTAGGAAATAAGAAATACAGGTAATGGGGAATAGAGAGTTATCTGGCCCTACAAGACAAAAGAGAAGATGGGGACAAGAGAAGGGAGGGATGATAGAAGAGAGGGCAGATTGGTGAAATTAGAATGCTTGGTGTACTGGGTTGGGGGAGGGGACAAATGGGGAGAAAATTTTGGAACCCAAAATTTTGTGAAAATGAATGTAAAAAGTTAAATAAGGAAAGAATAAATAAAAATTAAAAAAATTATAAATATTCTCTTCCCATGTAGTGAGGTAAACAGTTTGCCCTTATTGAATAACATATTTTTTTTCTTTCCTGTTTGCCTTTTTATGCCTTTCTTGAGTCTTGTATTTGAAGATCAAATTTTTCCTTCAGCTAATCTTTTCATGAAGAAATTCTGGAATTACCCTATTTCATTGAATGTCCATCTCCTTCCCTGAAAAATTATGCTCAGTTTTGCTGGGTAGTTGATCCTTGGTTGTAATCCATTGTCTTATGGAATATCATATTCCAAATTCTATGATCTTTTACTATAGAAACTGTGAGGTCCTGCATAATCCTGACTGAGTTTCCATGATATTTGAACTGTTTCTTTCTAGTTTCTTGCAGTATTTTCTCCTTCATCTGGTAATTCTGGAAGTTGTCTATAATATTCTTTTGTGTTTTCAAATCAGGATCTCTTTCAGGAGGTAATTGGTGGATTCTTTCAATGATGATTTTATCCTTTGGTTTTAGGACCTCAGAGTAGTTTTCCCTATTGACTTCCTGAGATGCTGTCTGGGTTCTTTTCTTCATCATGACTTTCATCATAGCCTTCAGGTAGACCAATAATTCTTAAATTATCTCTCCTGGATCTTTTTTCAAGGTCAGTTATTTTTTCAAGGAAGTATTTTATGTTTTCTTTTATTTCTTTATTCTTATGATTTTGTTTGACTGATTCTTCATGTATTATAGAATCATTAGCTTCAATTTACCCAATTCTAATTTTTAACAAATTATTTTCTGCAGTTAGTTTTTGTACCGCATTTTCCATTTGGTCAATTTCACTTTTTTAATGAGTTGTTTTCTTCAGTGTGCTTTCCTCCCTATTTTGTCAATTGCACTTTTAAAGAAATTACTTGATTTTTCTTCTATTTCTCTTATTTGACTTTAAAAATCCTTCCTGAGCACTTCTAAGAAGGGTTTTTGGGCTTGAGATATGTTCACATTCCCTTTTGACATTTTGGGTGTGGGTATATTGACCATGTTGTCCTCTCCTGAATTTTTATTTTGATCTTTTCAGTAACTAATATTTCTCCATGGTCATTGTTTTTATTTATTGCTTTTTGCTTATGTTGTTTGCCTTTTGTCTGACTTTTAAAATTTATCTCTGCTTCTGAGACACAGGGTGTACTATCTGACTTCTTGTGCTGGGGGTAGGGGCCTGGTTATTGATTTTGTGTGCTGGGTCCTTAGATGCTGGTGACTTGAGATTTTAGTGGTCTCGTAGTTTACCTGGTGCTGAGTTGAAGCTGGTAGTGGTGATTGGTGTGTGCCTGGTGTTGGTGTTTGCCTACTACTCCATCCTGGGGCTCATGATCTTCCACTGGTCTGCTGAGGTGGGGCTTGCTACTGGCTTTCTGGGATACCTCCCATCCTATACTGGTCCCCTTCAGCCACAGCAAGAGGGATCTTTCCCATAAATCCCCTTAGCCTCCTCAGCTAAAAATCTTCTATGTGCTATCACTCTACAGGCTCTACTATTCCAGGATTTTTCCAGGGGTAATATCCTCTGGATTTTTCAAGTTCTATAAGGGAGGGTGAGAACTACTTGCCACTTACTCTCCCATCTTGGCTTCCAGAGGTTTAAATAGATTACTTTCTTCTATTTTTTAATATGCAAATTATTTTTCAGTTCTTAATGTTCACTTCCACAAGAATTTGAATTCAAAATTTTCTCCCCATCTCTCCCCACCTTCCACCCCAGGACAGCATGCACCTCATCCACCCTTTCTTTCAGTCTGTCCTCCCTTCTTGCCCACCCTTCTTCCATCCCCCTTATCCTCTATTTTACTGTATGGCAAAATAGATCTCTGTACTCCATTGCCTGTATAGCTTAATTTCCAGTTGTATGATAAACAATTTTTAACATTCATTCTTAAAACTTTGAGTTCCATATTCTTTCCCTCCCTCTCCACCCACCCGCATTGAGAAAACAATGCAAAGCACTTCCATAAGTTATGTTGTAAAAGACTAAGCACTTTTCCCTCTATCCTATCCTGATCTTCATTTATTCCATTCTTTCCCTTGGTTTGTCCTCCACAATAGTGTTTGCTTCTGATTATGCCTTTCCCCAATTTGCTGCCCATTCTATTATCTTCCCTCTCCTATCCCCTTCCCTCTTACCTTCTTGCAGCATAAAATGATTTCCATATCCAATGGAGTGTGTGTTGTTCCCTCCTTAAGCCAAATCCCTTGGCAGTAAGGCTAAATTATTTCCTTTCATCTCCACCCTCTTCCCCTTCATTGTAGAACTCTTTCTTTCCCCTTGTATGTGAGATGATTTGCTTCATTCTGCCTCTTCCTTTCTCTTACTCCTATTCCATTCAACAGTATATTTATTTTTTTTTAGGTATTCTCCCTTCATGTTCAGCTCACCCTGTACCCTCTGTGTAGATGTGTATGTATATACACACATGTACATATATATATATATATATATATATATATATATATATATATATATATATATATATACCCCTACACATATATAATATACACATAAATACATACTTCTACACACCTACATATATATGTATATAGGTGTAGGAACTTCCTCCAAAATTCCTCCTTGATGGAGAGGAGTTTACTCCTATCCTGGCCTGTACTCTGGTCTGGGAGCAACCACAGGCACTCTTTTCTGCCCAGGATCTGTGAGTAGGATTCCCTCCTCAGAGCCTCCAACATCTCCACCATGGCAGTGCTCCTCCTCACCCCAGGATCACCATTCAGGACTCAGACCCAGATTGGCCTGCTCAATTCCTCCAAGGCCTTTAGACTGAGGGCTCCAAAAATGGATGCTATTGTCACCTGGGGGTCAGGGCTGGGGTTGGACCCTGCTCCCTTCTCACCAACCTGAAGGAAATTTGCCACTGATCTTTGAAGCTATCTTTGGCATTTGTGGGTTGAGAAATCTGGGAACATCAGCTGCTACCTGTGATTCTGTGCCCAGAAGTCTGCTCCAGTCCTCTGTGTGCCACACAGCCAAGGTTGGGCTGTGCTCCACTCTGAGCCAGGTGCAATAGACATTTCCTCTCAGCTTTCCTTGCTGTCTTGAGCTGGAAATCGCTTTCACTTTGTCATGTTGTGGCTTCTTCTGCTCTAGAATTTGCTTAGAGTAATTTTTTACAGATATTTTTTATGGGCTATGGGGAGAGAGCTAGAGCAGGTCCGTCTTTCTACTCTGCCATCTTGGCTCCCTAAATAGGTTACTTTCAAACATTCTATCTGTGGGCTGATAGCTCCAGGAGCCTATCCTCATTTACTTAATGAAGTCTTATAAGACTGAATTAATTTTCTTGACTGTCTCCTGCTAAGTCCATTTCCCCTTCCAAATCATAATGAATAATGTGTAGTGTTTCAAAGTTTAGGAAATGCTCCATGGATAGTATCTTACGTGACAGGTTTGATAACACTATAAGTTAGGCTTTAAAGATATTATTCTACATTGCTATGGTACAAATCAGGAAACTGTCTCAGAGAAATTAAGTGACTCCTCCATGGTAACATAAATTAATAGGTGGCAGAGACATGATTTAAATTATGGTTTCCTTTATTTCAATTTTAACAGCGGCTCCACTATACCTCTTCAAAGTTTCTCTGCATTGTGCCCCATTTCTTCTACACAGGTAGAGGATGGAAGACAAAGGAAGCATAGAAATGATTTTGCAAGTATCATTTAATTTGATCCCATAACAACCTTCCTACGAGATAGGTGCTATGACTATGCTCATGTTACGATGGAGGAAACTGGCAGACAGCAATTAATTGACTTGCCTAGATCACACCATTAATGTCTAAAGCTGTATTTGATGTAAAGTGTTCTCAACTCCAGGTCCAGTACTCTCCATTCACTGTGCCACCAGCTGCCTCATAATACCTTATGCTTTTTCTAACATCATCAAGCTCATAGTTTCTTATAGCACAGCCGTATCCTATCATAATCATAAACCACAACTTGTTCAGTCATACCCCAATTGATGTGCACCTCCCAAAGAATAAAAAAAAATTAAAAAGTTTCAAGGTAACTTTAATAAATATTTAAAAGGAACATGACCATGAGTAAATCATTTCACTTCTCAGTGAGTCCAAACAATGCTCTAAGACTATAAGTTACAGTTGCAAATATTTGTACTGGTCAAGGGAATTTCTGCATGGGGACAAGTGAATTGGATGAATTCTGATGAATAAAATGAAATGAGAGGTGTGGACCAAAATAGCCTTGGAGTTTGGGAGCAACACACTTTTAATCAGATGTATGCCCTTCAGATCATATAATTTTCTTAACTATCTCCTGTCAAGCTTGTCCCTTTTTCTTTCCGAATAGTAATGAGTAATTACGTAGAGTTTTAAAGTTTGCGAAATGTTTCATGGATAGTGGAAATGTTTGATAACACCGTGAGTTAGATTCCAAAAGTATTATTTTTCATTAATCTGACACAAATTAGGAACTTAGCTCAGATGGATTATGTATCTCCTTCATGGTCACAGAGCTTATAGGTGGCAGAAGTGCATGGTTTACTGCTTCTTCAGCACTGGCTGAGAATGTTGATCCTAGATCTGTTACTAACTTGCTATATGTTTGGGCAAGTCACTTCTCCTCCCTGTGCCTCAGTTTTCTCGTTGGTAATTTGCTTCTGGAATATTTTAATTTCTATGATTCTGTGATTCTACACAGACTATGTCCCTTGAGTGTAGAACTGTGAGACACGGTAATGGACTTGACACCTTTTAGTCTAATGATACCAAGCACACCAGTGTAGTTGACTGTATAAATACATCTATGAGAATGCCAGGAAAAAGAGTACTTGGCAATTGCCTAGATCTCAGGATATGGTTGAACAGGGCTTATCACTCTAGGCTACATGACACAGAGACTTTCCAGTAATAACCTGTAGATCTGTCAAATGTAAGCACGTGTGTGCTGTTCCATCAATCATAGACAACTTTTTATTTGAACAAAAAGAGACTTTTTGGAACTTTTTGCCCTTTGGGATCAAAGTAGTACCCCAGAGTTAAATATTAAATAATTTTTTAAAAGCCATCAATTCAAATTTCTGTATGTACTTGACTTTAATTTATAATCTTTAGGGCAGAGTCAGGTCAAGACTGTGTATTGTTTTACCAGGCACTTGGAGACTTCCCTGTAATATAAGTAACTTAACTTTTCACACAATAAACGCAGTAACAGTACAGACTCATCTAGAATAAAAATGAAAATGTACGTGTACATATGTGTGTATGAGTGTATGTACGCGCACGTGTGTTTATCCTTCTCCACCTTGCTCCGTCTCAGGTTTTGTGAATCAGTTGAGAAGGCTAGAGTTGGAGTTAGGAAAGGTCTACGTTTGAATGCCTCTTGAATTCACTGTGTGTGACATTGGACAGTCTAGTTCACGTCATTGAACCTCATTTTCCTCATCTAGACAATGAAGACCTTTAAAGGTTTTTCCTGGTTTATCTATGAAATTCTGAATCTGCATAAGCTATTTGAGGTGAATGTTTATCTATGAGAATAAGAATACTTAGATTACCCAATTCATAGGCTTGTTTAATAATAATCATGGTCTTTATCATTAGTACTATTAAAATGTTTATTGTCACATCCTGGCTGCCTCCAGCCTTAGCTCTTCTGTGGGGTTATAGGTGAATGAAAGAGACCAGTTACTCATTGCCTTGCCCATACTAGATGTATAAAAATGGTTATTGACTGATGCTGATCAAGTCACTGACTATCATTGTCATTAGATGAAATTTACCTGAGATTCTCCTTTCTCCCCAAAGCTTTCCTGAATAGACAGGAACTATTTTGGGCTCCCTCCCAGCTCGTCAGCTTCCCTGCCATCTCTAGCTCATAGCAATGCAGACTTGTTTCAGCCGTTAAAATGTTTGGTCTCGCAGACAGTTATTCTGGGATTCTGGTTGCAATGAGTTTACATACTCTCTCAAGCTGACTCACTCCACAACTGAGCTTATATTGTGAATGCCAGGGCTGCTCATCTTCGTTTCCTGATACCCCTCATCAGAGAACAGTGTCCTGAACTCTTGTTATCATACAGACTTGACCATGAAACAATTTGGGACTGCTATATTTAACATCAGCTCAATTGACATCAGAGAGACAGAAACTTGACAAAGGGAGACATTCTTGACAAATGAATCATGGAGGGTTCTCTTCCTTTTTCCTATTCTCCATCAGCTGGTTGGAATGAACTCTCAAACTTTTTTCTTCTGCTTGTTTCCTCATATTTCATGTTACAATCCATAAACCTAATCGAATTAGATTTTACTAGTCTAATATTGCTTATGAAATACTTTTGGTCCTTGAGATTTCAAAAATGTAACCAAGCTTTTGAGCTAACCTTAAATAGGGATTAGAAGTGTATACATTTCCTTCAATTCATATACAAGGCAAGAGATCAAAGTATAAGTTCAGTGAATATATACAGCTAACACACTGTTGCTAATAGGCTCTGTCACATTTTTAAACAGTTACTTAAGATCTCTGAGGCTCAACTTTCTCTTCTTTAAAATGGGGTTTTTAGTGATATCATCATAAGGAACTTACAATGGGTCACAAATTCATTTGGGCATTTGAGCATCAAGTTATGTGGAAATAATAATGTCCTATCAACTTCATCTTTGTTTCTAAGACTGATAATTTTTATTATATTTTTATAAATAGATTTATTGACACTCTCTGTTTTTACATTTCAGTCATTTCTAGTATACCTTCTCTCCCACTTTAACCCATTCCCATCTGGAATCAAACATTCTGTAGTAACAAATACTTAGGCAAAAACAGCTCACAGAAGGATCTTGTCTAGCAATATATGAACCACTTGGTCCTTGTAGTTCCCCACCTCTATGCTGACAGGTAGGAGTTACATACCAATATCTCATCTCTAAGAACAAAGTTTGGATATTTAGTGTTCTTTATATGCCATTGTTACAGTCCTTGCATGTACTGTTCTCCTGGTTCTTGTGTTATACAGTACAAAAAGCACTGCAGTTGGAGGACATGAGTTCAGATCTCATCTCTGACACTTACTACCTATGTGACCATTGAGAAGTCCCTTAGACTTCTTTTGTTATCAGTTTCCTCATTTATAAAATGAGGAAATCAGACTCAGTGGCCTCTAAGATCTCTTTGGCTCTCCTTTTCTAGCTAACCATACTTTTTCACTCTGTATCAGTTTATACAACTCTTCTCATATTTTTCTAAATCCCTCATGTTCTTAATTTCTTGCTGGACATTAGTATCCCATCACATTCATTTGTAAATTCAGCATTGTTTTCTTAGTCATTCTTCAATAGATACCCACTAGACAATGTACTTTTAAAGTGCTTTGAAAAGCAAATGTTCTGTACAGATATGAAATCTTCTGTGATTCTGTGAGTTGAGACAACTCTGGTTCATAGCCCTGTGTAATCAGGAAACAGAGATATTTTTGAGGCATTTGTAGCTATCTTTACTATTGTCAACACAATCTAAGTTAGGTCATCCCTGTTACCTTTTTCTTAATAATTGCAACATATTGAAGGTAAAAAAAAAATCTGAGGTAAGGGCTCAAAGACTGTTTCTGTTAGTCTCATGATGGGTTGGAGAGGCTAGATTTAGGTTTTTCTCTGTTGGACTGGAAAGTATCCGGTAGTTTGCAAGGAGAGGATGCTAACTCTCAAAGACTCAGTTGCCTTGGAGATTAGAGAGATCTTAGCCACTTTCCCTGGGGATAAATCTTCTTGTAGTTAGTAATAAGGAGGAATCAGACTTTACCTATGAAATAATATTTCTGAGGCAAGGACAATGACAGATTAACCACAACTTTGTGATATAGCAGGAAAGCCAGGTCAACAAGTATTTTAAGAAGTAAATTCTATATGCCAAGCACTGAGTTGAAAGCTGAAAAGGTGCAAAGAGAATAGGAAAGAAAGAAAAATTATCTTTTCTGTCTCTTCTCCCTATCCTCCCCTCCCCCGCCAAGATACTGAGGGAAGGCTGCTTCTCAGAGATCATTAATGAGTTAGTAATAGCTTCCATTTATAGAGTACTTTAAAAAAATACTCTTAAAAGAATTAAGGCGATTTGTTCAAGGGCACACAGCTGGGAAGTATCTGAGACAGAATTTGATTTCAGTTCTACCTGCATCAGGATAAAAGCTAAAATAAGGGACTTGAGTTTTCCAGGTAAGCATATCCCCTTTTTGTTTTGTCCACTGGGTTATTGAAGTTTCCACGGTAATATCTGTTACATAATTTAATCACAAAAATTACAGTGCAAGGGAGAGGGGGGGAGGAAAGAGAGGGAGAGAGAGGGAGACAGAAGGAGAGAGAGAGAAAAAATTTCTGGCTTTAAACATGTACAGTTCTGAAAAATCATATAAAAATGTTTCTTCACATTTGTTTGCTTTCCTTCCCTCTTCCCAAGCAGATACCACCTCTGTTCATAAATACCTTTGCTTAGAGGATAGGAAAAATCATATGACAGACTTCCTAGATCATGAAGAGGAGAACTTCATGTGGGGATGTTGGTTGTGAAAATGTCCATTGACTCATCTCCAATGGACAGGGGGAGCAAGTCTATCTTCCTGCAGCTAGGAACCAATTCCCTTCAGGTACATGTAAAAGGGACATGTCTCTTCCACAGAGGGGAAGATGGAGGGGGCTGGTGTTGCTGCCATCATTAGGGAAGTAGGACAGTTGTACTGGGAACACAGGAGGGCAGTACTATTTACTACTGCCATTAGGCACAATGAGGGCATTAACTTCTCATCCACTCTGAGAATGCCGGTGGTCAGGAGGTAAAAGCCGGGAGATCCCAAATTTCTAGTATTTTTTCCCAACCTGATCCTTGTGCTATGATTGTAGAAGATTATTTCATCATCAACAATGTGGAACAGGGATGTTAGGTTTCTGGATGGCTTTGTTCATGTGTCTTTGTCCACGTTCTCCAGTGGTATGTGTATACTTGCTTAATTCTTGGACACTATACTGAAAATCGTCTTTGACAGAGCCTTCTAAAGTACTTGGAGTTATTGACATTCTCAAAAGGTCAGTTACAACTGTATCTTTGCTAACACCTTAGGTCATCCTTATTCTCTGAGGGAAGCTTCTTTCAGAGGTCATGGGACTTTGGTGAATGTTGTCTGATTCCAAGGAAGCCAACTCCCTGTTCCCATGAGGAGAAATGGTAGTGGAGAAAAGTACCCAGAGGACAATTTGTAAGGTAGGCCAATATTCAGGCCAAACCAATCTCTCATAAAGTTACTTGACGCTGGAGTAGAGATCAAAGTGAGAAATCTAAGTAGTGACAGATACTAGGCGTAATAATTTGATTGACTTGTCCTCTGTTAGGAGGCATTTGTTAGGTGTCCAATATATGGAAGATATTGTGCTAAGTCCAAGAAAAAAATACAGTCTTTTTATTTTAGAAGTTTATGTGAAAGAGTCTAGAAAGGATTTACGTTAAAGGAATAGCCAGTGGCCTTGGATGCAGTTTTCCTTATACTTGTGCCTCATTACTACTGTAATTCTATGTATACAACCATTTTCTCAGGGATGATATATTGATTAGTGGAAGAAGATAGAGGATATCAGAATGAAAAACTAAACACCTATCTGCTCAAGTAGGATAGCAAGTAGGATAAATAAATATATGTTTAGTCATAATTGAGCAGAAAAATAAGGTAAGAGAGACTACCCCAAGTTTATTAGGACTGTTTTTTGTAGCCATTTTTTTTACTATACCACTTTAGTAAATGCTTTTTCTAAGATCTAATTATGTTCACTGCCTGAGTGTTAATTAAAAGCACACCAGTGAGGGCTCATGCACTATAATATTAGATCTACGGAATTCAAGTGTGGGTGTAAGTTATGGGAATAACCTGACTGCCATGTGCAATAAATATCCATTGAATCAAATCTCTTTCTGTTGAGATGTTCTTGTGGAATGTAACTATAATAATTATCTCACAGAGTCACTGTAAGTACTGAATAAGTTAACATATGTAAGAAACTTTAAAATCCTAAGAATCCCATATTAATGCAAAGTGTTTAGGATGATTACTTTTTGTGATTTTTTTCCTATTCAAGGCAGTTCAGTTTCACTTTAACTTGGTTTTATTTGGATTAATGTTGTAGGTGTTTCTTTGCCTCCTGTATTGTCACAGATGATTCTAAGATAACCTATGATGCAAGGTTCTAGAAATTCTACTTAAAAGCTGCAACAAGTTGTATCAAAATCAAACAACATTTTACAGAATATTAGAACTTGAAAGGATTGTTCACCTCCAATCTTTTTCACCTCCGCTGTATTTTACAAAAGAGGAAACCAAGTCCCAAAGAACTTAAAGTGATCTGAACAAGGTCAGAGACAGAATTAGAACTCAGCTCATTTGTTTCTCAGTCCAGTGCTCTTTCTAAAACTCCATGCTGTCTCTCTATCTCTCTGTGCACTGAGTTAGAAATGACCTGGCCTGAAGACAAATGGAAGTTTCAGAAGACACATCAAGTGCATTGGCTTGTGACAAGGGAAATGGGACACAGTTGGAGTGAGTCCTCAGATCTCAGCAGGAAGCTATAGAATCAGCATTCCTCCTCCCCTTCAGCCCCCACAAGCCAACCATTTGTCACTACCAGAAATACTCTTGAAGAAAGTGACTTTGATGAAGTTTCTTTGTATTTCTACAGTTTCTGGACCTTCCAAATGATCTCCCAGGGTCAGGGGCTTTGTGGGACAGAGTGTGCTGAAGGTTAAAGCATAAAGTGGGTAAAATTCAACTGAACTCCTGTTTCCATCTTTTCCATCTTCACATACTCTGATCTCTAGCCTTTATTCTCCTTTTCTTCCTGTTCAATTCAACAAACATTCAATAGTTACTGTTGTGGCTGCTGTTCATTTGTTTCATATCTGACTGCGATCCTATTTTGAGTTTTCTTGGCAAAGATAGTGGAGTGTTTTGCTATTTGCTTCTCCAGCCCACTTTACACATTAAGAAACTGAGGCAAACAGGATTGAGTGACTTGGCCAGGGTCATACAGCTAGTATAGAGCTCGATCCACTGAAGACAAACTTAGACCGCAATTAGAAATGCACAACACCCAAGAATTTGGAGGTGATAGTCTCATTGTATTCTGCCCTAGTCAGACCACACTCATCTGCAGTATTTTCTTAAGATCTGGGTGTCAAGTGTTCAGCACAATGATGATGATGGCATTTATATAGTACTTAAAAGTTTGCAAAGCACATTATTATTTCAATTACTCCTCACAACAGCCCTGGGGAGTAGATACTTCTATTGTTCCCATTTTATTGATAAGAAAGCTGAGGGAGGTCAAAGGACTTGCCCAGGGTTACATAATCAATAACTGTTAGAGACAGGGTTTGAACTCAGATCTTTCAGATCCTAAGTTTAGCATTCTATCCATCTCATGATCTTGCTATATCAAATTCATTAAGAGTAAAGTTTAAAAACTTTAAGTACATTTTAGCATAGACATGAATAGTCTGGAGAATATATTGAGGAGTACGACTAGGATGTGAAATGCCTTGATTTAATGTCTATTCAAGGAATTGTGTACTATTTCAAGAGAGCAATTGTATCAATAATTTTCCTGGGGTGTCTTGCCCTGGGAAACTCCTCCTCAAAAATGCCTAATGATTAACTTACTGAATTCTGCAACAGGGAATCTGAATGGATACCAATATAGAATTATAGATTAGACATCATTGAGCCAAACAAATTCAGTTCAATCAGCATTTGTCAAGTCTTTACTATGCTCAAAGTCTTTTTAGGTTTTGGGAATAGAAAGATGAGAATGAAAGTCTTTGCTCTTATGAAGCTTATCTTTTCCAGGGTCATAGAGGACAGGGAGATATCACATGTTCACATATCAACAAATACAAAGTAGTTGGGAGAAGACAGCATAGACAATGGCAGAATCATAAAATCCTCATATCTGAGTCTTAGAAGGAGCTACATGATGTCTAAAAGAGGAGTGTTCACTGGCTGGTTGGAATGTGGGGAAATCAGTACTGCCCATGAAGTCAGAGAACCAAAGTTTGAATCCTGACTCCCCATTTAGTAGTAGTGGGAATCCAACAAATTACTTTACCTTTTTTCTGCATCTGCAAATGGGGGAAAATCACACTTTACTACCTACTTCACAAGGATATAATGAAGAATGTGCTTTGTCAATCTCAAAGTATCACATAAATGCAAATTGTTATAATTGAGAGCAAGCGTTCTATCTTACTCTTTTTCAGGGGGCATCCCAATGGTGATCCACTTAAATAATTTCAAGGCTGGAAGTAACCTTAGTGATCATCTAGGAATTCTTAAATGTGTGTGTGTGTGTGTGTGTGTGTGTGTGTGTGATGGACCCTTTTGGTAGACTGGTGAAGTCTATGAACTCTTCTCACAATAATGTTTTTAAATTCATAAAATAAAATACAGAGGAATATAAAGGATACCAATTAGCCTACGTGTCTGCCCCAACTGATTTTCCAGTGGCCAGAACTGGCCCCAGCTGTGTGCTATGGTCTTTCCTTCAGTATTGGTAGAGTGCTGCATAGTCCCCTAAAATCACAATGTACTGTCTTGGTATCCTGTCCCACTTCCTCTGTTCCTCACTTCTCTGCTAAAATATTGGCAGATCAGAGCTTGTTTTCCCTGGCACCACCCATTCAGAGCTTTTCAGCACTGGTACTTCTGGACTGCAGACCCTGACCTGCTTTTGCTTTTAAAGGACTATGGTTTGCCCCAAGCAAACTTCTGCAGATTAGAGCTAGGGTTTCTACAGCACTGAAAAAAGAGGGGCAGAAACAAAGGTTTTGTGGGAAGGTTTAATCTAAGCTTGTGTTGTGTCATTGCATATGCTAGTACAGCCTCACTGCTCTTAGTATGGGAGGTGGGGGAGAGGTGCTGAGTGAACTCAGGTCAGTGAATGTCAACTGGGGGGGGGGTCTTTTGGATTCTGGGTGCCCTAGACAATGGCAAAGATTTATATTCCTTTACTGGCATACAATTTCTGTTTTAGAGAAGTTTGAGAATTATGGGAATAAGTGAAAATATCCAGTCTTTCATCTTGTTGCTTATGACCCAAAAATTAAGATATTATCTCAACCTTCACTGCAACAATATGAAGTAAGTATATGATCTTATATACAAGCACATGATCCTCATTTTGCAAATGAGGAAACTGGGATTCTGAGAAGTAGTTTGATCATGTCTCATAGCAATTAAATGACTTTCTAACTCCAAGCCCAGTACTCTGTGACATGGATAAATTTCTAGATGTGGAGCCAGAATACCTAGCCTCAAATTTTGTCTCAGACACTCAAGATAGCTATGTGATCCTGGGAAATCAAATCTCTTAATGCTCCAATTTCCTTGTCTTCCAAATGAAGACAATCAAAGCTTTAGTGCCTTCCTCTGGAGGTGGTTCTTTCACTCAAATGAAATAGTGTATATAAAACACTTGGCAATTATTGCTATTTTCTAGTAGCTTGTGATTGCCTTAATGATGACAAAACAAAGACTACAAAACAATAACAAATCTTCCATGTCTTAGTAGATGGTTTTCAGCTGCTGTGGCAAGAAATATCAGCATCCTGAGACCAACACAGTGACAAGAGTTTCTGACCTTGGCTAGGTTGGTACTCAACAAAAGATACAGAGTCTATCGACATGATCATTTTCAAAGTCCTTCTTACTTACTAGAAGGTAGGAAAGCATGTGTTCCACAGGCATAGCTTTCCAGAGCTCAGGGTCACCTTCAATCCTACAGGCCATGATGAGGGATAGTAGTACTAGGGTAGAAGGAAGAAATGTTTACCATTTTTTCCTGAAATAGCAGGGGCAGAGAAACTTCTTTTGATTTCAGCCAATGTGAGGGAAGAAAAAAAGTAACCTGACTGTGTTTCAAGTTGTATAACTGGTTTATGTCTAGAATTAGCTGCCAGGGGACATTTTGGGGGATGGGAGGGGAGAGAAGGTGGGGATAGGAGGGATCTGGAGGGGAACAAGAAACAGCCTCCCCTGGGCATTCACAGATGTGCACACAGCTGTCATTTATTTCATTCTGTTACTCTCCCCAAAAGATACCTGGCTTTGGATTTCATTAGTCAAGCTAGTTGGCATTAGGTAGAAAAAGAGGAGAAGGGAGGGGTTGGAGGAGATAGAGATGAGGAAGGATTGGCTAAATTTAGCCAGTTGTCTCTGCACTCCCAGCAGAGTCTGCAGGCATCTGAGCTGAATGGCCTCCCTCCCCTGGAATACCTGAATCACTGTTTCCTGAGAGCTAGGGACAAGGGGACAGAGGCAAAGTCCTTGTTGTGACAGAATTGAATGATTCTGTTCTCCACAGCCTCAGTTAATTCAAAGCCATGGGTAAAGGACAAGTGGCTTTAATTAGAGGAACCATCTGGGGAAAAAAAATCAACCCTCTCCTCCTCCAGGAACCTGTGCTCTTGGAATCTTGTCTATTCCAGATCATCCTGTTCTATTCGGGTGCTTTCTGCTTATCCCCTCCATTATATTCAGAACTCCATGATATCATTCACAAACCTATGATAGCTTCCAAGGGCCTTTGGTGCCAAAACCTGCTGCTTCCAGACTTCTCCCCTAGTGCCTGCCACCTTCCTGCCCTTCTTTCTCACTTCTTTTATTTTTATAATAACCATTTATATTTATCTACTTTTTCACATGTAAACTTATAAGGGAGGAAGTATAAATATCATTACCCTTATTTTGCAGAGGAGGAGAACAAGAAAAAGTATAATTGATTGACATCCAAAATCACATGGGAGGAAGGAAATTAGAATCTATGTAACATATTATATGTCAGGCACTGTGCTAGGAACTCTTTACAATAGAATCTTATTTAATCAACCCCGTGACAAAGGTGATACTACTATTTCCATTTTAGAGTTGAGAAAACTGAGGAGAAGTGACTTGCCAGGGGTCACATGGCCAATAAGTAGCTGAGGCTGGTTTTGAACTCAGGGATCCTTGATGCTAGGCCCAGTGCTCTATCCATTGAGCCGCCAGCTACCAGTGAATGACTGAGAAGTGATAGAATCAGGCAACTCAAAACCAAACATTTTGACTTTAAGTCTAGGGCAAAGTGACGGGGAGAATGTTGGATTTGGATTCAGAGGATTTAGCTCTGTTCTTTATTATTGAATGAGCTTTGACCAGTTCTTTATTCTGGTTTCCTGATCTATAAAATCAGTGTTGGATAGATGACCTGTAAGGTCTTTTTCTGTTCAAAGTCCTTTGATGTATCCGCTACAATTTGAATCAATTGAGTGAATATTTAGTAAGTATCTGAAAAATGTAAGGCAGTTGCTAAGTGTAAGTGGGTACCAAAGATGGAATAGGACCCAGATTTTGGTCTTAAAAGGCTTATGGTATTTCAGGGGAATTAAGACACAAACCCAGAAATGTAGAGTAAAAAAATAGAGATTGAGAGGAGCAAAAAAGAGCAAAAAAAAAAAAGAGCGGTACTCACAAAGGGATATAAGACATCAGAGGAGCGACAGATGCCTTTGACCTAGAGGTTGGATGACAGTAAATTCAGGGAAAGCTTCAAGGAGAGGTAAAAAATTAGATCTAGAAGGAAAAGACAAAACTGCAACAGAGGAGGATGTGCAAAGCAGAGTCATTTTCCAATGTGGAGGATGGTCTGAAGAGAGGCATAGAGGCAAGAAAGGTCAAGATGAGAGTTGGAGAGAAGTATAGTCTGTTGGAAAGAGACCTTAATTGACATTTGAAGAGGGACATGAGTGAATAAATGAATGAATGAATGGTTAAGCATATAATAAGTGACCATCATGTGCTATCCCTGAACTTGGCAATGGGGTATACAAATGCAAATGTAAAATGAATCACTGCCCTCAAGGAATTTGTATTTGAAAAAGGATAGTGGGGGGAGAAGGGGGGGGCAGAATAGCATGTATTAGGAAGTAGTTGTCAGGGAAAGGAGTGTCTTAGTAGTCCAAGAGGTGCCTTTGTATCTCTATAGCGTGCTGAGCCTGTAGTCAGAAAAAATTGAGTTCATATCCAGCCTCAGCCATTTAGTAGCTATATGATTTTGGGTAAGTCACTTAACCTCTGTTGACCTTGGTTTCCTCAACTGTAAAATGAGGTTAATAATAGCACCCATCTCCCATGACTATCATGGGCATCAAATGAAATATTTGTAAAGTACTTATCATAGTGTCTGGCACATAGTAGGTGCTATTTAAATGTTAACCTCTACATAGAGGGGTGACAGAAAGAGTCACCGAACAGTGAATTGTCAGGCTCTTCACAATGTTAGGATTAGCCCGATTTCTGCTCATAGAGCAAAAGTGGAAAACAAGGAGGTGGATAGGTGGTGATGACATGGGGCAGAGTAGAAGGCAAAATACCTGTGGTGAATTGGTGGAAATAACAGAAGGCATGATCTGTGTATGGTTTGATATTGTTCACTCACCAATTAGGGCAATTCAGTTCAGTCCAAAGTAGAGTTACAAAGCTTATGGATTAACTCCCCAAGGATGTGGGGCATTGTCTAGAGATCTGATCTAGATGAGAAAGTGAGTGGGATGGTCAGTGACAGGCAAGATTGCAAGATATCTGAGGTGAAACAGTAGATGGCATATGAGTGATATGATCCAGAATTTATGTTGTATTTGGTAGACAATTGGGAACCACTGAAAGTTTTTTTTAGTAGAGAAGTAGCAATTGTGGTTCATTAAGGAGCTTACTTGGATAGCAGTATGAAGAATTAATTAAGAACTGGATGAAATGGAGGTAGTGTATGTGTATATACACACATATACATATATATGTACTCTTTATGTGTTGTTATACATAAATTTTCATTTGCTCATGGAGAAAATCTAGAGATAGGTGAATATAATGTTTGAGGTCAGTATCTGGCCTTGGTATGTAAAGGATTTGCCTTTTATTTTTCTGAAGCTCTGAGATCTAAGGTAAAATCAAAGGAGAACTGAAAATTTAGGGAAGAGAAGATGTATTAGAGGAATATTTTCTTTGAGTATGATGTGTATATGTGTGCGTGCATGTGTGTGTGCATATGTCTGTGTGTTTGTGGCTGAGTCCGATCTCCAGTAAGGCTTTCCTCATCTCTAAGACATTCTAAGAAGTGAGACAACTATGAGAATGATTTCTCATCACAGTTCAATACTATTGTAAATGTCTGAGGAATCTAGGATGGGGGTTATGACATTGACTGCAGTCCTGTGATGACTAGGTGAACTGTGTGTGTAATCAAGCAATAAGAGCCTACAAAATGTGGTTTACTGAGCATGGGAAAATTAAGAATAATTGACTAGTGTAGTGGACATGTGTAAATGATGAGCTGGGTTTGAATCCTATCTCTGTTACTTATTGGTTGAGTGAATTCAGGAGACTTGCTCAATTTCTATGCATCTCATTTTCCTCCTCTGTGAAATGAAACAGTTCTTAAGTCCCATGACACAATGGACTGTTAGATGAAACGAGTAAAAGAAAAAAAAGAAAAGAGCTCTTCAGCCTGGAGAGGCAAAAATGGGAGTGGGTATAATTCAAACCTATAAAATCAGGAAAGGCTCAATCTTGTTAACCAGATTCTATAATACTAAAATAACCTTGAGTCTTGGAAGAAGTAAATTCATAGAACAATAAAACCTCAGAACCATAAGGGAACTCAGAAGTTATTCCAGTTCATCATACAACCTAAACTATTACCATCCCTGCAGTGCACAAGAAATATAGTGTAGAAGAGTGGATAGTGTCAAGTTCAGGTGTACCTGGGTTCAAGTCTTACCTCTGATACATGTTGGATATTTGGCCAGGGACAAGTCACTTGATTTCTAAGTACTCTAGGTAACTCTCTAAGGGAAAGGAAAGGAGGGAACAAGCATTTATTAAACACATACTGTGTGCCATATAATGTGCTAAAATTTTACCAAAAAAATCTCATTTGAGACTTATGACTTGTGAGGCAGGTGCTATTATTTTCCTTCACTTGATAGTTAAAAAAAACTGAGGCAGACAGATATTAAGTGACTTTCCCAGGGACACACAGTTAGTGGCTGAGCCCACATTTAAATTCAGATCTTCCTGACTTCACACCCCCTATTCTATCTAATACACTACCTAGAGGTCCCTGAAATTATAAAACTGTAAAGAAGTTGCTGAACTATATTGGTAGAGAAAGTTTTCTTTCTTGGGAATTCCCTTTACTAGTGAAATTATAGATCCAGTAAGTATCCTGACAGCATACCTAACATAAAGTCATCCAGCTCCTTGTCAAATGTCTCCAACAATGCAGAGCTTTCTGCTTCTCAAGGTAGTCTATTGTATTGTTGGATAGCTCTAATCATGAGAAGATTTGTCCTCATATTGAATTGAAGTTGACTTGTAACTTTCATTTATTGGTCTATTCAATCAAACAACAAAGGCACTGTAGTAGGCACTGGGGATACAAACAGAAAAAAAGTCCTAATTTGTTGACACTGCATAGTATGCCCTACAGGATTTTTTTTTAAAGAAAAGTATTACTTAGAACTATAGAAGGCTAAAGCTAAAACATAGAAGGTTTGAACACAGAATATAAAATGCCAGAGTCAGGAAGAATCTTAAAGTCAGTGGGCAGAAGTAAGATGGTAAAGGATAGTACTAAAGATAGCAAAAAGATAAAGGAAAAGGAAAGGAAGCAGTCAGCTGAGCTCTCTTGACATTCCTTTTCAAACAATTTTAAGATAATTTTTCAAACCAAGTTCTGGAGTGACAAAGCCAAGAGGAGGTCAGAGTGAGATATTCTTCCAGCTCCAGACAACTTAGAAGGATGGAAAAAGAGATATGTGTCATATAGGTGGAGACTGATTCAGGTACAACATGGAGAAAATACAAGTGGTGGTGACAAAAGCATCAGCAGTTTCAGAAACTCTCAAGTCCCAGACAATAAGGATACCTGGCAACTGGTCAGAAAGAATTTACAGAGAACCCTTGTGCGAGTACCAGATGTAGGACTTGACACTATTTGGCAAATCTGTTGCCTATATCCACTTGTGAGTCACAGTTCAAGCACAGAGAGAAACATTTTTGGTCAAGAGGGAATTGGGGTCCTTTGCTTCTGGTCGCAAAAGATCAGGACTCTGAGGAGAAGTATAATTTCCAATCCCAAGGGATCAGAAGCTTGGGTAAGAACCAGAGTGCAGACTAGGTGAGCAGTGACCACACCTCTCCCTAGAACAAACAAACTAGGAAGTAACAAAAATTTCCAACCCCCAGAACTACCTCTGAAAATAGTAGTGGGAAAAAGTCTGAAGCTTGAGACAGCGTCCCACTTCACCATATAACTCCTTAAAAATTAGAATTAGGCTACTGGAAACCAATGACTCCATGAAACATCAAGAAGAATAAAACATGGACAAAAAAATTTAAAAAATAAAGAAAATGTGCAATAGCTCATCAGAAAAACAACTAATCTGGAAAACAGATCAAGGAGACATAATTTAAGAATTATTGGAAAACCATGATCAAAGAAAGAGCCTAGATACCAAAACTCAAGAAATTATCAAGGAAAACTGCTCTGATATCCTAAGATCAGAGGGTAAAATAGAAATTGAAGGAATTCACCAATTACCACATGAAAGATATCTTCAAATGAAACTTCCAAGAATATTATGGCCAAATTCCAGAGCTCAAAGGTCAAAGAGAAAATACTTTAAGCAACCAAAGAGAAACCATCCAAATACTGTTGGAGCCACAGTCAGGATCACAAGATTTAGGAGCTGCCACATGAAAGGAGAAGAGGGCTTGGAATATAGTATTCTGGAAGACAAAAGAGATGGTGTTGCGATCAAGAATAATCTATTCAGCAAAACTGAATATAATCCTTCAGGAAAAAATGGATATTTAATGAAATTAAAGACTTTCAAGCATTTCTGAGGAAAAGACCAGAGCTGAATAGAAATTTTGACTTTGAAACACAAAACTCAAGAAAAGCATAAAAAGATAAACACGAAAGAAGAACCATAAAGCACTAAAAATGTTAAACTGTTTGTATTTCTCTGTGAGAAGATTATATATATATATATATATATATATATATATATATATATATATATATATATATATATACCAATAACTAGCATTATTAGGGCAATTAGAAAGATTCTACATGGAAGGCACAGAAATGAGTTGATGTTGAGATGATGTAAAAAAAATGAAGACGTGAGAAAGAGGGATGCTCTGGGAAAAGTGTGAAGTGAGGAAGAATAGATAAAATTATCTCACATAAAAGAAGTGCTCAAAGAAATGTTTTTTTACAGTGGAGGGGATAATGATGAGAGGTAAGCATTATTTAAATCTAAATATAAATTAGTTCATATAAATATAAATTAGTTCAAAGAGGGAAATATGTATATATATGTATGTACATACATATACACACATATATCTACATACATGCCTATATATACAGAAACAAAATTGGGCATAAAAATCTATCTTTCTCAATAAGAAAATAGAAGGGGAAAGGGATAAAAAAAGGAGAGAGGGCTAGAACAGAATTCATTAAGGTTTAGCTGAAATAAAAAAGACAGGGGTAGCAATCATGATTTTGGAGAAATCTAAAGCAAAAACAAATCTAATTAAAAGAGATAACTGGGGTAACTTGATAGACAATGAAGTAATATCAATGCTAAACATATGTGCACAAAATGACATAGAATCCAGTTTTTAAAATTTTAGACTCAAACACCAGATCTCAAATACAGAATAGAGAAGAGAAAAAATACGTGAACTTAAGTATTGAAACTTAAATGCTAAGTAAGGAAAGAAAAAAAATCTTATGCTAAGTAGAGCACAAGAGAGGATTCAGTACATGTAGCCATAAATTTTCATTTCAAGAGAGCCTGTATGGTAAATACTACACTGTGTTGAGAGCTGTCCATCTTTCCTTTGCTTCCTTGCAACTTTTCTTTTGTTGTCTGCTGTGTACTTTTTATTTTGTTCTTTTCCTGCCTTCCTTGACCCCCACCTGAAGGCTACAATTAAGAGTGAATATATTTACATATAAATATATACATACACATATACATATACAAACATACATACATATATTGGTATATACTTTCCCTAATAAATTCTACTCCTGATCTTTGTTTTTATGTTTGTGCATATTTCTTCTTTCCTTTCCCTCTTGACTCTTCTACTTTATTTTATCTGCTACATTGTTCTCCTATTACTTGTCCTACCTCACTAAGGATCCTTCCCCTATCCTCCCATGCCCATAGAATCCTAATTCTTAAGAAAAATTAAATGAATTATGGAAGGAAATAGACAATAAAACTATACTAGTGGAGGACCTCAGTTTCCCTCTCTCGAACTAGATAAATATAACCACTAAATTAATAAGAAATTAATAAGATTAATGTAATTTAAGAAAAGATAGATATGATAGAACTTTGGAGAAAACTGAATGAGAATAGAGAGTACACTTTTTTCTCCTTGACTGTACATAGCACTTTTACAAAAATTGATCTTATATTAGGTCATAAAAACCTCACATCCAAATGAAGAAAAGCAGAAATATTCAATGCATCATTTTCAAACTATAATGCAATAAAGATTACATTCAACAAAGGACTGTGTGAGTATTTAATGACAATTAATTGAAATTGAAACAATTCAATCCTAAAGAATAAGTGGGTAAAAGAACAAATCCCAGAAAAACTTAGATAATTTCATTAACAAGGTCAACAATATGAAGCATACAAAAATTTGTGGATGCAGCCAAAATAGTACCTAGAGGGAAATTTATATCTCTAAATGCAAACAAGAGAGAAAGAGCAAATCAATGAATTGGTCACACATATAAAAAAACTAGAAAAAACCAAATTAAAATCTCAGTATTAGGAAAACTATCAGCATAATCAATAAAACAAATCTTATGATTATATTAATAAATGAAGAAAAAGCCCTTGACCAAATACAATGCCCATTCCTATTAAAAAGACTAAATAGCATAGGAATAATTAGAACCTTTCTTAAAATGATAAGTAAAATCTATCTAAAATCAAGAGCAAAATTTTCTGTAACAGGGATAAATTTGAAGCCTTCCCAATAAGATAAGGAATGATGCAAGGATGTTTATTATCACCACCATTATTCAATATTGTCCAAGAAAGGCTGTCTCTAGCAATAAAATTAGGAAAGATAAATTGAAGGAATAAAACCAGGCAATGAGGAAACAAAACTATAACTCTTTGACAGTATGTTATACTTAGAGAATTCTAGAAAATCAATTAAAAATTAGTTGAAACAATTAACTTTAGCAAAGTTTCAGGATATAAAATGTTTACTGTTGTTTTATAATTGTTTTTCAGTTGTGTTGGACTCTTCCTGACTTATTTTGGGATTTTCTTTAAAATTTTTTTAAATTTTTGACATATACTAAAACAAATACATAATAAGCAAAGAAAAAGAAACATTATCAGCTTAAATATGAAACAAATATAAAGTAAGAAAAGAAAAAAAACATGTCATGTGCACTGCAGAACATAGGAGTAGATTCAAAATATATAACAATAAAATTTATCATTTCAAGAAAGCCTATACATTAAATACTCTATGCATTAAATTGAGACTTGTTCATTTTTCTTTGCTTCCTTGTAAGTTTTCTTTTGTTCTCTGCTGTACACTTTTTACTTTGTTCTTTTTCTCCTTTCCTTCCTCCTATCCAATACCCCATACTACAATTCAGCATGAGTATATTTATATGTAGCTATTGATACACACACATATACACATATGTATATATACACATATATGCACATATATACACATACATACATACATAACTGCACAATATATAATATAAACATATACTTTCTCTAAGAGATCCTACTCCTTGTTTTTATGTTTGTACATATCTTTTTTTCTATTTTTTCCAACTCCTCTACTTTACTTTTACTTTCTCTCTTGCTTTCCTATTACTTAACCTACCCCCACTCCAGTCATCTCTCTTATCCTCACATTTTCCTAAATATAAACACCCTTTTGTACACCTGTTGACCTAGTCCATCCCCGCCTCTAAAGCACCTTCCCTTATTGTCCCTTAAATCTAAATGCTTTTCTATACCCCTTTTAATTTGTTCCCTCACTCTCTCCTGTAAAGATTCCTCCTTTGTCCTTCCCCCTCCCTATCCACTTAGAGTTTCATTTCTTTTTTAAATTAGAAGACGTTTATATTCTTCTAAATGTATATGTATTATCCCTCCTAAATCCATTCCCAATGAACGTAGGTTTCCAGAAGTAAGTCACCCTCCTCCATCTAATTCCACTGTATTGGTTCTTCCTCTTGCACCTCATTTGTATAGGATAATTACTTCTTTATTTGTTCTTGAATGGTTTTACTTTGTAGAGTCATATCATACTCAGGTCTGCCCCAATCTTTCTTTTAAGCTACCTCCTTACTAGTAAAAATCTTATAGGCCTTACATTCTCCATACATAAAAGGCAAACCTATTTTTATTGAGTCCCTTGTAATTGGTCATTATATTTCTCTCCGTTCTTGTATGTCAAATATTCTACAGTCTGTTAGTTGATCAAATGTCCATTTTTCCCATTCAAAATTATATTTAACTTCGCTGGATATGATATTTTTGACTGGAGGCCCAGTTCTTTTGCTCTTTGATACATAATGTTTCAAGATCTGCTATCTTTTAGTGTTGCCAATGATAGGTCTTGTGTGATTCTAATTGTGGTATATCATATGTAAAAAGTGTTTTTCTTGTTACTTGTAATATTTTGTCCTTGATTTGGGAATTCTGAAATTTTACTATAATAGTTCTGTGAGTTTTCTTCATAAGATCTCTTTCAGGTGGTGATTGGTGAATTTATTTTCTTTTTTCTACTTTCCCCTCTTGTTCTAGTGCTTCAAGACAATTTTCTTTAATTATTTCTTGTATTATTGTATCAAGATTCTTTTTTTGATCAGAACTTTCAGGGAGTCCAATTATTTTTATGTTTTTCTCTTCTTGATCTGTTCTTTAGATCTGTTGTTTTTCTTATGGGATGTTTCATGTTCTCTTCTATTTTTTTGTGTGTGCATATACATGCATACATACATACATACATATATACATACATACACACATAAGCACATAATTTCTTCTTCTCTCTTATTACTTTGCTGGCTTCCCCTTGCCTAATTCTGATTTTCAAGGAGTCATTTTCTTCCTTAAGATTCTAGATCTCCTTTTCTAATTGGTTGATTTTCTTGTCATAATCTTCTTGTTTCTCTTGTATTATTCTTATTTTCCTTTTAATTTTCCCCCTCCAAATCTCTAATTTAATTTTAAAGTCTTTTTTAAGTTCCTCAGTGAATTCTTTTTTGGGCAAGTGACCATCTGACATTGCTCTTTGGGGTAGCAGAAGGTTTCTTTGTTTCAGTACCCTCCTCTGAAGATGAACCTTGGTCTTCTCTATTCCCATAGTAGATCTCTATGGTTGGATTCTTTCTCCTTTATTTTCACTATCACCTCTAGTACTGGGGTAAGGGGGATGGTGCCTTTGGCTTTTGATCCTCTTTCATTCTCCCCTCAGACTTTGAACTCAAACTCAGACCTCCAGACTCCTGAAAGTGCCCACTGTCAGCAGTGTCCCTGCCCCACTGCTTTGGCACTTATCTTGTGTGTTCCAGTTCATTTTCTTTCCGGCTGCTTTCCATAGTCTAGCATTCCTTGTCAACAGAGATTCTGTAAATCTTCCCCTTGTCAGAAGCTCAACTCCTCTCACTGTACTGGGGGTGAAAGTTCCTGTGACTGGGGCCGAGGGAGCCTCCCAATTCAGGTAACCCAAGAGCTTCCTTCTTGTTGTTAAGTAGCTTGCCACTGGTTGTTAAAGCAGACCCTAGTTTCACAGGGTGGAAATCTAGTCCTAAGAGTTTTCATCAGATTGTGTCAAGAGGATTCCTGTTCTGCTCTCTACTCTCATTTGTTTTCACAGCTCTGTGTTAGCCTAGAGGTGCTATTTTACCTCTATAGCAGAGAAAAATCTTGAGAGCTTGAAATTTTCTGATCAACTCTGCCATCTTCCCCGGATCCCCTCCCATTCTAGAATTTTCTTGGTGAAGATACTGAATTGGTTTGCCATTACCTTCTCCAATTCATTTAACAGATGAGGTAACTGAGGCAAGCAGGGTTAAATAACTTGCCCAAGGTTACATAGCTATTAAATGTTTGAGGCAAGATTTGAATCGAGGAAGATGAGTCTTCCTTACTCTAGGCCTGGCACTTTACCATTGTACCACCTATCTGCCCAAGATATAAAATAAACCCACATAAATCATTAGCATTTCTATATACTACCCACAAACTAAACAGGAAAGGATAGAAAGAGAAATTCTACTATAACAATTGTATACAATATAAAATACGTGGGAGTCTATCTGCCAAGACAAATCCAGGGACTATATGACCACAATTATGAAACACTTTTCACATAAATAAAGACAGAGCTAAATGTTTGGAGAAATGTTAATTGCTTATGGGAAGGCTGAGATAATATAATAAAAATGAAAATTCTGCCTAAGGAAGTTTACTTATTCAATGCCATTATAATCAACTTACCAAAGAGTTACTCTTTTTAAAGGTAGAAAAAATAATAACAAAATTGATTGGGAGGAACAAAAAGTCAACAATATAAAAAGAATCAATGAAAAAATGTGAAGGAAGGTGACTTTGCAGCAATAGATTTCAAACTACATTACAAAGACGTAATCATCATAAGAATTTGGCACTGGGTAAGAAACAGAGGGGGGATCAGTAGAATGGATTAGGGCACAATATTCAGTAGTAAATGATCATAGTAATTTAATGTTTGATAAACTCAAAGATCCAAATTTTGGGGGCAGGAACTCATCATTTGACAAAAATTCATGGAAAAACTGGAATGCAGTTTGGCAGAAACAAAACAACGTTTTACATAGTGTACCAAGATAATGTCAAAATGGATAAATTATTAAATGTAAAGGGTGATACCATAAGTAAATTAAGGGAGCTTAGAAAAACATACCTGTCAAATCTATGGATACCAAATAAAGATAGGATCATGAAAAGTAAAATAAATAATTTTAATTACCTAAATTTTTTTAAAAATAAATTTATTTATTTAACTTTTTACATTCATTTTCACAAGATTTTGGGTTCCAAAATTTTCTCCCCATTTGTCTCCTCCCCCCTCCCCAATACACTGAGCATTCTAATTACCCATATCACCAATCTGCCCT
>CM053773.1:159602544-159664696 GCA_028658325.1 Potorous gilbertii | reverse complement strand
GCCTCCATCTGTTCCATGCTAATTTTGAGAGAACTATTTTCTTCAGTGAGCTTTTGAACCTCCTTTTCCACCTGGCAAATTCTGTTTTTGAAAGCATTTTTCTCCTCATTGGCTTTTTGAACCTCTTTTGCCAATTGAGTTAGCCTATTTTTCAAGGTGTTATTTTCTTCAGCATTTTTTGGGGTCTCCTTTATTAAGGTATTGACCCATTTTTCATGCTTTTCTTGCATCTCTCTAATTTCCCTTCCCAGTTTTTCCTCCACCTGTCTAACTTGATTTTCAAAATCCTTTTTGAGCTCTTCCATGGCCTGAGCCCATTGGATATCTATTTCAGATGTTTGGGATACAGAGCCCTTGACCCTTATGTCTTTACCTGATGGTAAGCAGTGTTCTTCCTCATCAGAGAGGAAGATTGGAATCATTTGTTCACCCAGTAAATAACCTTCTATGGTCTTATTTTTTTTTCCCTTTTCTGGGCATTTTCCCAGCCAGTTACTTGACTTCTGAGAGTTCTGTCCACCCCTGGCCTAGATCCACCCAGCTAGTGCTTGGAGTCTGAAATTCCAATGCTGCTCACCAGCCTCAGGGCTTTTGGTGGCAGCCCTGGCTGCTATTCAATGGCAGCTTAATTTCTGGTGCTCTGGTGGGGGCAAGGCCACCTCCCAGGCTCAGTTCCCTCAGGGAGTTTATGCAGAGACTTTTGTAATAGAGCTCCTGCTGAGCTCCTGCCTGCTCTGGGAGCCTCTGGCTGCCTGCTGCCTCTGCTGCTGCCTCTGCCACTGCTTCCTGATGGGACCTGAGTCCCGGAGATACCCCACTCCCCTCAGCGCATCCAGACGTCTCTTTCACTGACCTGTGTATCTGTGGGTGGAGGGACCTTCATGGCTGCTGGAGATTCCGTCCCTGAAGCCTGATCAGATCTGCTCACTCCTCTCAGTGCCACGTGGCCAGAGCAGGGGAGGGCTCCACTCCCGTCTGGTGTGTGATGGACCTTTGGAATGGGTTTTCCAGGGCTCTCTGGAATGGAAATCTCCTTCACTGTGTTGCTGCATGGCTTCCACGGTTCCAGAATTTGTTGAGAGTTCTTTTTAGAGGAAATTCATGGGCTGTGGGTTCGGAGCTAGCATATGTGAATCTTTCTACTCTGCCATCTTGGCTCCGCCCTGCCTTGATTACCTAAATTTAAAATGCCTTGGAATTAATAAAATTATGCAGCCAAAATTAAAACAAAAGCAGGAAAAAAATTTAGAGCAATTTTCTCTACATATCAAATATGTAGAGAACTGAGTCAAATTTATTAAAAATAAGAGGCACTCTCCAATTGATAAATGATCAAAGGTTATGACCAGGAAGTTTCCAGAAGAAATCAATGCTATCAATAGTCACATAAAAATGTTCTAAATAACTGCTGATTAAAGAAATGCAAATTAAAACAACTCTGAGGTACCACCTCACGTCTTTCAGACAGGATTACATAACATAAGAGGGAAATGACAAATATTGGAGGGAATACATAAAAATTAGGACATTAATGCAGTGGAGTCATGAACTAGTTCAACCATTTTGGAAAATAATTTGTGACTATGCCCAAAGGCATATAAAACTATACCTATTATTTGATCCAGCAATATCACTATTAGGTTGTATCCCAAAAAGATCAAAGAAAAGGAAAAGAAAGGACCTCTTTGTACAAAAATATAACTATAGCAGTTCTTTTGGTAGTGAAAAAAAATTAGAAATCAAGGATGTACATCAATTGGGGAATAGATAAACAAACTGTGTATATGGTTGAAGTACAATGCTACTATAATATAAAAAATGACGAGCAGGCTGGTTACAGAAAAACCTGGGAAGACTTCTATGAGCTCATGCAGAATGAAGTTAGTAGAACTAGAAGAACATTTCACAAAGCAGCAACCATATTGTAAGAATGATCAATTGTGAAAGAATTAACTATTCTGATTGAGACAATGATGAAAAATGCTGTCTCCGCAAGAGAACTGATCAATTCTCAGTGCAAGTTGAAGCATACTTTAAAAAAAAGAAAATGTTTTCTTTTTTTCTCTTGTGCTTTCTTTTGTTAGATGGCTAATATGGAAATGTGTTTTACATGCCTTCACATGTGTATCAATATAAAATTTCTTGCCTTCTTAAAGAAGGGACAGGACACACAGAGAATTTGAAAATCAAAATTTAAAAAACGCATGCTAAAAGTTGTTTTTATATCTGATTGGGAGATACTTGATGAAATAAATAAAAAATATATTAAAAATAAATTTATAGACTATTTAGTTCAAATCCCACAGATAAATAAAAATGGAGCTCAAAATAATGAACTTCCCTCCTGCTGGTCACATAGTAAGTAGTAGATTCAGAACATAGACTCAGGTCTACTGACTCCCAAAACAATTTCTTTCCTACAACATACCTTGGTTTGGTTAGAATATTGTATTAGGACATGTGGTTGTCCTTGGAAAGTTTATCACATGCAATGAACATAAAAGGAATATATTCTATTTAAGAACTGTGTGCTTTTCTGAAGATTTGTTTTTGTTAGCCTTCCAATCTGTGTTTTATCCAGAGCTTCTCTGTCGCTAGTGGTGGAGAATTTGCAGTACAGCAGAGAGCCTGAGATTTTTGAAGATACACTTATTAAGCTTTATTGTCCCACAGAGTAATTTGAACACTTTATGATGTAAACAATTCCACAGTTTGTAGCTCACTGAGGAACTGGCTTAATACATGCTTTAAATTCAACTTATCTTTGATGATCTTTGCAGAAAACTTTACGACATTCAGAATCACTAGCAACATAGCGTGTATAGGTTCTACCTCATGTATTCTTGCTCCATGGCTCACCTTTCTTGTTATATAGTGTTTTTATGTGCATAATTTCCATTAATGGGTATGCGCATTTTGGTTTTAGAAAACTTAGCCAAGGAGCACGCAATGCTGTCACAATTCATCTCAACAACCCAAAGGACACATTGGATCTACTATACCCTCTTCTATGGTACATACAGGTATCATCCCATCTGGTCCCTTACTGCATTTCTCTCTTTCCTGTGATCTAAACACATCCTTTCATAGGAAGGTTCTTTCAATCCCTCTTAATTCTAGTATCTCCTCTATGTTACGTATTTTCTATTTATACAATATTTAGTTTGTTTATACTGATTGTTTATAGATTTATCCCCATTAGACTGTGAATTCCTTGAGTGCTGTTACTATCTTTTGCCTTCCTTTGTCTCTCCAGTACTTACCATGGTACTTTGCACAGTGTAGACCAAGTAAAATAATATTTTATTTTAATTATTTTTATGTAAGTATTTTCATTTATGTAAAATAAAAATAAATGTTTATTGATTGATGGATTACTCACAGACCAATTGAAGTGACAGAAGAATAATACTATGTTAGGCATGGTGCTAAGCACTGTGGATACAAAGAAAGTAAAAAGATAGTCCCTGTCCTCAACAAGGTCACAGTTTTAATGGGGGAGGCAATATGCAAACAAGTATAAATCACATACAGGATAAATTGGAAATAATAGAGGAAAGGTACTAGAATTAAGAGGGTGACTAGATGGCACAGTGGATAGAGTGCTGGACCTGAAGCAGGAAGGCTCGTCTTCCTGAGTTCAACTCTGGCCTGAGACACTTACTACCTGTGTGACCCTGAGCAAGTTGATGGGGTACTTGAATGCTTGGACCTCAATTCTAAAATCATATTTCTCTTTAAAAATCACATTTCTCCCTAGCCTCAAAGCACTATCCCAGGTAGTTTCTCCCCAGTCCAAGGACACAGCCTGTCACAGTAACAACTGTTATCTCCCTTCTTGATACAGTAGCCAGCTACACCTATAGAACTTATTAGTCTGAACCAGGTGTGCACTAGATCAACAGACTGAGTCAGAATGACATTCACTACTCACTGACTAACCATATGTATCCTAGATTTAGATACACATATACGCCTTTACATTTATCTTGTTTAACAAGATATTGATAAGAACAACCCTGACCATTAGATGACTTAGTGACATTTCAGGCTTACAACCACACCTACATATAACCCTGCTTTGATCTATTTCCTGATGAACTCTGGGTAAACTATCTGTGCAGTAGATATCAAAAGTGCATGTTCCTTTAAGAACTAACCACTCCTTAACTACTCCCTAATCCCACCCTGAATCACCTAGTTTACATATTTGGCACATGTTTTACTATAGAATATCCCATGTAAACTTTACCTTTACCCCTCTAAGGTTGCAGGTTCCCTAATAACCCTTGTCAGGTGAAAAGCTTAATAAATCTTTACCTTGACTTCAAGAATGCTTGAGCCCATGAATTCATTCCAGGTAACCTACCCCTGGTATTCTGGTCTTTGCAGATTCTTATTCCCCCCTTTCAGCCCTCACCACTTAATACCCCCATTTGTAAAATGAACTAGAGAGGGAAATGGCAAGCCACTCTAGTATTTTTGTTGATAAAATCCCCAAGGAGTCACCAAGAGTCAGACACAACTGAACAATAGCAATAGCAACAACTAGAATTTAAGAGGAATTGAAAAAGGTTTCCTACGGAATGTGAGATTTTAGTTGGGCCTTGAGGGAATCCAGAGAAACCATGAAGCAGAGATGAGGAGGGAGAGTTGCTTCATGATTTAGGAACAGCTACGGGAAATTCAAAGAACTGGGAGACAAAGAGAGACTTTGGGGAAGAATGAGGCCAGTGTTACTAGATCAAAGAGTATGTGGAAGGACATAAAGTATATGAAGCCTGTAAAGATGAGGAGTAAGTAGGTTTTATAGGGCTTTGAATACCCAACAGCATAAGGGGAAAAGGTCTTATAAATGAAGAAGAATGATATGAGTTCAGGAAAAGGTAAGATGAGACCTTCTTGTTCTTTACATGCTCCTTTGGTGAGACAGAAGACGAATGAGTGCTACAACAAATATTTACATCATAAGATGTTCAAATTATTCTGTGACTGAAGATGGGTATAATGTTCCTGAGAAGGAAACCTGGGCTAAAATAAAGTACTGTGTTACATGTTACCTGTTTAGGAGATAATACATACATGCAAAGTATCAAATAAAAGTATGTTAATGTGATAAGTGCCTAAAAAGATTTCTTAATTCATTTCTTCATTCATTCAACTAACAAAGTAAGCACTGACTATTAAATAAAACACCATATTAAGTGTTTTGGAGAAGATAGTCCTTGCCCTCAGGGAACTTACATTCAATTAGGGGAAGAATAAACAAATAGCTACAATATAAAATGTGAGATAATGTGAGTGTGGTACACACAGAAAGTACTTTAGAAGTGTAGAAGCAAGAGAGATCTTTGATATCCAATTCAACTATGCCTTGAAAGAAGGAGGGAGTTTCTATAGGCTGAGCAAAGAGGAAAGGACATGGGAGAAATGCAGTGAGCAAAGGTAGAAAATGACCTAACTCTTCAGGGGAACAGGGGAGAAACCAGCCTACCTAGAATATTCTCACAACCCACATCAGATACAACCTCTCCAAAGTCACCTGATATCATCAAACTGGCTCCTAAGATAATAACACAAATGAGATGTCTATAAAAGTGTTTTGTCTGCCATTTTTATTATAACATGCTTATCATCCTCTCTCTTCTCTCTCCTTCATCTCCTCCTCTTTCCCCCAATTTAAAAGAAAATTTTCCTTCTTGTTTGCAAATGCAGACTTCTTCTTTGCTCTTTCACTCTATGTCTCAGTAGAATAACAATCTACACATATGTGCAGAGTGGCCAAGTGACTCTAACAGTGGAGTATCCCAATTCTTTAAAACATCTGGTTATTTTGCCAAAGAAGGCAATAATGACATTCAAACAGCTTAGGACAGTGTAATAGCAAGCAAAGTAGGATCTTTTTCTGTTTTTGTTTTAGACAATCAAGTGCCTCTGATTGAATCTTGCCTTTGATTGAACTGATCTAGAGTCTTTGACTAGAAATAATATGTATGTATATTATATATGTATATATACATATATAATATACATACATATATATGTGTGTATATATTAGAGTTTTAACCAATCATACAAGTGCAAGTGGGCTCTAGCCAATCACATGCTAAGTAGAATTTTATATAAAAAGAGCCAGAGCTCAGAGAAACAGACAGGAAGAGAGCCAGGATTGAAAGGGTGAGCCAGTGTTGAGAAGAAAGCTGAGAGGAAGACTTCTGATAGCTGGACAGAGGCCCTGTCTATTGATCTGTGTTGATTTCTAATACAGAAGTCTTGTCTGTTGGTCTGTGTTGATTTTTCAGACAGAAATTCTGTCTGTTGGTCTTTATGAGTGAATTGAGATGATGGTACTGGTGATGTGTGTTAGTATTGTTTTTGCTCTGCTGAGCTTTGTTCTCCCAGAGGCAGAAGGTGAAGAGTGGAGCAGTCCCCATGAGCTGAGACATGTAGCAGGAGCAAAGAGCTGCCTATGTGTGAATCCAGGTGAGAAGCCAGAGTGGTGTATCAGTAAGCACTCCAACATACACTCTTAGATCTGCATTCATAAAAGGAAAGATAACTTTTTGAGGGGTTAACAATTACTTTAATCAAGCATATGTATCACTCCTTTAACCAAGCACATATATCATTCACTTAAGGGGAGTCAGCACCCTGAACTTCAAAGAAAATACAGAGAAATAAAAAAGTCAACAGACATGACTTCCTGTTGGACCCCAATTGTCTGACCATAGTTACCAGAAAGGAAAGCTTGCCATCTAGGTTCTCAAAGTAGGGGGGCTCCTTAGCAGCTTTCCAGAGTCCTCATCTGGCCAAACAAACACTTCCAATCAGTGAGCCCCAAAGTAATCAACAGACATGGTTTCCTCTGCTTGACTATAATTCAACAGTCAGGTACAGCTGTCTGATCATTGTTACCAGAAAGGGAAACATGACTTCTGGATTCTCAAAGCTGGGGAGCTCCTTTAGCAGCTTCCTAGAGTCCTCATATGACCCTCAAACAAAAACTAAACCCCAAAGTAAAACCTCAAATCAGAGTATTTATACCTTTTTTAAAGCCAGAGAGCATCACAACCCTTTGACCCCCTGCCTCATCAACAAAAGGCTTAGGCCTTTAATCTTCTCTAATCAAACACCTATTAATGGTTGGGGAAGATCTTTAATCATGTTAAAATAATTAACTGTTTATAGTTAAAGTTTATAATTAAAGAAATGCTTGTTTTTATACTTTGTGCCTTGTAAAGACTTTTGATTGATAAAGGAAAGATTCAATCAGAGGCACTTTTAGTAAAACAAAAACAGCAAAAGATCTTAATTTGATTGCCATCACAAATGGTCAGCCCACAAAGGAAGAGCCATAGAATTTGAAAGTCAATATCTAGTTAAGATGAAAGAGGACTTTACTTGGATACTTGATATTGATTAAAAAGATTGTTCTTACAGTGACCTAGGGGTGGATGGTGTGATACTTTGAAAAAGGACTTTACTTGGATACTTGATATTGAGTAAGGATGTTTGATAAATGTTATGCTTTACCTTATTGAACAATGTTTAGTTTATTACTGAATAAATAGGGAGTTCTTTATACTATGAGATTAGACCCTTGAAATCATTCACAGCAGCAGTCCTCAGGTATGCTGCTATGATTGGTTTTACAGACAGTAAAAAGGGAACTGCCCATCTTGTCTGGAAACTTGAACAGTGTACATAAGTCACTTTGGCTCAATATATTTCAGTGTCCTTGCAAAATGAGCCTAAGGCTATTGATGCTGCCTAACTTACAGGATTATTGCTGTGAAAGTATTAATAAGCACTATATTAGTATGAGTTGCTATTATATTTGAGGACTGCATTTCCATGAAACCATGTTGGTCAAATCTATAACAAGGACTCCTTGTATGGAGCCAATAAGCACCAATGCCTCAAAACATATTTTTGGGGGGCAGTAGAGTTGATATGGAGCATCTCTTCTTGACCATTAGAAAGAATCCAATTACCAAATCTCAGGCATCCCTCTGGGAGGACCAAATTTCTATTTGTTCAGTTCCATAGCTTAAACAAAAGAAGACTTTTGATAACCTTTCTCCCACAAGGGAATAATGGTCTAATGAAAGAGTAAAGGACATCAGGCATTCATTTTTCTGTTTTCCCAGGCTGACATTAAAAATTATCATCTTTGTCAATAGAGATTTCTTTAGGAGGCCTACCTAAAGCAAAGAGGAAAAAGCAGGAAGGTTCTAAATTCTTTCTCACTGGATTGCCTCATGTCATTCCAATCCCCTTACAACATGAATCTTCCCTTGTTCACCATGGAGATAATTTCCCATGGTCCTCTAGTAGCTATTATGCACAATATTTAGTCTGGAATTTCTGATTAAAATGTTCCTTTCTTCCTTATATCCCAAGAGTTGAGATTAAAGTAGTATTCTCTTGGTCAGTAGTCTACAAAGTGGGGACTGGGTCACGACCCCAAAGAATATGATTCATCAATTAGTGAGCAGAAAGGTGGGTTTCACTCCTCAGGTACTGTCATAGCCATTTGCGGGGTTTATTTTCATTACAGCCACATTATCTGTCACCCATGATTACCCAACTCTCTCCACGATGACCCCTTCTTATTATGTGCAAGCTGTCAGCATCTTCCTTTTTGCACCTGGTGTTGGCCCCTCAGGGAAGTTATGACCTAATTGAGATTAGACATCCAATGGCAGCAACTATGCAGGTGCCCTTGGAAAAATTCCCCGCTCCCAGCATAACTGCTCCCTCATTCTAATACCTTGTTGTGGCAGGAACCGTCTCCAAAAAGCTAAACTCTGATCTCCAGGGCAGTAATCAGTGAGTAAGTGTCCCACCTCCTCTATATTTTTTATTTTCACACAACAGAATGAGCAGACATAGGCAGGTTACAATCTGTATTAATCAGTCAGCAAGCACTTATTGAGCTCTAATTATGCACTAAGTACTGAGGCAGGGTCTCATTAATATTATTTTCCTCAATCCAAATCCATCTCCTTCTAGACTTCTGTATAGTTCTCAAGGTCATCACCATACTTCCAGTTAACAGGCTCACAAGCACAATGTCATAATTGACTCCTTTCACCATGCAAGTTGGAAGTCAACTCTTGTCTTTTTGTATCTCTTTCTCTCCACTCACCCAGCCACTTTCCTTATCAATTTGAGGTGATACAGTGGATAGAGTTCTGGGTCTGGAGTCAGGAAGATTCTTTCTTCTTCTTCATGAGTTCAAATTCAGCCTCAGACACTAACTATATGATCTTAGGCAAGTCACTTAACCCTATTTACCTCAGTTTCCTCATCTGTAAAATGAGCTGGAGAAAGAAATGGCAAACCACTTCAGTATCCTGGCCAAGAAAATATGAAATGAGGCCATAAAGAGTCAAATAAGACTGAACAACAATGACTTCTTAAGTGATCTCCCTGCTTGAAGTTTCTCACCATTCTACACATTCCTTCACATGGCTGTCAATATGATTTTTGTTATGTTCAAATTTGACTATACTATCCATTCCATAATACCTCTTTAGTAAAATATATACTCCTCTATATGGCATTGAAACTCTTTCAGAATCTGATCCTAATCTATATTTCCAACCTGAATATAAATGTTTCCTCACTATTCAGTCTAAGGTCCAATCAAACTGGTCTTTTTTGCGGTCTGTCACATTCATATAAAGACAATTGAAGCAGCTAATCAGAAATGGGAAATTAAGGCCAACAAGATCCATTTAGCTTTAAAGAGATTTCCATGTATGCTACGGATTTACATAGAGCATGTGCAGACATTTTCTGTCTGCTTCCAGACTGTGTGGGAGCTTTGGGATTACTCCTGGCCATGTCGTGATTTGTGATTGAAAAGACTTGGTACTTTAAGATAATGTGAAAGACCCTAAGTAGTCCTTTGTCTGTTCTCTTGCCTCATGACAGAAGGAAGGATGCTGAAAGAAGACGGGCATGCCACATTTGTTAAAGAAAGAGACAGTCCCTAGATACTGAACTTCAATAGGTGGTAGTGACAGGGTAGACTCCTTTTCTATCTCAGTGCCATAGTGATCCCTTCTGGAAACTAGAGCCAGGGGACTTAACAAGGTGAGTTTGCTCCTGGGCTTCCTGGTGTCTTTTGTTTCTCCTGTATTTCCTTTCCCTGGGTAAGTGATCTCGTGAACTAAAGGCCTCTTTAGACGGTGGTAGGAATATTTAACAGTGTGGTGGTAGTTTTAGCCAAAACAGGGAGAGAGACAGACAGACAGAAAGATAAATAGATAGATAGATAGATTACCAAAAAAAAGAAGATCAAATTGCCAATAAAATAAAGTGTTGCAATTGTATAGGAAAATGAAAAATGACTACTTAGCAGCCTCACAAAAATTTTTTGTGCTGTTGAGGCTTCTTTTTTAGCTACCCAGAAAGCTTCAACTAGTTATAAATTGAGTTACAGAATTCTGCTCTAAGCATCTTGTAAAGCACACAGTGATTCTTTATGTAATTATTGCTTTCCATGTAATAATACATTTCTTATCCCTAATTTATATTGTTAGCTGTGTAATCTATGTTTTATTGTTCTACTCTACTCTAGGTTTTATTGTTCAGGTTTTAGCATCAAGTCAAGGCATTTAAAAATGGAGAATCTAATTCATCTAAGTATGGGTAGATTGATGTAGGTATTGATGAATCTTTCCAGAGGAAACCCAAATGATTGGGTACAGACCAGAAAATGTTTCAGGCCCCCAATCCTGGACTTTTAGCAGAAACTTCTCTGTGTCTGATTTTGAAAACTTCTTTCATTGAAATCAAGGAAAATTCTCTTTCGCTTATAACTTTTGTTCTGTATTGTGAGTTTCGGCATAGACAGGCATATGATGAAAAGAAGCAATAGAAATGTCTAGGTGGTAGAGTCGAGAGAGAGTGTTAGACATGATGTCAGAGAGACACCAATTCAGATCCAGCCTCAGACACTTAGTAGCTATGTGACCATGGGCAAGTCACTTAACCTCCATTTCTTCATCTATAAAATGAGGATAATACTATCTAACTTCCAGGATTGTCGTGAAGATGAAATGAGATAATATTTGTAAAGCATTTTGCAAACTTTACCTATAAATGATAGCTACTATTATTCTGCAAAGTTATTATGTTCAATGACTACGATGTATTATTTGTATTTTTGAGTGTGCAGCTTTTAACGAAAAGAGAAGTTAACCTTCTTGGCTACTTATATTGATTAAATTAACTGGATAACTGCTTACTAACAAACACTTTATTATTTACATGTCATCCTGTATGTTCTAGAAAGAACATACGTTGGGATTTGAAAAATGGTGAAGAATATTCAGTTACATTGATCTCAATAAAAAAAAAATCTTAATATCATAGTGAGAACAAAAAGGTTTTTCTGTCATTAATAAATATAATGAACATTTTAGAATATTGTTTAATTTACTTCATTCTTTTAATGTCTATTCTGTGTTTGGTTTATAATATGAGCAATAGTATAGTAGTACTTGTTTTGTACATAATTTATAAGTACTTAAATATATGTGTATATATAAATTTATTTTTTAATAAATAACTGACAAGCTATTGTACTAGTATATCATATAATTTATAAACCATACTCCAAAACAAATGAAAAAAGATAAGATAAAGATGAAATATAAATTATTTAAAATATTACATATATAAATGTGATTTATGCATATTATATTATAAAATGGTATTTCATAGATAAAAATTTAGAAAATATTGTCATAGGTTTTTGATTTCTTGAGGACAGTGACTGTATAATTTAACAAATTATTTGTAAAATAAAAATAAGAATATCTTCCCAAACCTGAATTCAAATTCTGGGTCTATCTAATAGTTTGCTTCAGACAAACAATTTCACTTCTCTGGTTCTCAGTTACCTCATCAGTAAATTCATTATGACTTCCAAGATAACAACAAATTGTAAATATTTTATGATTGTAATCAGTAAGAGATGACAGAAATAATCTTGGTAGTCATATATCAATATATCATAGCAAGGAATAAAAATAATTAAAACAAGTGAGATTTTAATATAAGTGTTAGGGAAGTGGGAAACACATTTTTCTATGTGTTACAGGCACTAGGTGAGATAAAATGACTAGAATATGAAAAATGAGAGGGAAAACATAGTTAACAAAAGGTCAATTAGGAGGGGGTGCTCAATTAGCATTTAGATCAAGAAAATATATGTCTGTATAATGTATATTAAACTTTCCAACAAATATTTCTTCCTTTTCCCTCAGTGACATGAAGGATGAATAAACAATGCAATCATTTAACAAATATGTCGGGGACATTAAGGTATTGGTTTGGCAATGAATGCAAAAGATACTATAATAAAAGGGCTTTTGTAGTTATGTTGAGGACTGGTTAAGGGCACAAAGAGAACAAAGGGCTATTTCTCAGTGCATAGCACAATAGTAGTGGTTGACTACCAAGGAGAATGATATTTGGTCTGGGAAAGAAAGTTCAAAAATTGTTAACTAAGTGTTGAAGCCCTGGATCAGTGAAGAGTTAGCAAAAAGCTCCTAATTAGCACCAAAGATTTCAAGATCCAAAAATCAGAGGAGACACTAACTAAATTCAAGGATACGAGAAGAACAGATGAAAGTAATTGCTGAGTCACGGTCCATGATCTTTGAAAAACTGAAGAGAGATTTATGAAGTGGAGATGTGAAAATGCCCTGATTTTCAAAAATAAAAAATGGAGTCTTCAAATTATAGCGAGGTGAGCTGGGTTTAATTCCTGACAAAGGTCTGTTTAGAGAATGATTTGCAAGCATTAAGTTGAAGAAATAGTGATGACTACAATTTAGCATGGCTTCACCAAAAGAAGGTTATCCTAAATTAATTTCATTTCCTTTCTGTACAAATTTATTAGCCTTGAGGTCTAAGAAATGAAAAAGACAAACCACATAGGGACTGAAAAAAGACATCTGACAATGTCTTTCATATTATCCTTATGGTATTAGACATGGAGATGTAGCCTGAATGAATTAATACTTAGGTAAATTTGAACAGTATTTGAATAAACCAAACCAAAATGTGTCAACTTGGAGAGAGGGTTCTATGATGGGTAGCCTGAGGCATTTGTCCTTTGTTCTGTTTTGTCTTTGCTTATGAATCAGATGAAAACATAAATTTTCAGATTTATGGATGACACCAAGTTAAGAAGGAAAGGTAGCATATGGGATGACAGAACCAGAGTTCCCAAGGATCTTACTTGTGTAGAACAATGGGCCAATCTAATTGGCTCTGCTTTACGAGTGATAAATGCAAAGTCTTTTACCCAGGATAGAGGTGGCAGTCATATAGATAATAGAAGGGGGAGGTATGGTTAGACAATAGTTCATATGAAAATGATCTATGTACTTACAGAAGCCACAAACTTGATACCGGTAAATGTAACGATGTGACAGTCAAAGAGTCTGTACAGCTTTAGTCTCCATTGAGAGGCATTTTTTCTGGAAGTTTGGAGGCAACTGCCTCATTATATTCTACCTTGGAGTTGGAGACCCTGGGACTAAACAGGACAAGTCTAATAAAGCTTCCATTGGATAACTTTTTGAATGTTTGAAGGTGGCACCAATGTTTCCACCATGTTTTTTCATTCATTCAAATAAAATCCATCAAGAATCTACTATGTGTGAGAATCTGTGCCAGATATGGTGGTAAATATAGAGAAGATATAAGTGAGTCAATTAGGTAACATAGAGCTATAGAGTGGATAGAGTTATATATATGAAGTTAGGAAAACATGAGTCAAAATTCATGCTCAGATACTTAAAAGCTATATGACTTTGGACCAGTAATTTAAACTTTGTCTGGCTGTTTCCTCATCTGTGAAATGGTCTAACTATAATTTCTGTCTCTCAGAGTTGTGAGGATGAGATGATATTTGTTTATAGTATTTCTAAAATCATTTGAAGTACTATGTAAATTCTAAATATTATTATTACAAAAAAGTTCATATGTGTATATGTTTTATGTTTAGAGTAATTCTAATGATTGGAGTGATGAATGGTCATTCTCATTCATTTTTCAATATTTAGCAGTAAATAGTCTTTAAATAGATTATTACAAATATAACAGCTACAGCATTAAAAGGAAAAAGTAAAATCCAACGTAAAACTAACATACAATTCAGAGAGACTTACTGAATTATACTGTCTAGACGATGGATTATAGGATGGATAGAGTGTGAATGTGAATGCTATCAAGGCTCTTTTGGAGGCTCTTAATGAAGAGCTTGCTCCTCTGGATCTGCAGAATAGCTGCATATATTCTGGCTACCAACATGCCAATGTAAGCTCCAGAATCCACATTAATATGATAGGATGACTTTTTGATAGCAATTACATTTTAGGCTGTTTTAATTTATAATGAAGATCTTGAATATTTGGGAGTATTGATTGCACAATATATATGACTGAACTCTTCTGAACTCATCATTAATTTTTAGGTGTCTTGATTTTGATAAACATTTATCTATTGGTTCCAACTATCTGGGAGGTAGGACCATCCTTGAAATTTTTTCCATTAATTAAACTAAACATGATTTATAGTTAGTGACCTTGGAGGAAGTTACTATCTCAGGGTAGGCAGCCTGTTTGGTCAGGTATTAGTAATTATCCTGAGTGGGATCTTGAATATTATCTTCCAGTAAGGAGACAAAGACTGCTTAAGATGATTTCCTGAAAAAAAAGTGCAAAAGAAGAAAAAACTCTTAAACTTTTTAAATATATACTATATATAAATAATAATAAATAATAAACTTTTAAAATATATACTATATATAAATAATATATATAAATAATAAATAATATATAAATAATATAATAAACTTTTTAAATATATACTATATATAAATAATATAATATAAATATATGCTAAGAAAGCATCTTTACTTCAAAGAAATCTATTAACTTTGAGCATATAAACCAAAAAGATCACAGTAAATTATATAATATATAAATGTCTCTTGTACTGGGCAAAAGTTTCTCCCCAAATGGGGTTTGCACTTGTGGTTTTAGTAAGCAATCCATATAATGGAGAGGCAACTAGGTGGTGCAGTGGATAGAGCACCAGTGCAGGAGTCAAGAGGACCTGAGTTCAAATCTCATCTCAGATACTTGACATTCACTAGCTGTGTGACCTTGCACAGGTCACTTAACCCCAATTGCCTCATCCTGGGTCATCTCCAGTCATCCTGATAAATATCTAGTCACTGGATTCAGATGGCTCTAGAGGAGAAGTGAGGCTGGTGACCTGCACAGCCCTCCCTCACTCAAAACAAAGTCAAATGCAAGTGATTTCATTATTTCTCTGATGGCCTGGTCTTCTGTGGCAACGAAGGACAAACACACACACACACACACACACACACACACACACACACACACATAATGGACACTGCATCCCAGAAACTTGGTTCTTTACAAAGCATTATTTCTACAGATAGAAATTCATACATCATTAGTATTTTGCAGTAAAAGAGATAGGGATATTGCATTTTCCTCTTCTTGACATACGTGATGCCATCTAAGAATATTTCCATTTCAAGAGTAAACTTGTAGTCATATCTAAACTCTATGCTGCAACTTCCAATATCCCACTTTTTATGCGAGGCTAAGCAAAATATAGACAAGGCTATCCTATTTCAGGCACTCTAGGCCAGTGACAGAGTAGTAGAATAGAAAATCTCTATCTCTTCTTTTATGAATCACAACAAATTGTTACCATAGTCAATAGTTGACTAGTTATGCACCCAGCTTGACAGTATGTTTTTGGTAGACTATGAATTCCTGTGGGAAATGGTTTCCATGCAAGAGCTCACTTGTCCCTTAAAGACATACTTCCCTATAAATTAACTGATGCCTCTCCCTGCCTACAATAGTAGCAAATATATAGGATCAATAAAGCTTTTTACTGTCTTAGATTTTGAATTGTATCACTTGCATTTCTCTTCCCAATTTTTCGTCCACCTCTCTTATTTGATTTTCAAAATCATTTTTGAGTGCTTCCATGGCCTGAGACCATTTTATAAGTTTTTGGAGGCTTTAGATGTAGGTGCTTTGACTTGCTGTCTTCTAGTTGTGTGCTTTGATCTTCTTCATCTGAAAGGATGGGAGAAAATACCTTTTCACCAAGAAAGTAACCTTCTATAGTCTTATTCTTTCCTCTTTTTGGGCATTTCCCACACAATTACTTGACTTTTGAGTCCTTTGTCAAGTGGAGGGTATACCACTCCAATCTTCAGAGGTTTTGTGCAGCTGTTCTCCAAGATATCTCTAGGGACCTGTAAGTTCTCAATTCACCCAAAGTGAAATAGTCAAGGGAGAGGTGTTTACTCCTCTCCTGGCCTGTACTCTGGTCTGTGAGCAACCATAAACACTCTTTTCTGCCCTGGAATGATCAGTAGGATTCCCTGTCCACTACTACCACCAGTTCTGCTACACCAGCACTTCTCCTCACTCCAGGACCACAACTCGGTTCTGAGACCCAGATCAGCTGCTTGATTCCTCCACCATATGTATGCTGAGAGCTCCAGAAACAGTCACTGCTGTTGCAGTGGCTGCCACTGCCCTGGGGCTAGCGTTGATCCATGCTCCCCTCTCACTATAAGGTGGGTGACAATAATCAATCAAAAAAACATTTATTAAGCCCCTATAATGGGCCAAGCCTTGTTCTAAGCCTTGCACCCAATACATGATTCGAAGTACTTAGATAGCCAATGAAATAATCAACAAGCATTTGGTAAGCACCTCCTCTGTGATAGGTACTATTCTAGGCACTGGGCACACAAAGTACCTGCCCTCAAGGAGTTTCTGTTCTATGAAATATCTGTATGAATGTATCGAGAGGCACAAAATGGTATCATAGGACCACAATCATGGGGCAACATTTAAACTTTTTTGTCTTTTTCTCAAGAATAATCCTTGAGTTAGGGAGAAGTAGTTTAAGAATTTTTGGTAGTATTTCCCCAGGGATAACCTCTTCTTGGTGATAGACTTATGATTGGGCCTACTCGAAAGATGGCACTAGAGTCTGATTGGAGTCTCTAGCTAAAACAGGATCTGGATGCATGGTGGCAAGACTCCAGGTGTATTATTTTCTCTGATTTGGTCACTTACTAGTCTAACAAAGACTAAATCAGACACTATTTGATCAAATGCTAGGGAATTTGGGTAACTGAATGGCCATCTAATTCCTTAGTTATTAAGCAGATGGAGTGTGTTTCTGAAACCTCTTATCCCTTTTCACTTTTTCATATTTTTTTATTCCCTCAGCTCCTTTCACTTGCCCAGTACTCTCATATTCAAACAAATTACTTCAGCTTTAATGATAAGAATAACACAAAAAACTGACATTTAAATATTCTTTTAAGTTTTACAGAGTACATTATAAACAACTCTTTTTTTCTTTCTCTCATTAACATAATGAGGTGAGTACTAGAGTAATTATTCCTTTTTTACAGAGAAGTGAACCAAGGTTTGGAGAGGTTCAAAGTGATTTGCCAGTGGTCACACACATAATAAATGTCAGGGGCTTGATTCAAGTCCAGGTATCAAGTGTGCTTCTTGTGAACAAGTTGTTGGATTTTGCTTTTAATTATTATGTTACTCTCTTTCATTTTGTGGGTGAGTTTATTCAATTCACATTCACAATTATGGTAGTTAATTGTGTATTTCCATACCTCCTATGTTCTTATTCTTTTTCTTTTCAATACTCCTTACCTCTCTAACTATAAGTTTTCACTCTCTTTCTTTCCTTTTAATATCTTTTCACTATCCTTTCTCTAAGAGTTTATTTTGTTTATGACTAATTTCTCCCTGAAGCTACCCTCCTTCTTATATTCCCCTTTCCCCTCTTCCTCTTTGATGTTTTGTCAATGAGTCATATCTGACTTTTTGTGACCCCAATTGGGGTTTTCTTGGCAAAGATGACAGAGTGGCTTGCCTTTTCCTTCTCCAGTTCATTTTGCAGATGAGGAAACTGAGGCAAATGACTTGTCCAGGGTCACACAGCTAGTTAGTATCTGAAGCTATGTTTGAACTCAGGTCCAACTGATTCCACGTCCAGTTCTCTATCCACTATACTACCTAGCTACCCCATTTCTCCTTCAAGCTCTGTTGAATTGAATGTATCTCTCTCTCTCTCTCTCCTGCCCTCTCTTGACCAATTTAAATGAAAGTGAAAATACAACTGATATCTATTTCCCACACTCCTACATTTATATATAACTCTGCTTGTGCAGTCAAATTATGTGAGATAAGTTCTCTCAGTCTTCCTTCCACCTTCCTCAAGTGTATACTTACACTTCTCTTTTCTTTCTTCTTACAGCATAGTCAAAACATACCAAAAATGAATTACAAGACTTCTGTCACATTTGGCTACCTCTATGATCTCTTAGGACATTAGGATTCTGAAAGAATTCCTTTATTGTTTTCCACTGCTTTAGAATGTAAACAGGTCATCCTTATAAAATCTTTTCTGATGATTCACTTGTATTTACCTTTTAATTTTTCTTGATTCCCATATTTGTATTTAAAGTTTCTTTTAAAACTCCATTTTAAAAAAGAAATCATGAATGTTTGAAAGTTCTCTATGTCATTGAAGATCCACTTTTTTCCCCCCATGTTTGATTATACTCAGTTCTTCTGGGTAAGTTATGTTTGATTGCAGACTTTCATTTTTGTCTTTTGAAATATCTCATTCTATGTTCTATTCTCTGGTGACAGCTGCTAAATCTTGTATGATCCTGATTGTGGTTCTTTATTATCTGAATTCTTTCTATTTGAAATATTTTTTCTTTGATCTGGAAGTGCTGAATTTTGGCATTGACATTCCTGGGAGGTTTTACTTTGGGGTTTGTTTTAGGAGGTGATCAGTGGACTCCCATTTTCCCATTACTCTCTTCCTCTAATATGTATGGGAAATTTTCTAGAAATATAATACCTGTTTTTTTGAAATAAAATCTCTCCAGTTGTCAGTACTCTCTCACAGCTCAGACCATTATTCCTTGTTAAACTTATCCATGCAAATATTATACCTCAGTACAATATAAGCCTTTTGAAGTGAGAGATTATTTTATTCTTTTTTTTATCCCTATCACCTAGCACAATGCCTTACTTTACATACAGTGGGGGTGCGAAAAACATTTGTTGAATTTAATTTGAGAGACTCTGATAGTATGATATCCATGAAAAGGAGTAGGGTAGTGTGAGGTGCCATACCAAAAGAGATGAAAGTATGAGCCCTGGAAGCTAGAGGTATCTTCAAGCTGTTCTCAGGGGACCAGCCTACCCTAAATGCATAGAGACTTGTTGGGTCCACATGATGGATGGTTTTACCTATAGAAATTTAGGGAACTACTTGCTCAGATATGGAAGGATTATGATCTCAGGAGCAGTAAGAACCATTCACACTGAAACAATCAAAGAATCTTGAAGAATTTGAAACAACATTAGTTTTCTCCCTCACTCTTCCTAGGGATTTTGTGAAGGGAGGAAGAAATACAAATTTTCCTACCTAAGCTGATCTTTTTCTCTAGTTAATTGGAAAACTTGACTACAATTCAGAAATTCAATTCAATAGGCATTTATTAAACTTACCTTCCTAAACCCTAGGGGTGGACATGTAACTGTCTAATCTCAAGGAGCTCAAAACCTAATGAGAGAATGGTCTTACATGGATAACTATGCTGAGGAGTCTGAAGAATTACTGTCACTTGGGTAGGTCAGGAAAGGCTTTCTGTTATGGGAGTGCACGGGGAAAGGGGTATAATAGTTGCTTTATACTTTTTGTTGGTAATAATTAATTTATTTGTTTTCAGTTTTCAACAATCTCTTCCACAAGTTTTAAGTTTTTCTCCCCCTTCCTCCCCCTCCCTTCCCATGACAGTATGCAATCTGACGTGAGTTCTACAATACATTCCTATTAAACTATTTTCACATTAATCATATTGCAGTGAGGAATTAAAACTAATGGGAGAAACCATGAGAAAAAAACAAAACATAACAAAATAGAAAAGAGTCTGGTTCATTCTGAGTTCTAACTCTATAATTCTTTCTCTGGATGTGGATGGCATTTTGCTTCAAGAGTCCTTTGGAAATATTTTAAGTCCTTGCATTGCTGGGAAGGGCTAAATCTATTATAAACAGTCCTTGCACACTGTGGCTGTTTCTGTGTATAATGTTGTCCTGGTTCTGCTCATTTCATTCAGCATCAGTTCATATAATTCTTTCCAGGTTTCTCTGAAGTCTTCCTGATCATCATTTCTTATAGCACAATAGCATTCCATTACATTCATATATCACAACTTGTTCAGTCATTCCCCAGTTGATGGGCATCCCGTAGATTTCCACTCTTTGGCAGTGCTTTATACTTTTTGACTAACTATTGGGCTTTGAATCTAAGGAAAGGAAAACAAAAAATAGAGGTGTAGGCAGAGGACAAATATCTAGGCATGGAGCAGTGTGAGCAAAGACACAGAGGTAGGAAAGAGCAGGATGAGTTTAAGAGGGAGTCATTTGCTTTAAATGGAACACAATTCCAATAAATAAAAAGCTGATTATTTGTCTTGAAATAAAAACACTGCTTAGCAACTTGTAATAAGAAGGTGACCTTAGTGTCTGAGATGCCTAGATATCTGGAGTCAAGGAAGTTCTAAGAAGGAAGAGAACAATCCATGTTGAAATGATCAAATAATCCATGGAATAAGATCTATGTTCTTTGCCACAGACCTAATGAATGAATGAAAAAGTATTTATTAAGTGCTTACTGTGTGTAAAGGTTTGTTCTAGGCACTGGAGATACACATAGAAAAATAAGATGATCCCTTCTCTCAAGGTGCTCACATTCCAGGGAGAGGGATAAAACAAATAGATTTTGGCTCTAGGTCAGATGGAAAAATCCTAGTCTTTACTGTTCAGTAGAAAAGAAATGTTTATGCCTCTTCTTCAATGTTATTTCCACTGATAAGACAATAATAAATTGTAATCCAGTTGTTAAGCTCCATCTGCACAGGGTTCATTTCCCAGGATTATAGTTGTGAGGGCTTAGATTTCACTCTCAGGGCTCTTGAACCTACTTACCCACTGGAGGTAGTTTGTCAGCAGTTGAGGCTGATGAGGAGAATGAGTTGCTTCTGTAGAGTAATTCCCTCTCTCTTCCCCCCATGATAGCTATTGGTCCTGAGCTGGCAGCAATACCTCTCTTCCAGATGGCATTCTTATTCCCTATGTAATTGGGTTCAGGATCTCAGGACAGTGATTGAAGTGGTGGTGCTAGCCTGACTTTCCTGATACATGCCACCTCTTGTTTCTCCCTCATGGTACCTTGCTTCTTCAACTAGGCAGGCTTGTTTCCTCTGTTGATAGAAGCTGGTCAGCAGTTTGTGGGGATGACTAATCTTTTCTCTATGGGATCTGCCTCCCTGATGATATCTATGGGGACTGGGTTAGAAGTAGGAGGAGTGGTCTAGAAGGCCAGTTATTCCAAAATTCTTGGACTAAAAATCCAAAAAGTCCAAAAGCCTGGACTATCTCTAACTGGACCTTGGGAGATGGGAGTTGAGAAGGTGGAGGTAGTCTGACTTGTCTGGCAATATTGATTGTTATTTCTCCCTCAAGGTGATTTTCTGCTTTCAGTCACTTCATCTTTTTGGAGCTTATCTGTTTTCTTTTATATGAAAAATGGATATAATGATACTTGCCTTTCTTACTATAAAGATGTATTTTCTATCGGTACTTTGTCATTTTGTGCTTTTTCAGAATAAGATTGAAGAGGTTATATCTCCCTTGGTATCAATGGAATATTAAAGTTGGAAGTGATCATCTCAAACTCCATTATTTTACATATTAGAGAACTGAGTTCAAGAGAGGAAAAAGTGACTGTAACCACTTCAAGCCTCACTTTTTAATCTAGGTCTCCTGATCGGGTTTCGAGTTCTCTTTATTGACAATGGGGCATCAGCAGTTTTGGATTTTCTTATATTTGTACCTTTTTCTCCTCTGGGTTATATTAAAAATATCATTGATTTAGAACTGGAAGGAATCTAAAAAACCATTAAATCCAACCCCTTTTTGTACAAGTGAGGTAGGTGGTTCAGTGGATAGAGAACAGGACTTGGAATCAGGAACATTTGAGTTAAAATCCTGCTTTAGACATAACATCTCTTAACCTCAGTTTTCTCATCTGTAAAGGCGAGGTAATAGTAGGGTAACTCACAGGATTGTTGTGTGAATCAAATGACTTAATATGGATTAAAGCACTTGGAAAATCTTAAAGCACTTCCTAAATGCTAGCTATCGTGACTACAGATGTAAGCCTTGGCAAATCACTGAATTAATCCTTGTTTTACCCCAGTTTCCTCATCTGTAAAATAGGGATGTTAATAGCACCTACCTACCAGGGTTGAGGATCAAATTGGATACTTGTAAATTACTGTAGCAGCAAGCTCTCTGATGTGTCCAGGATGGCTTTTGAGCATGGGTTTTTAGATCTGCTTTTGTAAAAGGAAAGCAACTTTTGATGGATCAACAATCTTCTCTAATCACATATATCAACAGAAAAAATACACATAGAGAAATAAAGACCAACAGGCAGGGCTTCTAAGTTGTCTGACTATAAGCAATGCCTACATCACAGATCAACAGACAGATCCAACTGTCTGACCGTTACATACATAGTTACCAGAGAGAGAAGCACCCACATGTGGGTTTTCAAAGCTGGGGATGGGGCCCCCAAAGCAAAACCTCACCTCATGGCTTACATACACTTTTCAAAGTCAGAGGGCATGACCCTTGTGACCCAGGGCCTTATTAGCAATGAACAAAAGGTGTGAGCCTTCCTACAAAACAAGCCTGCCCTAATCAAGCTTCCCTTAGTGGGCTTCACCTGAGGCCTATTAAGGGGGGCGGGATCTTTCTAGTATAATTGCTTAGCACAACACCTGACACACAGTAAGTACCATATACATTTTAGGTATTACCATAATTGCTAATTGTGTTTTCTGTGTTATTATTACCTGGCTTCTATAATTAGTGAGTGTCTGAAGCAAGCTTTGACTCTAGACATAGAGACCAGTGGCCTGCCTTTGACTCTATGAAGTCTTTGAGGACAGGGACTACTTTCATTTTTGCCTCTATGTGCCTATCATCTAAGTATCCAGCTAGCACATAGTAAGTACTTAATAAAAGTCTGCTGAATGAATCATGTCCGCCGACACCCCATTTTACAAATGTGCAGAGGTGAAATAGTTTGCCTCAGGTCACATAACAATGAAACCTGCGCTTAGAGCCAAGGTTTTCTGATTGCTAAATCTGTACTTTGTATGCTATTCCATTCTCCTTGCCCAATAGATAGAGGGATGTCATAGCACAATTCTATTTTGTAAGCTGATTAGAGTGGAATAATGAGGCAGAGCTTTTGTCTAATATAAAATGTGTACCTTCTACAATGTCTAGGATAGTACATTTAATGTAAGTTTGTTGAATGAATAAATAATCTCATTCATAATTATAGCAATAGCCAGCATTCATATACTACCTACTACATGCCAATCACTGTGCTAAGCATTTTACAAATAATAGCTCATTTGAGCTTCACAACAGCCCTAGGAGGAAGGTATTGTTACCATTCCCATTTTGTGGCTGAGAAAATTGAATAAAAAAGTGACTTTCTCCACCAGCTAACATAGTTAGTTAGTGTCTAAAGCCAGATTTGAATTGAAGTCTTTCTGACGTCCGCCACATAGTCCGCTTAACCACCTTGCTGCCTCTGTGTCATGAAGGGTTAAATGTTTACAAGGTACTTTCTTTACAATCATCCTGTACAATTATTGGAAGCACAATTATTGTGGCTGTTATTTTACAGATGAATAGTGTCTGAGACGTTAAACACTTTGTCTAGGATCATACAGCTAGTAAATAGTGGAGCCGTAACTCAAACACAAACACATTGAAATTCCCATTACACCACACAGCCCTGATAACCTTCCAAAGAACTGCCTAAATCAGTTTTACAAATAATGTCCCTAAGAGCACCAACTCCAGGTCCCTGGGAAGCTCGCAGTCAAGTATTTAATCAAATAAATGAAGCTGCTCTCTTTTCCACTCCCTCAGAATAAATTATAACCTGTCACTGGTGACTGGGTGAGAAGCTCTTCCTTAGACTGAGTGAAATGTCCAGAGTGCTGACCAAGAATAGAGCCTTTGTAGTGCCATTGAATTAATTCATGGGTGTTAAATGTAGTCATGTAGCCACACAGAAAGAACAGCTCCTGATAGTGTGGGGCTAAGAAACAGAATAGTTTCCAAAGATGATATAACCTTTCAGCAGTAAGGAAAATTGTAGTTATTCATGGACAAAGCCCTCCAACTTCAGGAAGGCAAGGGATGGTTGGATAAAACATTTCCTAAAAGGGGAGAAGTGTCCTTTCTCACTAGGGGAAGAGCTTACTCAATTTCAATTAATTCAATTCGATTCTATAAACATATCTCAAGCCAATTCCTATTCTAGGTGCTGATAATACAATGTCAAAAATGAATCAATCTCTGATTTGAGTTGCCATGTCATGCTCTTAGGATCATAATCTAGAACTAAAAGGGACCCCAAAAGTTATCTGGTCCAACCATTTTATAAATGAAGAAAGTGAGATTCCAACAGGCAAAGTGACTTGTGTGGCCTACTTAAAAGAAATAAAACAAGGAGACAATTCTTAACAGCTGGGCTTAGAGACAGGAACACAGATTTAAATCCTGACTGTGACATACTTTCCTCAAGAAATTCACGCATTCTTGAAAATACAGTGGGATTAGATGACCTATGCTGGGTCCAGTTAGGCCTATTTGAGGCCACATATGAGAAGGAGAAACAAAAAGAAGAGTAATATAGGAGAAAAAAGAGTAAGCAATGCACTATATTTAAGTTCTCTTCCACACATCCAAAGAAATTTTTTGCCAGCTGCTACTTTACAGTCAGAAAGGGACTAGGGAGAATAATTTACCTTCCACAAATGGGGTAATTCAATTCAACATGAGCACTAGTTCTACCCATTACACTGCCTATGGGAAGGTCAGAGAAAAGAAAGCTCAGAAGGTGTGTTCATTTTAAATCAATATGCAATTCTAATATAGTCAGGTCACATGAAATTCATTGCCTTCCATCTGTCTAGACTAGAGACTCTATAACCTGCCTTCAGCATCACCTTAGTTCCCAGAAGGAAGTAACATTATACTTTCATGCATTCTGAGAGTCAGTGGGATATGGGAAAAATCCATATTGGGTCAAGATAGTCCATTCCTTTACAACAATGAATCAACCAATAAATATTTATTAACTGTCCAGTATGTGCTAGGCATTGTACTAAGTGTTAGGGATAAAAATAGAGGCAAAATTATAGTCCCTGCCCTCAGGGAACTTACAAACAAATGGGGGAAACAATATACAAATAAATACATACAGAAAGCTCTACTCAATAGTCATATAACCTAGTAGTACTCACTTTCTAGAGATACATTATCTTGTTAGACTTGTTGAGGGTGAATTAAGCCCTACTCACCATTTTAAATAATAATAACTGAGATAGTACACTTAGATTTATATTATACATATATATATATTATCTTGTTTGATGCTCATTACAACTCAGTGAGGTAAGGTATTACAGGTATTAGTACTCCCATTTTACAAATGAGAAAACTGAGTATCAGCAACATCAAGGTCCTTGTTCATAGTTACATGGCTAAAAGCAATTACAATCAGGTATTTCTTGGGGCAGAGCCAAGATGACAGAGTAGAGAAAGTGTTTAGCCATACTCTGTCAACATTCCTCTCTCGACAACTCTAAAATAATGTCTTAAATAAAATTCTTGGGTGGAAGAATAAGAAAAAGATCATAGTGAGACATTCTTTTAGCCCAAGACAATTTAGGAGTTTGGAAAAAGAGATTGGTTACACAGGGGTAGAGGTTGACCTGGAGCTCCTGTTTATGAAATACCGGTGGTGACACTATGTTATGGTGACAGAAGCAATAGTAGTTTCAGGAGCTCTCAAGCCAATCATGGTAAAGGGACCTCCAATTGGGCAGAAAGAAAAGGGAAATCTGTGGTATCACTAGATGCAAAACAATACACTATTTAGCAACTCTCTTGTCTATATCTATTTTTGGATCATAGTTCAAGAGCACAGAGGAGGACTTTTTGTGGGGAGCAGTATTGCTTTTGGTCAAAAAGGTTCTGGGATCCAAAGGGGTCCAGATGAATAACATTACTTGTGATCTTAAGGGTACAGGGGTCCTGAGGACCAGTGTCGTGCCATGAACAGAGTCCAACGATCATAAAAGTCTAGTAACAGGAAAGATCAAGACATAAACTCAGAAAAGGACAACGAAGCTAAAATGGCCACAAGCAAAGCCTTAAAGATGGAAAAATGGAATTGGAAACAAGTCCAACAAGAATTTCTTGTTTGATTTGATTTTTTATTTTTTAATGTTTATTTATTTAGTTTTAGTTTTCAACATTTATTTCCACAAAATTTTGAGTACCGAATTTTCTTCCCGTCTCTCCCCTACCCACCCCAAAATTCCATGCATTTGGATTACCCCTTCCTCCAATCAGACCTCCCTTCTATCACACCCGTCCCTTCCATTATCCCTATCTTCTCTCTTTTCTTGTAGGGAAAGACAGATTTCTATACTCCATTACCTATATTTCTTATTTCCCAGTTGCACGTAAAATCAATTCTCCACATTCGTTCCTAAAACTTCGAGTTTCAACTTCTCTCCCTTCTTCCCTCTCCACCCATCCCCACTGAGAAGGCTAGCAATTTAATATAGGTTATATATAATAATATAGTTTTGCAAAAGACTTCCATAATAATCATACTGTGCAAGATTATATTTCCCTCCATCCTATCCTGCCTCCCATTTATTCTATTCTCTTTTGTCCATGTCCATCCCCAAAAGTATTTACTTCTAATTACTCCCACCTCCCATTTGCCCTCCCTTCCACCGTCCCCCACCTCACTGATGCCCATCTCCTCTAAATTCCTTCAGTGTAAAATAGATTTTCATACAAAATTGGGTGTGCATGTTATTCCCTCCTTAAGCCAAATGTGACGAGAATAAGAGTCACATTTTCTCTCTCCCCCCCACTTCCCCCCCCATAGAAAAAAGCATTTTCTCACCTCTTTTATGAGAGATAATTTGCCTCATTGCATTTCTCCCTTTCTCCTCCCAATATATTCCTCTCTCACTCTCTAATTTTATTTATTAGATATCATTACTTCCTATTCAACTCACCTGACTTTTATGGTCAGATTCTTTGTTTGTTTGTTTGTTGCTTATTTTCCCCTGTATTTCCTGATTTTGAACTTTATGTTAAAGTTGGACTCTGTTCATGGCATGACACTGGTCCTCAGGACCCCTATTCCCTTGAGATCACGAGTAATGTTATTCTACATATCTGTATAATTCCTCTAATTCCTCAAATACTGAGAAAGGTTTCAATAGTTACAAATATTACTTTTCCATGTAGGAATGTAAACAGTTCACTTTAGTAAGTTTCTTATGATCTCTCTTTCCTGTTTACCTTTTCATGCTTCTCTTGATTTTTTTGTTTGAAAGTCAAATTTTCTATTCATCTCTGGTATTTTCATCAAGAATACTTGAAAGTCCTCTACTTCATTGAATGACAATTTTTTCTCCTGAAGTATTATACACAGTTTTGCTAGATATATGATTTTCAGTTTAAATCCTAGTTTCTTTGACTTCTGGAATATCATAATCCAAGTCCTTTGATCCCTTAATGTAGAAGCTGCTAGGTCTTGTGTTATCCTGATTGTATTTCCTTAATATTTGAATTGTTCCTTTTTAGCTGCTTGCATTATTTTCTCCTTGACTTGGAAATTGTGGAATTTGGCTACCATATTCTTAGGAGTTTCTCTTTTTGGATCCCTTTCAGGAGGTGATTGGTGAATTCTTTCAATATTAATTTTACTGTCTTGTTCTAGAGTAACAGGGCAGTTTTCCTTGATAATTTCATGAAAGATGATGTCTATGCTCTTTTTTGATCATAGCTTTCAGGTAGACCCATAATTTCTAAATTGTTTCACTTGGATCTATTTTTCAGGTCAGTTGTTTTTCTGGTGACATGTTTCACATTGTCTTCTATTTTTTTCATTCTTTTGGTTTTGTTTTATAATTTCTTGGTTTCTCATAAAGTCGTTATCTTCCATATGCTCCATTCTAATTATGAAAGAACTATTTTCTTCAGCGAGCTTTTGAATCTCCTTTTCCATTTAGTTAATTCTTCTCTTTAAAGCATTCTTCTCCTCATTAGCTTTTTGGACCTCTTTTGACATTTGAGTTAGTCTGTTTTTAAAGGTGTTAATTTCTTTTTCTTTTTCTCTAAAAAGGAGCTTTATTCATTGCATTTCAATTCATGCAGTTTGAAGTCCATGCCGTGGAGGAGATGAGCACAATTATTAATTTGCTTCTTGAGGAGAAAAAATGGGGGATGGGCAGGTGGAGGGAGGAAGGGAAGAGGGAAGCCCCCGTTTCCCTGGGACAGAGGGGGTCCAGAAGAAACGAGACACTGAGCCTGGAGGCAAGTTCATCTTTGAACACCATGATGTTTCTGCAGTTTCTGGAGGCAAATGCTTTGCTCTGGACAGAGGCAGGAGAGAACTGACCACCCAACCACCCAGTGACCTAGGGGAGTGAGTGCATTTGCCACAAGTGGCCAGTAAGGTTAAGGCAGCTGTTGTGAGAGCTACTCCCACGCCTGGAGAGCTGCTCTTGGGAAGAAGGGCATGAGGAGGGCAGACTTGCAGCCACACCTCAAGAAAATGCTATAAATATGTTATTGTAGAATATTTCCCATTTCAATAGCATTGGACATACAGCTCAACATACTGAAATATTGATTCCTTTAAAAAACAAAAAACAAAGACAAGAAGGAAATGAAAAAATATTGCATCTTTCAGTTGGCAATTTCCTAGCCCTCGGCATGGGCTGTGTGCACCAGTGTCTTTGCCCTTGGGAGGCGCAGGGGTGGTGGGACACTCAAACCAGGCCACAGTGGCAGAAATGGAGTCTGTATGGCCCTGTGCACTGGCTGTGCTAGGCAAGGTCCCAGCTGGGCTCAGTCACCTGTCACTTGAGGGGTCTGCCCATCAGAGGCCTAGTTAGCCGACTGAATGAACATGGGTTGTGTGAGGTCCTGGCCTGCTGGCATGGTGACCTGCTGGATCTGGTACAGCTGCTGTCCATCTGTGAACTGGCTAAACTGCTGCTGTCCTTGCTGGACCTCCGTCTGTGTAATCTGCTGTGCACTAGCCGCCAGAGTCTGGATCTGTCCCTGAACAACCTGGGTGCCTGATACAGGCTGGGCTAAACGGATATACTGCAGCTGGCCAGCATTTAACTGCACCGGAATTTGCTGGATTTCCCCCGTGTTGGTGATGATCTGTTGCATCACCTGCAAGGTCTGTCCTGTGCTGCTCGGTGCCTGCTGCGTCTGGCCCTGGGGCTGGGCCTGGACGATCTGTACCTGCTGGCCTTCTCCAACCTGCATCATCACTGAGGTGGTCTGGCCCTGCTGAAGCTGGGCAATGATGATCTGTCCTGACTGAATGGTGGTGGTGGAGGTGGTGGTCTGCTGGCCAGTCTGCTGGCCCTGGACCTGGACAGCTGCTGCAGGTGGCTGGGCCAGTGTGAAGTACTACTGGACAGGCTCTGCAGGAGTCACAGACTGGCGAACCTCCTGCTGATGCTTTGGAGGTTTTAGTTCATCTCTTGGAATAATATCGATGAGAAAGTCGAACTGGTCAAATTTTGTAATCGCCATGGCAATATCATTTCTCTGAAGAGCCCGTCGTTTGTTGTCTTCTGTGTGGATCCAGGCCCGTAATGTCAATTCAGTGATGAATATCTGGGCAGCCTTGGCGAAAAGCACAGGGCCTTCAGCACTTATCATCTTCACATCTTCATCCAATTTTATGATCTTCTTTATATGAGCTAGTGGAAGTTCCTGCACACGAAAATCTTTCACTGTCAGATTTCGGATTTCTTCCATGACACAAGGCCAAAAGGACTGTAGGCTCTGCTGAACATCACTGCTGCTGGTACTGCCAAACCCTCCATCAGTGGACATCCTGGTAATTGCGTGACCTTGGGGAAGTCACTTAATCTCTCTAAGCCTCAGCGTCCTCACCTTCCCCATCCAAAGTTTTGGGCCCCCGTAGGCTGTTCTGTCTAGGCTTCTCTGATGTCCCCTCCTTCACCTTCGCCTTCCCTGTACAGTTCTGGACTTCTGCTGGACGGAGTTAAACAGACACCACAACTCCAAGGTTGTCGTGCTTTCCAGTTAACAATACACTTGCCAGAATCCACAACTTGAGAAGCAGAGCAGGGGTCAGTGGCGGGGGCTGTGGCCGAGCAGCCTCCGACGGCGCTGCGGGGTGGCCAGCCAGGCCGCCAGCACCGGCGCCACAACCCCGGGCGTGGCACCGAGGGGCGACGCAGGCTGCGGCAGGGCTTTTCAAGGTGTTAATTTCTTCAGCATTTTTGGGCCTCCTTTAGCAAGATGTTGATTGCTTTTCACAATTTTCTTTCATTGCTTTATTCCTCTTCCCAAGTTTTCCTCTACCATTCTTACTTGATTTTCAAAATCCTTTATGAGCTCTTCCATGGCTTAAGACCATTGCATATAATATTTTGGAGGGTTTGGATGCAGAAGCCTTAACTTTTATGTCTTCCCCTGATGGTAAACATTGTTCTTCCTCATCTAAAGGGATGGAAGAAAATACCTGCTCACCAAGAATGTAACCTTGTATAGTCTTATTCTTTCTCCCTTTTGGGGGGCATTTTCCTAGCCAAGTGCTTGACTTTTGAGTTCTTTGTTAAAAGGAGGGTATACTCTGGGGACCTGTAAGTTCTCAGTTTCTCCAATGTGGCACAATCAAGGGACAGGTATTTACTCTTCCCCTGGCATGCACTCTGGTCTGTGAGCAGGATTCCTTCTCCAGTGCCTCCACCAGCTCCACCACACCAGCCAACATTCCTCACCCTAGGGCTGCCACTCAGGGCTTAGATACAGATTAGCTGGTCAGTTCCCCCAGTATCTCTAGGTCAGGGCTCCAACAATGGAAGCTGCCCCTGCCTAGGGCTGGTGCTAGATCACTAGGTTCCCTTCTCACCCAAGTGAAAGAGCTTTATCACTGACCTTTGAAGCTGTCTTTGTTGTTTGTGAGTTGAGGAATCTGGGGCCTACAGATGCTACTGGTGGAGCCTTGAAGCCTGCTCCAGTCCTGTCCTTGCCATGGCATGGTCAAGACTGTGCTGCACTCTGCTCTATATCTGGTTTGATGAACCTTTCTGGTTGGACTTCCAGGTAGCTTTGGGCTGGAAATCTCTTTCACTCTGTCGTTTTGTGGCTTCTGCTACTCTAGAATTTATTCAGAGTCATTTTTTACATGTATTTTATGGGCTTTGGTGGTAGAGCTTGTAGAGATACATCCTTCTACTCTGCCATCTTGGCTCTAGCCCCCAAGGGGATAAATTCTAAATTCTAGATTGAAGTGCCCTTTTTCTTAGCTTTCGTTATTCTTCTGAGTTTTTCTTTCTTTGTTTGTTTTTTGTAACATAGCTAGTACAGAAATATATTTTGTGTGAAAACAGGCACAGCTAGGATTAGAATCTATGTGTTTCTCTAAATCCAATGGGTTTTTATTTTGACACTTAAGATGTTTCCAGTGATAGCTAAGATTACAGGTTCTTACTGGAGATTAAGGAATGACTGCATGGAAGAGGTGGCATTTGACACTATTTGAAGCACTGAGAACTCATACAAACAAGTCAGCCAATCCTTCTCTTCATAGAGCTAATATTCTAATGGGAGAAGACAATATATAAAGGAGCTGAAAGGGGGTGATATGGCATGAAAACCTGAATCTGGACAGGAGAAGGTGAAAGTTCACCTATCAGAATAAAATATCTGATTGTGAATAAAAACATATGGTAAGCAAAAGGATGAAACATATATAGGAAACAATAACCAGTTCAATTTAACTGGAATGAAGAGGGCACAAAGAATGTCATATTGAGATAAGCTTGGAAGGTAGAATGATGTCTGATTATGAAGGGATTTGAATGTCATTCTAAGAAGTTTGAGTTGTATTTGGTAGGCAAGTGAAAGCCACTGAAGGTTTTTTAAGAAGATTAGTGATTTGCTCCAATTTATGTATTAGGAAGATTAACTTGGAGGCACATGAAGAAAAAAACAGAGAGAGAGGAAATGTAGGCAGTAAGAACTTTTAGAAAGTTATCATAGTAATTCAGATAAATGGATATGAAGGTCTGAATTAAGATGTTGACAGTAGAAATGGAGAGAAGAGGATTATAGGTGAGTTATGGAGGCAATGTATTACTTGGGAGAGGTAACATATTAAGCCCTGTTCTCACATTAATGCACCCTCATGTCTTAGATTGTCAGATAAAGTGCCTTCTATTTAGCTGAGAATGTGCTCCAAGTGCCAGGATATTTCATTAGGTAAGAATAGAAAAAGGCAGGACAAACTATTGCATGAAGATTGGCCAAATGTGTCGTGTTAGGTTAAAGTGTCATAGTTGGAAAGTTCTAGAAAACTGGATGCATGGGTAGGAGGGTACTGAGCATCAATAATTAGGAATTCAGTTGCTACAAAGTTGTAATGGTCCATGCCTGTATTTTGATGAGATACCAAGAACACATTGAATAGTAATGTGGCATAATAGAAAGATAATTGAATTAGGAATCCTGAGTTCTAGTTCTGTTACTTATTCATATCACTTTTCTGAGTCTCAGGAACTGTTACTCTAAAATGACTTTATGATCTATAAGCTTTCATAGTCATATTTTCACTGTACACTATTTATTAGTTATGTGACCCTGGACAAGTCACTTAGCCTCTGTCTGCCTCAGTTTCCTTCACAAAGTTGTGAATGTCAAATGACATAATATGTGTAAAGTCCCTAGCACAGTAATTGGCAAATAGTGAGTACCTAATAAACTTGTTTACCTCTCTTCCTTCCACAGAAGAGAGATAGAGGAAAACTCAAATTCTTCAGTTGGGCCAATGATGTGTAATGCCAATGCAAATTGGTTTTATTGATAAATGGATCATGAATGCACTGAGACTGAATTGCAACTTATCTGATCTCTAAAGCTCTGGATTTAATAGTTTTGTGAATGACATATATTTCACTATTTATTAGTTCCAGCATTCATTGAGGTATATTCATGTACATATCCAGAGCTCTCTTGCATATTTATAAAGCATTCATTTCTAGATCTCATTTAGGATCTGGGACAACAAGAGGCTGAGATACATGTTACCCTCTAAACCTTGCTTTTAAAATAATTTAAAGACATTTGATCTTTAAATATTTGTGGTGGTACCATAGGAATTAGGTGAATGGTTTCATTGAACCTAGCAGCAGCAGCAGCAGCAGTAGTAGTAGTAGTAGTAGTAGTAGTAGTAGTAGTAGTGGTAGTAGTTGTCTATGTACTTGAAGAGGACCAAAATGACCTCATCATGTGTGTGTCAAAACACAGTATGTCCAGCTGTGGCTGATCAGACTAATATGAACTTGGTCAGATCAAATGGTCTATTTGAACATTGGTTATAGAGTTACCTCTAGATTTGTGAACATCACATTTCTTTTGAGATACTTCAGTTCTGCTTTGCTCATGGAGCACAGTGCTTTCTTTGATGTAGGCATGAAATGCTGGGTGGTTCTATGCCAGTGCCTTCCATACCTCTCAATAAATACCAAAGTTCTTCAGAGAGACCTTGAGAGTATCCTCATATCACTTGTTCTGACATCCACGTGAATGTTTGCCTTGTGTGAGTTCTCCATAAAGTACTCTTTTGGGTAAATGTACATTTGGAAGTTGAATAATGTGGCCAGCCCATCAGTTTCACTCTCTATGGTAGTGGTTGAATGCTTGACAGTTCTGCTTGAGAAAGGACCTTGGTGTCTGGTACCTTATCCAGGCATGTGATCTTCAGAATCTTCCTAAGACAATTCAAATGGAAGCAATTCACTTTTCTGGAATGGGAGGTAGATTGTCCAGGTTTCATGGGCATACAGCAATGAAGTCAGCACAATGGCTTGTAGATCATCAATTTGCAGCCTAACATCTCTTCTCTCCCACATTTTTTTTGGAGCTTCCTAAACACTGAACTAACTCTGGCAATGCATGCGCCAACCTCATCATCTATGTGTACATCCCTGGAAAGTATACTGCCTAGGTAAATGAATTCATCCCATACCATTCAAAATTTCTCCATTTTCTGTAATCAATGGTTCCAAATATGGAGGGTCAGATCGTAGTTAGCAGACAACCTTTGTTTTCTTGGTATAAATTATCAGGTCAAATTTAGCACTAAACTATAATATGAAGGGAATTTGAAGATCTTCCCTGACCCTTAATAGGCCCGTGTACTCTGCTTTGAGCTTTGGTCCAGTCCATAGCTTGAGTGACAGGAAGCTCATGGTGGGAAAAGTTTGCCAAATGGGTTGAGTGAGGCAGACCTGGGAAAGATGAGGTGAAGCTGAGGCAGAGCAGCTAGTGAAAGTGAGAGAGGATAGAATTTTGCCTAGGGGAGTTTGTTTGTGGGGAGGCCTAATGAAGGGAAGACTTGAGGATGGCAGTGGTCCCTTTATTGGTAATGTATACACACTTCATTGTTACCATGGTGGAATTGTTTTCCTGGTATCTGAATAAATATCTTACTTTCATCTTTGAGGAAGAGAGTTTTTATTTTGTGAATTTACCCAGGAAATACACATGCATATCCACAGTGGTTGCTGTGGATGTAGCATTGGCATTACATGAACATATCCCTAATGGACAATGCAAAGGTGAAAATAGTTTTTCCCATCCCCTCCAACCTACTGTCTTTAAATGCAAATGGACTTGCAGGAATGCCTTGGCAATACTGAAGTGAAAAGGCCCCACTTTGCATCTGCTGCCCAACCTGGTTTCAGCTGCAAGGAACAAGAAACCCCAACTAGGATAAGCTCCTCAGTTCTCAACTCACCATCATGCTGCTAACTCAAGTCTTGATTGACATCACTTTTTTTAGCCTTCTGTCCCCTCTTTTCGGAGTACTAGATGTCTTCTTTTATAAAATGCAGAAACTGGACTCTCAGATCACTCCACTTTCTTTTTATGAGTGCAGATCTAAGAAACTGTGATAGCAGGCCCCCACCCTGTGTATGTTGAGATGCTTACTGATACACCTCTGAAAGAGTCGGTGTGGGCTTCCAAGAGGTTCATAGATCTTACTTAGACAAAAGGAAGTGAAAAGGAACAAACATTTATTAAGCACCGACTATGTGCCAGACACTGTTACAAATGCATGTTACAAATGTTACCTCATTTAATCTTCACAACAACCCTGGGAAACAGGTGGTATCATGATCCCCATTTTTCAGTTGAGGAAACTGAGGCATACCGGTTAACTGGCTTAAATGAAACAGCTACTACATATTTCAGGTCACATTTGAATTTGTCTTCCTTTCTCTAGGCCAAGTATTCTGGCTACTGTGCTACCTAGCTGACTCAAGATGGGAAGAGTGAGTTTCTCCCCTAAATAAGGGGAGAAATATATATGCATGAGCATACAGGCATATTAAATCATCATGCTATACTGGTACATGTTGGTCGTTATCCTTCGTCTTTGAGGAGGACCAAACTGACATCACCATGATAAAATGAAATTTCAGTGTGTCCAACTGTGGCTTATCAGAGCAATACAAGCTCAGAATGTTCTACCACAGGTTGGACGTAGTCCATATGAATTTTTGGGGTGGATATCCCAAATTTGCTCATCCTACATTTACTTTGTGCTGTCTCACTCTGTTTTGCTCAAAGATCACAGCACCCTTTCTGATTAGGGTGTGCCATGCTGAGTGGTCCTGTGCCAGTGTCTCCCATGTTATACAGTCAAATCCAAAGTTCTTGAGAGAGACCTTGAGAATGTCTCTGTATCTTTTCATCCGGTCACCAAGTGATTGTTTGCCCCATGTGAGTTCTCCATAAAATAGTCTTTTTGGCAAGAGTACATTTTGCATTCTAACAACATGGCCAGCTCATCAGACTTGCACTTACTGAAGCATAGTTTGAATACTTGGCAGTTCAGCTCAAGCAAAGACTTCAGTGTTTGGTACCTTATCCTGCCAGGTGATCCTCAGAATCTTTCTATGACAGTTCAAATGGAAGGGATTCATTTTCCTGTCATGGTGCTGATAGACTGTCCACGTTTCACAAGCACATAACAATGAAATCAGCACAATGGCTCTGTAGACCTTCAGTATGGTGTGTGCATAAACCTCATTGTCAATGTGTACATCTCTGGAAAATACACTACCAAGGTAAATGAACTTATCCACAGTATTCAAAACTCCATTTGTTGTAACTGATGATTCCATAAATGGATGGTGTAGTGGTGGCTGATGAAGCACCTGAGTTTTCTTGGTGTTAATTATTGGGCCAAAATTAGTACAGGCAACAGAGAATTGATTCATGCTTTGTTGCATCTCAGCTTCAGAGGCTGCATTCAGTGCATAATCATTTGCAAACAGAAACTCATGCACCAATACCCCTTCCACTTTAGGCTTGTAACCTTTTCAAACAGAAGAACTTGCCATCAGTATGATAGGTGATCTTGATGCTGTGTTCATCCTTGTTGAAAGCATTTGTCAACATGACTGAAAACATCATGCTAAAAAGCATGGGAGCAAGCACACAGACACAGTACTGTTTTGCTCCATTAGTGACTGGGAAGGCATGAGAGCATTATCCATTATCCTGAACCTGAGCAAACACGCCATCATGTAATTGATGTACAATATTGATGAACTTCTCTGGGCAACTAAATTTTGACATAATTTTCCATAAGAAAACTAACAGTGTCAAAGGTTTTGGTCAGATCTACAAATGTTGTATACGGACCTCTGTTCTGCTTCTGGAATTTCTCCTGGAGTTGTCTGGCAGCAAACACCATATCAACTGTTCCCCAGACCTTTCTGAAGCAACACTGACTCTCAGGTATATGACTATCTTCCAGGTGAAGGATCAGCCTATTAAGGAGGACTCTAGCAAGAATTTTGCCAGCGATGACTAAGAGACCCCCCGTGATTGTCACAGGACAATCTATTCCCTTTACCTTTATAGAGATGGACAATGGAGGCATCTTTAAACTCCTGGGGGTAACCTCCTCTTAACATATAACTTGTAAAATTTCAATCAGCTTTTGCATGAGCAATGGTCTTCCTACCTTGTAAATCTCAACTGAAATAGAATCAGCACCAGGTGCTTTGCCACATGAAAGGCATCTGATGGCCTCAAAACCTCTACTTCAGCTGGAAGTTCAGCTAATCAGAGATTGACTTCAACCTGAGGTAAATGGTTAATGACTTCAGCATTGATTTGATGATGTCTGTTGAGAACACTATGGAAGTATTCAGCCCATCTCTCTAGGATCATGTTCTAGTACATGTTAATAAGATAAATAAAGAGGATACATTGAAATGTGGAAGTTAACCATATATCTGATTATCTATATGTAATATATACCATATTTTGGTGCATAATTTTTGTAGATTTTTTGCCAAAACTGTTCTTTCGCAAAAATGTGGGATGCGACCATTATGTGAAGCTTTTAAAAATCTTGCAAGTGTTACTTAAAAATCATTTATTACTAAACTGTCTTGGTGCAAGATCAGGATGCATAGAATATTCGTGAATATACATTAAAATATACATATCATGTAACTTACTCATGGCAGCTTCATCTACCCACTCACTCTCCTTATACCTACGGCTTTTCATCAGGTTGAGTGACAATACCATCAGTACTGCAGTGCTCTAAACAAACTATGCAAGTTGGCTTTTGGAAATATACTGACAATGCATATGTGCTGAGAATTCTAGGCTCATGTCTTGCAATGTGTGAGAGATAAATGCATATCCATTTGTCACTGGTGAATACTTTGCTGTTTTGTTTGCCTTTTAAGCAGCATGACAAACAGAATTACACCATGCCATATTTATGCAAAGTAAGATTATAAACCAATTTTTGGACTGAAAAAATAGGGTGTGAAAATTATATGGCTGTGACAATTATGTGGTGAAATATAATATGTATACCCATGAACATAAATGTATATATATAGAGAGAGAAAGAGAGAGTTAGTGTATGTAGACATATGAACAGATGAAATTATTTAAGACTATAAATTATAGACAAGTTATCAATATGCACTCGTAAAAGGAGTTCTTTTGCAGGATTTCCTATACAGATAGATCAAAAAATATATACATATACACACGCATGCAGTGGCCATGTATGTATGTGTATATAGACATTTATGCATGCAGACATACATCCATGTACACACATACATAATTCAGCATTCCAAAATAGAGAATAGACCCTAGAGTGAGGAAGAACTGGTTTCAATAGCTCATGATACACACTACTTATGTGATTCTGAGCAAACCATTTATCATGCTGGAGCCCTGGGCAAATCTTTCACACTGTAACTCTCTGTCTGCTTTGATAGAGGAGGTTTCCTTATTGGGAGGTTTTCCAGCTAGGTGGCACAGTGGATAGAGTGCTGAGTCTGGAATCAGGAATACATTTTCTTGATTTCAAATCTGGCTTTAGACACTTACCAGCAATGTGACCCTGGGCAAATAATTTACCCCTGCTTGCTCAGTTCCTTATCTGTAAAATGAGCTGGAGAAGCAAATGGAAAACCACTCTAGCATTTTTGCCAAGAAAATCCCAAATGGGGTGGTGGAGAGTTGGACACAACTGTAGTGACTGAACAGCAGCAAAACTGATGAAATCACAGGGCTAGTAAAACTATAGAGGATTTTGCAGAGAAAAACTATAAGAGGTAGAAATCAGCTATTGATTTGAAATAGAACACAAAAGACAAGATTGGATATATCCATCATAATTCCAAAGTTTCACTGATCACTTCTTGACTACATCCTGACCCTGAGAAGTCTATCCATGCCCTAAGTATTTGATAACTCAACTCTTCCAAGATAATCTTTCAAACTTGAAGGTATACTGTCTAGACCAATAAGTATTTAGAACAGTTTTTACTCCCATCCTTCTACTTCTGAGTAGTAGATTGATCTTACCCTCCAAGATGTTAACACTGCATAAAGAATAGCAGTTGAAAGATTCAGCCTCAAGTCTTAGCTATGAGACTCCATCATCTTGTCACCTTGGGCAAATCTCTTCATTGATTCTGTTTTATCATCTCTGAAAAAGTTGGATTAGATTAGTTGATTTCCATTCTGCCTTTCATCTTTAAGATGTGCGCTCATGTCATTTTTCTTCTGCTATTTCGACTTAACATGGCTACACCTTCTCTTCATTCTCTGGTTCTATCCTTGGCTTCATATTTTGATCTTTACTTTTTAAAAAAACATTTAGTTCCTTCTGTTTGAATGGATGCAGCTGCTTCTGACTATTGAGGAGGTCCCACCATTAAGTTTTACTTACTCAGCCTAAAAACAGGAGTTCGGATATCCATCAGTTAAATGGAAGAGTTTAAATCCATGCATATTTGTGAAACCAAGAATCAGACAAATTCAAAGTTATTAAGATAAAACATATTTGTTTACATACTTTAGAATCAGAAAAATGTAATACTAATTATACTTTGCTCAGATTATCTGTGCTTTTTTCTCTTTTATATCCATTGCTGACTGTCCCCACTTCCTATTTCTGTAGGAATTTTGCTTCATCATCTGCACCCCTTCCCTCAAAACCCATTTCATATCCTATCTCTTCTCTTTAAAATGCAATTTTCTTGAGGGTAAGGATTTTTAAAATTTACTTGTTTATCTATTTCTTTCTTCCTCCATTCATTCATTTATTCATTTACTTATTATCAACTATCCATTTCTTTCTTTATTTGTTCATTTATTTATTCATCTATTATCTCTCTATCTACCTGTCTGTAAATGATCTATCTATCATCTATCTATCTATCATCTATCTATCTATCTATCTATCTATCTATCTATCTATCTATCTATCTACCTACCTATTCCAGTATTTAACACAGTTCCTGACAGACAGCAGCATATCAAGTGCCTCTGCTGTCTCTAATATACATGCTCTCCCTTTCTATATGTTTGTCTCTGTCTCTCTATTTCTATGTTTGTTTGCCTGCATGCCTACTTGCCTCCCCCTTCAATGTGCTATTGCTTCCTATTGGAGTCTAATAGTTCTATAAAGTGAAATTGAAACAGTTCTTTGAGAAAGCCATCCCTGATCCCTGAGAGTAAAGAAATCCCCTAACCCAGTAACTCACATGAGCACTTAGTAGTCTGGAACTCTTCTACTACAGTCATGAAACATTATTGGATATCATAATTCTTCGCTTTGTTGTCATCTTCCTACTAGACTATATATGAGATGAGGGCAATGACTATATATTACCTAAATGTTATACTCCTAATCTTCTCCCCAGGACCCAGTATAACATGCACAGTAGGAATTTAATAAGTGGCTATTAAATGAACGGCAGATTCAGAAATTTGTCCTTCTCTGATACCAAAGGTGGAGATGTATTCTGCTCAATTTAACAATGGTACAATTTTTCAGGTGATTTTTGGGTCTTTCATTTGAGTCTTTTTTCATCATTTTCCCCATCATGTCTTTAAGTTCCCTCTGCATATAGCACTGTTCCTGCAGGTGCAGAACTTCCATTAATATCAATTGAGTAGTGGGATCCTTATATATATATAATTAGCGTAGGAGGTAAAACTCTTTCCCCTGAGATCATTCAGGAATACGGAAATCAGTTAGTCAACCCAAATTGCTTTGAATAAGCTAAATATTTCTGGCAAGTATTGCCATCTCTAGGAGGTAGTTGGAAGGTGCTTGGTGGTATTTTGTGCTGTGATCATTTTTTATTGGTAATCATCTTTTGTATAGTGAATGTTATTTATAAGTTATGATTTTACCATTTTTAGTTGAAGCCTCCAATAATGAGCTACTTTCTCTATTCACAAGGTGCTGTAATGATCCTAATAAACTATAGTTGACATGTAAATTGGGCTCAATTGGGGTTTCTCTGAACATCGATGGAAGAATTCCTTTAAATGCTGATCCTGCATGCATGTAGACTGCAAATGTTTTCCTCAGCAATAACAAACTTTAGCTCTGTTGATAGTCAGAGTTCTTTTTCTCATTGAGCATAAATCCAATGTTTAATGGAAAGAACTTCAGAGAAAAGAATATTTTGTGCAGTCAGACATTTGGGCTGCATTCATTTCTTCCTCTGGTTGCATGAGGATGGTCAGTATCATAGATCAGAAAGAGCTTGGAGTGTCTGTGTTTAGGAAGCAGTTTGGCTGAAAAAGATCTTTTCAGTTTGTTTTGTGGTAATTGAATTTAACAAGACTGAACAGTGTTATGTGAAAGCCTGGAAAATAAAGTGACCTTAGGCAGTGTTAAGAGAAGCACAGGTTCCAAGATGAGGGTATGCCTTGCTATGTACATTGTCTCAATCAGATTTCACCTGGAATATTGTGTTCAGTTTTGGATACCACATTTTAGGAAGAACATTGATAGACAGAAAAGTGTTTGGAACTGGGCATCTAGGATAACAAAATATTTCAAATTCATAGTATTTATCTTTTGAAGGAGCTGGGGATGATCATTTTGAAAAAGAGAAAGTTTGAGAGTGGTAATAGGATCCCAGTTTTAGAAATTTAAACTCAGAAAGGCCATTATATGTCAACATTGTTATTTTGCAGCTAAAGAAACTGACAGTCCAGTTAAATGACTTGCCTAAGGTAACATACATGGAAAGTGACAAAGTCAAAATTTGAATTCAGGTTCTCTGAATCCAGTAGAATTTTTTCTGAGGATCTTCAATTAATTGAAGACTATTGCCTGGAAGAAAGATTAGATTTGCTTGGTCCCAAAAGACAGAACTAGGATGGTAGTCTGGAGTTGGAATGAAGCAATTTTCACAAGACAAGAGGAAAATACTTACAAATAGAGTCATCTAAAAGAGGAATGAGCTGTCTCCAGTGATAATGGTTTTCTCTTAATTTGAAGTCTTTAGTCAAAGGCTGGTCAACAACTTGTTAGGTATGTTATAGAGGAGATGCTTTTTTGATCTCTTTCAGGAGGTGATTGGTGGATTCTTTCAGTATTTATTTTGCACTCTCATTCTAGAATATCAGGGCAGTTTTCCTTGATAATTTCATGGAGGATGATGTCTAAGCTCTTTTTTAGATCATGGCTTTCAGGTAGTCCCATAATTTTTAAATTGTCTCTCCTGGATCTATTTTCCAGGTCACTTGTTTTTCCAATGATGTATTTCACATGATCTTCCATTTTTTCATTCTTTTAGTATTGTTTTGTAATTTCTTTGCTTCTCATAAAGTCATCAGCTTCCATCTTTTCCTTTCTAATTTTCCAAGAACTATTTTCTTCAGTGAGTTTTTGAACCTCCTTTTCCATTTGGCTAATTCTGCTTTTTAAAGTATTCTTCTCCTTATTGGCTTTTTGGACTCCTTTGGCCAATTGTGTTGGTCTATTTTTAAAGGTTTTATTGTCTTCAGCATTTTTTGGGTCTCCTTTAGCAAGCTGTTAAATTGCTTTCCATGAGTTTCTTGCATCACTCTCATTTCTCTTCCCAATTTTTCCCCCACCTCTCTAACTTGATTTTCAAAGTCTTTTTGAACTCTTCCATGGCCTGGGATTATTACATATTTATTTTGGAGGTTTTGGATGCAGAAACCCTTGACTTTTATATCTTCCCCTGATGGTAAACATTGTTCTTCATCATCTGGAAGAATGGGAGAGAATACCTGTTCACCAAGAAAGTAACCTTCTATAGTCTTATTTTTTTCCCCTTTTTTGAGTATTTTCCCAATCAGTTACTTGGCTTTTGGGTCCTTTGTCAAGAGTAGGATATACTCCGGAGACCTGTAAATTCTCAGTTCCTCCAAGATGGCACAATCAAGGGAGAGGAGCTTACTCCCAGGCTTCGCTCTCCTCTAAGATTCTGATCAGTTATTCAATTCCTCCAGGTTCTTTAGGGGGAGGGTTCCCAAGGCTGCCACTCAGGGCTGAGGTTCAAAATCAGCTGCTCAATTCCCCCAGGGGCTTTAAGCTGTGTTGCTCCAACAATAGTCCCTGGCTGCTGCTGTGGCCACTGCAATGGCCCTGCTGTTTGCTGCTGCTGTTACCACTGCTGCCTGGGGCTGGGGGGTAGGGGAGGACCCTGTTCCCTTGTTACAGAGGTGAAAAAGCCCTCTCACTGACCTTTGAAGCTGCTTCTGGAGTTTGTGGGTTGAAGGGTCTGGGAACTTTTGCTGCTACTGGTAGAGATTCTGCCCCTGAGGCCTGCTCTGGTCCTGCTCCTCCCAGCACTGCACAACCAAGGCTGGGCTGGGCTCTGTGTTGGTGTGACAGACCTTTCCTTTTGGTTTTCCAGGTCACCCTGGTCTGGAAATTTCCTCCATGCCATCGTTCTCTGTCTTCTGCTGTTCTAGAATTTGTTGAGAGTCTTTCTTTACAGGTATTTTATGAGCTGTGGGGGAAGAGCTAGAGTATGTGCGTCTTTCTACTCAACCATCTTGGTTCTGTCCCCAAGACACTTTTTTTGAGCAAGTGTTAAAGTAATGTCTTTCTAACACAGAAATTTTGCAATTATATGATTCTATGTTACTACATACAAGTCACAAATTCTTTAAGTTTCAGTTTCATCATCCATAAAATGAGTAATACCTGTTCTTCAAGGTTATTTTCAGGCTCAAATGAAATAGCATATATAAATTATTTTGCAAACAGTTTTAGGTCACACCAGATTTTATTATGCTTGTTTTAATGGAACAAGTACTAGGCCAGGAATTATAAGATTTAGATTCTATTACAGACTGAAATTTATAGTCTGTGTAATATTGTACAAATTGCAGGCAGCCTGATATAGAGGAAGGAATTCTACATATGGGATTAGAAAATTTGAGTTTAAATACTGGGCAATGACTACCTTTCTGGTCCTGGCCAAATCACATAATTTCTCATGGCCTCAATTTTTTAAAATGAGGAGGATGGTAGTTTACATCAGGGGTTATTAACCTGGTATCTTTGAACTTGATTAAAAATTGTTTTAATAACTGCTTTTTAAAGTATAATTGTTTTCCTTCATGATATTGCATGTCTTTAAAACATTATTCTGAGAAATGGGTGTAGCACCAATGTGATATTCACAGTGCCTATGGCAAGTATAATTGTGCTGGTGTAAGAATCACAAAATATAAGAAAAAAACAGTATTGTGAAATGGAAAGAACACTTTTTCTAGAATTGGAGGGCCTGAGTTAAAAAAAAAAACGAAAAAAAACAGTTGTGCTACTTATTTTCTGTGTGACCTTGGATAAGTTGCTTAACCTCTGGGCTCAATTTTCTCATCTACAAAATGAGGAAATGGTCTAGATCAGTGAAGTCAAACTCAGATAGAAAGAAGACCACTAATCTGTGCAGAAGGATGCCCGAAGGCTACATATTGACTTAGTTTTAAAATGTAATAATATATGTGTGTTACTATATCTTTATTCATTTTATTAAATATTTCTCAATTACATTTTAGTCTGACTTGGGCCATGCACAGAAGTCTTTTGGATATGTTTGATACCTCTGATGTAGAGGAACTTTGTGGCTCCTCCTAGCTTTAGGTTTGTGATCCTAACAGGAGCTCATTATGCTGCCTAATCCCTATTACAGCCTTGCAAGATGGATAGGGCAGGTATTGTTATCCTTGTCTTATAAATGAGGGAACAAGATTTGAAATTATGAGAGCTGCCAAAGGGTCACTGTCTGGTAACCACTGAGACTGGGAGTCAAACCTAGGTCTTCTGACTCCACACTAGAAATATACAATAAATGTTGAACATCATATTGAACTTGAATTATATTTAAATTGATCTAGGTACCAAAAGACCAATTAGAAAATGTATTAATAGTGAGACCTAGAGATCTATATAGGCTTTGAGCCAAATAGTACTATCCTAAATGTTTAGATTTCTCTGGGAAGTCAAATGAACTTGAGGTTGCAAAAGTAGAAAACTTAAGCATGCTGATGCGCCTCAATCTTATTCTAGGGACCTGGATAAGTCTAATCTAAAAGGTGGGTTCCAGTTCACAAAAATATGAATTAAAATGTCCATGCCTAATTTCTGAGACTCATTTTCTCATCCTTAACAGGTTATGAAGGGATCAACAAGTCTTTCAGGCTAAGGAGATTGTCTCAGTCCTTTCAAGGAGATAACAGTAGACAAGTCTAGTCTTTCAAAGGAAGGCAAATTAACCTGTAACCTCTACACTTTTTAGCTCTGTGATCTTGGGCAAATAGTATAATCTCTCTGAGCCTTAGTCCCTCATTTCCAAAATGAGGATAAAAATTCTTGCATTAACAATACTCTTCAGCTTGTCTTATCTCAAGCCTTTGGTGAACTAACTTAACCCCACATTAATCTTTATTCCCAAATCCCTTATCCCTTTGTTCTTCTGGTGATCACAGCTTGCCAAAGCTCAACCTTAGATCATTCCTGTGATATACCTCTTTCTTTTCTATTCATGGGCTAGAAGAAATTATAAATCTATACTTACTGGGTACAATGCAAATTTATATTACATTATCTTATTAGGGTCCTCTCTGTAGTAAGACAATCTCTTCATAATCTATTTATTATCCCACCCACTGCAGCACCTCTTACAAAACTTTATATCTCTCCCTAGCCCTCCATAGTTCTTCCTTCCACCTCATTTCATCTGAGGACTCACCTTATGCTTTAGCAAAAAATACACCCAACAAATCTTGAGACCAAGCAATCTGATACCTTTTGTCCTCCTCACTTCATATTACTCAAATCTCCCATTATCTCTTCCTTTACTTCAGTCTCAGTCTCAGTTTTCTTATCTATGAAATAGGGATAACAATAGAACCTACCTCCCACAGTTGCTGGGAAGGATAAAATAAGATAATGTTTGTAAAATACATTGCAAAATTTAAATTGCAAATAAAAGCTAGTGATGATGAAGATGATGATGATGGTGGTGAAGAGCAAACTATTTTCCTTACCAAGACAAACTCCTCCACATGCACTCTTGAGTTCATCACTTCTCATCTTCTTCTAGTAGATTGTCCCCACTATCATTCATACTTTCTCTTTTCTTTGACCTATTCTCATCTATTGTCTATTTTCTGCTCCTACAAATATGCCCATATCTCCCCCATCTTTAAAAACACACTCACTTGATCTGATAATCTCCACTAGCTGTTACCATATATATATTTATATATATATATATATCCTATACATATATATATTTTTTCCCTTGTGGCTAGACTTCTGGTAAACATCATCTAAAATCTGTGCCTCCAGTGCCTTTCCTTTTACAATCTTTTAAGTTCTGTGCAATCTGCCTTCTCATCTTATCATACAACTTAAATTTCTTTCCACAAAGTTATCAATGATATATTGTCAAATTCTGATGGACTTTTCTGGCTCATCATTCTAAATTGCCCTCTCTGAAGGATTTAACACTGATATTCATTTTCTCCCTCTGTATGTTTTCTTGTCCATGATCCTTTGACAGTTTGTAATTAGTCTCCTTCGTTGGCTCTTACGTAATACTCATCAAATACGCATCCACGTAAGTAGTTTCCCCAACCCTCTTTTTATCTCCATGCTTTTATTGCTGTCATTATCTCCAAGTATCATCTCTGTGAAGATTCTCATATCTAGTCCTAGCTTTTGTTTTTTTCTAAATGTGGTCACTCTTCGACAGCTGGTTTTTAGGTATCCCAAATTAGATCTCCTGTAGGCATCTCAAATATGAATTAAAAAAAAAAGTTAATCCACTTCCCTCCTCCAAATATTCACCTGTTCTGAATTTTGCTATTAATGTCTCTAGGGTATCACCAACCTTCCAGTCACCCAAGCTTGCAACTTCAGTGTCATTTTTGACTTAGAACTCTTATTCACACCAAACATTTAATTTATTGCCAAATTTCCATGTTTCTTGGATATCTCTACATTTTTACACTCACACAGTCACCACCCTCATCATCATCAACTCATTTTTTGACGGATACAAGAAGCAGCTGTTTGATCTCCTTGCCTCAAGTCTCTCTCCACTCTAGTCTACGTTATCCTCAGCTGCCATGTGATTCCTATGCAAAAGTATGACCATGTCATCTCCCTATTCATTGAATTCTAGTGGCTCCCTATCACCTTCAGGATCAAATATTCCTCTGTATTTTAAAGCCCTTTATAATCTGGCTCTTTCCTATATATTTACCTTTTTCTGTCTTTTTATGTTATTATCCTTCATTTACTTTATCGTTCTGTAGCACAAGTCTATTGACTACTCTTCGCAATGCCCCATAAACATACTCCATGCTTTTTTTGATGGCTGATCTATGTGTTGAGAAAATCCTTCCTCCTCATCCCTGGCTTGCTTCAAGATTCGGTTCAAATCCTACCATGTGCAAGGAGTCTTTTCACCCCCTACCCCCACCTATTAACGAAGAATGGGAAAGCCCTTTGACATTACCTTCTATTATCTCTTCCACTAGAATGTGAACTCTGTGAGGACCGGAGCCATTTTTTCCTTCCCTTGTATTCCTATTGCTTAGCCCAATGCCTGGCACATAGCAAGAACTTAATGAATATTAAGTAATACTGGTAAAGTTGTTGTGAGACAGACATTTCTAAATCACAAAGCACTACAGATATGTTTTTTCAGGCCCTAGGTAGGTAGCTTCCAGTGAAGTGTTAACAATACCAATGTTGCTGCCTGGAGAATTGAGAGGCTAAGTTACTTGCCTAGGGTCACATAAATAGTATGTGTCAAAGATGGGAATTGAATTCTGTTTATCTTGACTCAAAAGTTACTTGTAGATTATCAATCAGTCAACAAGCATTAAGTGCCTGCTATTTCCCAGTCATTGTGCTAGGTGTTGGGTATAGAGACATAAATGAAAAATCCCCTGATTTAAAGGAGTTTAAATTCTATCCACCTCACCATATTGCTCTCATTTTACAAATACAAACTGTTATACTTTATTCATTGAAAAATATATATTAGGAACCTACTATATGGAGAGAATACAATGAAGATGTGGTCTCTACCTTCATGAAATTTAGTTATTAATGGGAAGGTGAGATAGTGCATAGATTGTGTCTCATCTCTATCTACCCTATTGTAAATTCAGCCCTTCATCACAAGGTTGACTCAATGAGAGAAGGTATTGAAGAATGGAGCATCAACTCCACTATTGAAAAGGTATCACAAAGTTCAATGAATCTCTCTTCCCCTATTTTCTTTGCTTCTCTCTTCTCTTCAATATACTTAAGGGGAATCAGTAATTCTGTCTTGATATAAGAATAACAAACTAAATTAGCACTGTTGAACATAATACTGAAATAGATACAGTCTTGAAAATCTTAAGTGAACATCTTCAGAGTGCTGTGTACCCTGGAGTAAGTAGACCACCCCAAACTAGTAACGATACTTGCAGTATTGAGAGAAGATGGGTGCATTTTCCATGATCACTAAGGTTTTGTCTTGGAATTTAACAAGTGTTAGGTCCTAATGATGACAAATGAACAATATCCAAAATGTGAATATATCTCCAGATATGTAGTCAGATCATTTCATTATACATAAAAAAATGAATTGATGTTCTAATAGCTGTCCAGGATTGCATGTGTTTCCAAATATTAAAGTTCAGCTCATTCTTTCTATTGATAACTTCATTTTTCTTCCAATGTGCAAATTGTTTGCCTCAATCAAACAAATATTAATTGAACACCAGCTGCATACTTGCTGTGCTCTATGTTATTTGGGATACACCGAGACATAAAACAAAGGCCTACCCTTGAGGAGCCAACATCCTAGTTGGAGAGAATTAACCTTTGTTCTATGATTTTGTCAATTTGGCCACTTACCCTTTCCATTGATATAGATATCAGTCTCTCTTTGCCTTAGCAGCTATTTTTTTAGTTTGGGGCCCAATTAAATTCATTGGTTTTCAGCGAACCTTCTGGTGACAATCCCTTCCAAGCTTAGCTAGCCTGGTTCTTAGACAATAGACACACAATATGCCGCTGTGTCTATATATACTCAGAGTCTTTTCAGCTTAGTAGGACCTGGTAAAGCCTATATTCCATTGGCAAAGTCTTTAAGAAAACATACGGGACAATTAGACAAACAGTTATTTTTGAGACAATATTTTCAGTAAAGTGTTGGAGGTGGCCAAGGAGTGAAGCAAGAATTGGTAGAGAGAAAAATATTCATAGTGTGTGGGCTACATGTTGGTAAAGTTTGACAATGGAAGGAAGGATACAGATAGGATGGCAAGTAACAAGGCAGCTATGTTAAGGAAAATAAGTGTAAATTTTCTAAATTTTTGCTTTTATTTTTCACAATAATGATAAACCATTTACCTCTGAAGGCAAAAATAAAAAGCCCATAACAGTATAACATTTTCTCTCTCTTGTTTCTCTCTTTTTCTCTCTTTTCCTCCCCTATCTTCCCTTCTCCTCTCTGTTTCTCTCTATTCTCTCCTGTTTTCTCTCCTCTTTGTCATTCTCTCTCTTCTCCTTTCTCCTTGCCTCTTCTTTCTCCTCTCTCTCTCTCTCTCTCTCTCTCTCTCTCCCTTTCTCTCTCTCTTCCTATTCAACTAGTTGCCAACTCTTGTCAGTTATACCTTCATAACCTCTCTTGTGTACAGTCCTCACCTATGAAACTACCACAAGCTTGATTCAGGTATTTATCATTTCATATCTGGACTATTGCAATAGCCTATTAGTAGTTTTCTCTTCCTCAAATCTCTTTCCATACCAGTCCATTCTCCACTCAGATAACAAATTGATCTTAAAGCACAAGTCTGACTGTGACGTTCCTCCCTCCTCTGTACTATTTAATTAACTTGGAAACTCTATCATCTGGAATCAAGTATAAAATCCTCTGACTTATAAAGCCCTTCATAATCTGACCTCTTCCTACCTTTCCAGTCTTTCTATAGCTTGGTTCCTTCCACAAACGATATAATCTAGTGATATTGCCCTCTTTCTTATTCCTTGCCAAAAATTCATCCCATGTTCTAAACCCTTACATCTTCACCAACTGTCCCCAATGCCTTGGATTCTGTCCTTGACTTTGCCTCCTGATTTCCTTTAAATTTCAGGTAAAAATTTCACCTTCTTCAGAAATCTTTTTTTGTTCCCTCTTAATGCCAGTGCCTTCTATCTTAGACTATCTACACACACACACACACACACACACACACACACACACACACCTTAATATGTAAATTACATTGTTGTTTGCATGTTGTCTTCTCCATTACATTGTGAGCTCCTCAAGAACTTTTTGTTTGCCTTTCTTTGTATCCCTAGTGTTTAATACAGTGCCTTGGCAGGCATATAATTGATGGCTGTTGTTGTTATGGGGAATGGGGATAAGTGTGGAAGTGAGGTACCTTAGGATTGAGAACTATATAGAAAAAGGCACTTTTGAGAAAGGCACTTTCTTGATGGTTTCAGAGAAACCTTAGAAGACTTGTCTGAACTGATACACAGTAAAATTAGAATTAGCAAAGTGATTTATACAATAACAATCATAACATATACATGAACATCTTGTTTAATAAATATTTGTGGAATTTCCTTGATTACCTACCTCCTTTTAGAAGTGATGAAGTAATATATATAAAAAGTGAGATACACATTGTTGGATATGGCCAATCTGGAAAATGGTTTTGCTTGAATGTACATCTTTATTATTATATATTCCTTTTTTTCTAGTGGACAGATGAAAGGTAAAGAAAAGAAACACTTGTTATTTGAAAAAAAATTCAAAATGATGCATTCCACTCCCACCCTCCACCCTGTGCAATAATTACAGGTAATAATTCACATTAAAAATAGCAGAATATACATGAGAGTATTGGAAATCAAGATGAGAGAGGTGAGTGTTGATTGGATAGTTAGAATACTAGAAAGTACTTAGATTGGCAAAGAGAAGTTAGGGAATTCTTGTTCTATTTGTGGGTGATACAGTATGGTTTTCTTGGTTCCCCAATTCCTACTCCCACCATCTCTCTAACCCTAAGGCAATTAGAAACAAAGAATTATAGAACCTAACATGAATTATAGTGTATTAAACTTGGAAGAGACTTTATAGACTTGTATAATCCATTCATTTTAGGAACTGAAGGCAACAACCATCTGTTAAGCATCGATTAAGTGCCCTGCGCTGTGCTCAGTGCTTTACAAATATTGTTATCCCCATTTCATAGTTGAGGAAACTGAATAAAATAAAGATCAAATGATTTTCTCAGGGTTGCACAGCTAGGAAGCATCTGAAGTCAGATTGGAATTTAGGTCTTCCTGACTCCAAGTCCAGCTCTTTGTCCACTATGCCACTTAAATGCCTTTTTAAAGATTGAGGAAATAGAGACATAAAGTGACTAAATGACTTGTCCAAGGTCATATAAACTACAAGGGACAGGTGCCTTAGTCCAAAGGAATTTTAAATATAAATATTTCACGTACCTCAGTAGGCATCCTGTCCCCTTCTTCAGTGATTCTTCTGCTTGGAAGATTTTGACTTTTGCACTGTTTCTTTGACTGAGCTGGGTTTCCAAGGTAAGAACTTGTTTTGATTCTAGGGAATTCACAAATGAGCATCTATTTCCCTAGACCTTCTGATTTACATGAGAAGCCTATTGTCACAGTCTCAACACCAGAAGAAAGAGAAATGTGCCAATTAAGTGATGTTCTGCTTATCAAAGCCTCATTGGGATATGTTGAGAAGGGGACTATTTCCTCCCTTGCTTTTTCATGAATATATATGGCATCAGAACAAGTTAGGCATATCAGACCATTGACAAAAAAGTGAAGTGAATTCATCATTTGAGATTTTAAGGGAATGTGTGTGGAGGGGTGGGAATGGACATGTTCAAAATATGTAATTATTCTAAGAAAATGATCAACTACCTGATGAAGTATTAAATGACAATGGGTTGTAGTAATAGGATTTGAGTTCATATCCCAGATCTTCTACTACTTATGTGATCTTGGTTAAGTCACTGGCTCTCTTACCCTCAGTTTCCTTTTCTGAAAATTGAGCATTTTGAACAAGATTACTTCTAGGATCCCTTCTAGTTCTAAATCTGTGGTTATATGAACTTGATGTTGATAATGATATCACCCCCCCCTCAGAGTTGGAAAGAACTTTAGCAGCAATCTGGTCCAAGCCCCTCATTTTACTGGTGATAGAATGAAGACCCAGAGAATAGATCCAAAACATTCCATTCATTTCATTAAACCAGACACTGTACTGGGTCCTGGGAAGAGGAAAACAAAAATGAAGTCTCTGGCATTAAGGGGGTTATCTTCTGTTGGAATTTACTATAAATCCAGGTAAGGCAGCATGAAATACCCTCTCTAGCAACAGGGTAGCAGGAATAAGGATGGGGAGCAGAAAGAGTGAGATAGGAGAAGAAGGAAGAAGAGGAAGAAAAAGAGGAGGAAGAAAGGTGAATGAAGAGGAGGAAAAGGAGATGGAAAAAAGCAAGGAGAACCTTCAAGTGTTTCCAGATGCACTAAATGACATTGTTCTGTCCTCTAAATCCCATTTATTTTTCAAGGATTAATGGGAAGTCTCCTGGATCTCCTCTGATTTGAATCGATTAACTTTTCTCACATTTGAAGTACAGCATTCAATCAGTTCTGCTGAATCATAGAGTGAAGGGGAGTATAGTATTGGGGCAGCCAGATGGTGAAGTGGATAGTGCATAGTAGCTGGAATCAGGAAGAGTCATCTTCCTGAGTTCAAATCCAGCCTCAGACACTTACTAGCTGTGTGACCCTGGGCAAGTCACTTAACGTTATTTGCCTCAGTTTTCTCATCTGTAAAATGAGCTGGAGAAGAAAATGGCAAACCACGCCATTATTCTGCCAAAAGAACCCCAAATGGAGTCATGAAAACTTGGACATGATGAAAACACCAGCAACAAGAAGCCTAGTATAGTGGATTTAGAATCAGGAGGCTTGTGTTAGAATCTTGAAATGCTCTGATATTTTCTACCTGTGTCACTGTGGCTAGGACACACCATTTTCATAGATCTGTGCTCATGTGTAAACTGGGAACCATCATACTTAGGTTACTAAGCTCATAAGATGGTTGTGAGGGAAATGAAATTTTCATTGAATGTTAGATGCCGGAAAGACCGTAGAGCTTAACTAATTGGATATACTGCTGCCTCAACTCCAGTCCATTTTACATTTAGAAAAAGTTTTATGGAGGCTTAGGAACATACTCAGCATTATCTAGTTGGTAAGCAGGGGAATACTTATTATTTGCTCCAGAAATGTGACTTATTTCTCCATAACCTAAGAGGTAGAAAGCTCCTTAATGGTCATAAAGTCTAACAAATATCTGGTGTCCAGAATGCTGGATCTGGAGTCAGGAAGGTCTGAGTTGAAATCTAGCCTCAGACACTTACTCATCGCTTCATGACTGTGCAAGTCACTTCACCTCTGTTTGCCTCAGTTTCCTCATCTGTAAAATGGAGATAAAAATTGCACCTACCTCCCAGGTAGGTTGTGAGAATCAACTGAGATAATGATTATAAGCAGTACGGTGCCTGGCACATAGTAAATGTTATGTAAATATAGTTGTTAATATTATCTATGTCCTATGTCTTCATTTTGTCTCCTCAGTTAGATTCTAGGAGAGTAGATTGAGAGCTGGAAGCTACCTCAGAGGACATCTAGTACACACTGCTCACTTTATAGATGAGCAAGTTGAGATTTAGTCATTTGAGAAGGGAAGTGACTTACCCATGGTCATATAGCCAGTTAGTATGAGAGATCAGATTTGAACCTTGATCTTCCAGACTCCCAAGTCTATAACTCTACCATACTGCTTGTTTATTGAAATATCATTGATGTCAGGTACCATATCTTCAACTTCCTCTCTAGAATCTATAGCCTTCAGAGGTTAGATCTATAATAAGTTCAAGGCAAATATTCAGGATGTGACATATGTTCACAGCTGTCTGTTTCCTCTGTCCTCATGAGCAGTCCAATTGAGTGAAGCTGTAGGATTCAGATCTGCATAGCTGGGCTGCCATCATGTTTCCCAGCAGGTATTATTACTATTGTCAAACATCATCTTGATGCTCAAATACATTTGGATCTTTGGATGCTTCAGGAAGTAGCACTGACTTTCGATGGGGTGCCACACATAGACATGCACACTAAGCCTTGTGACTATAAGGGGAGCAGCTGATGCTCCTTTGTAATCAGTTTCCTTTGCAAAAAAAAGAGGCACCATTGGGGCATATCCAAACAGCTGTCAGGCTTTCTGTTGAGCTACAGGACTTCTCTGCCAGGAAGGGAGCCATGTCTCGAAGGTACGCTTTTTCCAAGTCACAGAACTGATTGCTGGCAGCCCAAAGCAAAACACCACAAATTGGGAAATGAGATGCTAGTCAGATTTGCATATTCTGAATTTATTCAATGCTCCAGTGGAGAGAAAGAAAATTAAAATCTCATCCTGTTAGTGTTTTCAACCTAAAATCTGATAACCTCTACCAAAGAAACAAAATTAAAAAAGGCATGTAAAACTCATGGAAAATTCCTTCTTTGCTTTCTTCTTTCCTGCTATCTTGCCTTACTTTCTTTTATTTTCTTACACTTCTTCTTTCTCACTTCCCTTCTGCTCCTGTTACCTTTCCTCCCAGGCTATGACTTCTTCCTTCTTCCACTTTCTCTATACTTACTTACATATTCTCTTCCTGCTCATCTCTTTTATTTTTCCATCCTTGCTCTTTCCCTTTACCTATCTTCACTTCTTTTTCTTCTCCTTTTCCACTCCTCTTCCCCATCTTCTTCCATCCCTTCTTTTAATTTTTTTTCCTTTTCTGGCACATACACAGGGTAAGAATGAACATTTAATGGTTACGTGGTAGAAGGGACAAGTTAGACTGAAATAAATCCCTTCCAACTGGGAGCATTCTATGGTTTGAAGACTCCCGAATCTTTTATCTCCAGTCATGATTTGTCTTCTAAGCTTTCAGCCTTTATTTCCAACTACTTATAATACTTCACCTCTCACCTTGGCAATGGCAGTAGGCAAAAATCTCTTCCTCTCTATTCTGTCCTTCACAGAATAGTTCCCCATATACAGCATTCTCTCTCCCCTCTCTGAGTACTGAAATTCTCCCTGCTTGAAATTTGGGCTCACCTTGCCTCTGCCTCTTAGAATTTTCATTGCTCAGTCATTTTTCAGTTGTTTACATCTCTTCATGACCCCATGAGGGGTTTTCTTAATAGTTAGGAATGGTTTACTATTTCCTTCTCCAGCTCGTTTTGTAGATGAGGAAACTGAGGAAAACAGGATTGAGTGACTTGCTCGAGGTCAGGAAGATTTGAGTTCAAATCTAACCTCAGATACTTAACTCTATATGCTGAGCCTGCCTTTCAAAGTTCAGCTCAACTTCCATCTTCTACATAAAACTTTTCTTGTTGCCCCAGTTGCTATTTCCTCCCCCCAATTACTTTACATATATTTTATATAAATATCTTTTAATATCTGTCTTTTGTTATCCATAGGCAGAATGTGTAAACTCCTTGAGGTTAAGATTAGTTTATTTTTTTTTCGGTCTTATAGTCACCATGTTTAACATAGTGCCTAGCATCTAGTTGGTGCTTTAAATTTTCCATGAATTGAATTTCTGCCTAGATATTGCACCAATATCTCAAACTCAATATGTCAAAAAATTGAACTTGTTATCATCTTTCCAGCTAAGCCCCTTTTGACTTTATTGTTTTTATCAATGACAAGGGCATTTGAAAGTTTGGCTTATTCCAGAATGATTTTCCCTTATTAATATATCTGGTCACATCACAGCTCAAAAATATTCAGTGAACCTCCAATTTATAGGGAGTAAAAATGTAGTATCTTTTTAGAGATAGCCAAGGTCATGCACAATCTGGTGCCAGTTTCTCTTTCCCATCTTACATTATCCCTTTCACATCTCATAATTTCTCTGGTCCAGTCTAATTATACTTTGTATTCCCCCAAAGCAACTTCTAATATACCTTTGTTTAACATACTTTAAAAATAATTTTTATTTTATATACTTATATACTGTCACATACTTTTTTTTTTACTTTTTTATACTTTCCTAGCTCTATGCCTCTGCTTATGCTGTTTCTGCACCAGCTAGCTGAGAGCTCTTGCAGCATATCTGTTTCTCCACAATTAGCTTATCCTCAGTCTTCTTCTGGTGGCTCAGACAGCTGCAATTTGGACTCCTCTGTCATGTCCCCACTTCCCCAACTCTTCATGTAGGAAGATCACTTCACCCCTGGAATTCACACATCGGAAGTACATTCATTCGCTGAAATCCTTCCCTTTGACTGGATGACCCCTCTCAGAACTCCTATTTAAGGATTCCTACTTACTACATTTCTCACCAGGATGCAATTCAGAGGTAGCCAAATATCTGGCCAATTACCTTTCTTCCCCATTCCCTCTTCAGCATTCCTTTTATATGATGTCTTCCCCAAACAGAATGTAAGCTCCTTGAGGTCAGGAAATTTTCTTGCTTGTTTTCCTTGCTTGTATTTGTGTCCCCAGTTCTTATAGTGCCTGGCACATAGTAAGTTCTTCATAAATGCTTATTGAATGCCAATGGCCCATGGCAGGGATACCATCATCCTTTTTGCTTGCTGTATTCCTATACATCCTTTGAAATTCAGCTCAAATGAAGCCCTTTCCATGAAGATTTCCATGATGTTTTGTGTTGATAATCATCTCCAATCTTACATAGAACTTTGACACTTTCAAATGTCTTTATCATGTGAAATTTTATATTACAGAAATCTATGTTTTCTCGTCTTTAAAATGGGAGTTTAGGGCAGAGCCAAGATGGTGGAGTAGAAAGACAGACCAGCTGTAGCTATCCTCCCATAGCCCCCAAAATGTCTCTAAACAAATTCTAGAGCAGCAGAAGCCACAGAATGACAGAGTGAAAGATATTTCCAGCCCAAGGTATCCTGGAAGGCTGAGAGGAAAGGTCTATAGCACCAGGCCCAGAGTGGAGCACTGTGCAATGCAGCAGGGAACAGGACTGGGTCAGGCTTCAGGGCACAGAATCTTGGGCAGCAGCTGCAGTTCCAACCCATAAACACCAAAGACAGCTTCAAACATCAGTGAGAAAGCTCTTTCACCTGGATGAGAAAGGAGCATGTTTTGCCCTACCCCTGGCCCCAGGTGGCTGCAGCATTCATTTCTGAAGCCTTTAGCTTAAAGACCCTGGAGGAATCAAGCAGCATCTGAATCTCAGCTCTGAGTGGTGGCCTGCGGGTGAGGAAGAGTGTTGGCCTGGTGGAGTTAGAGGCAGTTGTGGATAGGGAACCCTACTCTCAGATCCTGGGCAGAAAAGCTTGTGGTTGCTCCCAGACCAGAGCTCAGGCCAAGAGAAGAGTAGGTTCCTCTCCCTTGATAGTGCCAACTTGGAGAAACTGAGAACTTACAGGTCTCTAGAGTATACCCTCCACTTGACAAAGGACTTAAATGTAACTGACTGGGGAAATGCCCCATAAAGGGAAAAAAAATAAGACTATAGAAATTTACCTTCTACAGATATTTTCCTCTATCCCTTCTGATGAGGAAGAACAAAGCATGCCATCAGACGAAGACATCTAAGTTAAGGCTTCTGAATCCAAAACCTCCAAAATAAATATGCAATGGTCTCAAACTATGAATGAGCCCAAAAAAGATTTTGAAAATCAAGTAAGAGTGGTGAAGGAAAATTTGGGAAGAGAAATGAGAGCAATGCAAGAAAATCATGAAAAACAAGTCAACAGCTTGCTAAAGGAGACCCAAAAAAATGCTGAAGAAAAATAACACCTTTAAAAATAGACTAACCCAAATATCAAAAGAAGTTCTAAAAGCCAATGAGTAGAAGAATGCTTTAAAGAGTAGAATTAACGAAATGGAAAAGGAGGTTCAAAAGGTCACTGAATAAAATAGTTTTTTAAAAATTAGAAAGGAAAAGATGGAAGCTATTGGCTTTATGAGAAACAAAGAAATTACAAAACAAAATCAAAAGAATGAAAAAATGGAAGACAATGTGAAATACCTCAACTGGAAAATAGATCCAGGAGAAACAATTTAAAAATTATGGGACTACCTGAAAGCCATGATAAAAAAAAGAACCTGGACATCATCTTTCATTTATCAATTATCAAGGAAAACTCCCCTGATATTCTAGAATGAGAGGGAAAAATAAATATTGAAAGAATCCACAGATCACCTCCTGAAAGAAATTGTAAAAGAACAACTTCTAGGAATATTGTAGTCAGATTTCAGAGATCTCAGGTCAAGGAGAAAATATTTCAAGCAGCCAGAAAGAAACAATTCCAGTATTATGGAAATACAATCAAGATAACACAAGATCTGGCAGCTTCTACAATAAGGGATCGAAGTGCTTGGAATATGATGTTCCAGAAGCCCAAGGAACTAGGATTAAAACCAACAGTGACCTACACCAAAAAACTGAGTATAATACTTCAAGAGAAAAAAATGGTCATTCAATTAAATACATGACTTTCAAGCATACTTTATGAAAAGGCCAGAGCTTAGTAGAAAATTTGACTTTCAAACACAAGAATCAAGAGAAGCATGAAAAGGTAACAGGAAAGAGAAATAATAAGGGACTTATTAAAGTTGAATTGTTTACATTCCTACATGAAAAGATAATATTTGTAACTCTTGAGATTTTTCTCGATATTTGAGTAATTGGAGGGATTATGCACATATAGACAGGGGGTACAGGGTGAGTTGAATATGAAGTTATGATATCTTCAAAAATAAAATTAAGGGGTAAGAGAGAAATATATTGGGAGGAGAAAGGGTGAAATGGAATGGGACAAATTTTGTCTCATAAAAGAGGCAAGAAAAAAGTTTTTCAATGGAGGGGAAAAGGGAGAAGGTGAGTGGAAAAAAGTGAAGCTTACTCTCATCGCATTTGTCTTAAGGAAGGAATAGCATGCACATTCAATTTCGTATGAAAATCTATCTTATACTACAGAAAAGTAGGGGAGAAGGGGCAAGGGTGGTAAGGGGGATGATAGAAGGGAGGACAAATGGGATTAGGGTGTAATTAGAAGTAAACACTGTTGGAGAGGGACAAGGATAAAAGAGAATAGCATAAATGAGGGAGCAGGATAGGATGGAGGGAAATACAGTTAGTCTTTCACAACACGACTATTATGGAAGCCTTTTGCATAACTACACATATATAGCCTATATTGAATTGTTTGCCTTCACAGTACAAATGTGTAGGGAGGGAAGAAAGGAGAGAAGTTGGAACTCAAAGATTTAGGAACAAAAGTTGAGAAATGTTTTTGCATGCAACTGGGAAATAAGAAACACTGGTAATGGGGTATAGAAATCTAGCCTGCCCTACAAGATAAGAGAGAAGATGAGGATAAGGGAAAGAAGGGGTGTGATAGAAGAGAGGGCAGATTGGGGGAAGGGACAAGCAGAATGCATGGTGTCTTGAGAATGGGGGAGGGAAGAGATGGGGAGAAAATTTGGAACTCAATATCTTGTGGAAATGAATGTTGAAAACTAAAATTAAATAAATTAAAAAAAGAAACACCCCCTAACAAAAAAAAAGATAAAATGTGAGTTTAACATACTACCTGTCAAGCTTGTTTTGAAAAAAGAAATTTGCAAACCATAAAGTACAATACAAATGTACTGCATTATTATTTTCAGCTATTAACAATATTTTAAATTCTCCTTGAACCTTGTATATCACAGCCTTTTACATGAAGAAATGTTTATTTGAAAAGCAAATGTATATTTATGAATCAGGTGAGTTGCTGTGGTGCAAACAATCATCTTTTTACATTATCCTACTTATGTTGCATAGTCGACAATCTTGCAATGTGATAACATCTTGGGAACAAATACTGTGGGTGACCCAAAGGGTGATAGAAAAACACGGGGGTGGCAAAACTAAGTTTTGACACACTTCAAATGATGGATGATCTAGACTCAAAAAAGTGGCCTTTAGAAAATGTGTAATAAGGTAAAGGTCAGTTAGTTGTACAGTGAGAGTGAACCATAGCCCAAGTCTTTCTCTAATATTCATGAAATGTAACTCAATCTAGACGAACTTCATTCAGTATGATAAGTGCAAACTTTGTGGAGGGTCAATGGAAAATTGTAAGCACACATTTCATAGGATGAAAAGGCATGAATGAGTGAGACTGCAGCAGTGGAAGGAACACTTGAGCCTGTGTGACCACAGATTCATGAAGTAAGATAGGTGAAGCTTGTTTGATATGGTCCTTATCATATCTGCCTTGTCACATCTGCCTGCATCTTCAACTCTTTGGAAACATTCATTTTCCATTTTGTCTTAATCATCAATAACAATAATTTTGATTTTACATGTCATCCTTCAGGATACTACTATTAATATCTCACAATAGTATAGCCCTTTTCTGTTTTTCAAAGTGATTTCACTTATGAGACTTCATTTCATCATTGGATTATAAATTTAAGACTTGAAAGTGACCTTAAAGACCAGCTATCTAGTCCAATCCCCCCACATTATACAGATGAAGAAAATGATGCCCTGGAACTTTCAGTAATCTACCCAAGATCACACTATTAATAGATGACAAAGACTGAGTTTGATTCTTGGTCATATTCCTCCAAATTATTTAGAGAAAGAATGTATAATTTCCCACATTTTATAGTTGAGAAAATTCAGATCCTGACCTATTTATTTAGTAACTTTGCTATGGTTCCAGAGCTAGTTAGTGACAAGGTTGGGACTTGAACCCAGGTCTCATTTTAAGATACATTCCTCCCATACTATAGTTTCAATGCTTGAAGTTACTATCAAAGAGAAGATAGCAGCTGAATCCTCAGCCCTGGCAAAGTCAGTCTAAATTGATTTTGTTTTGGAGAGGCCCAACCCACATAGTCTATGGAGAAATCAGTGCCAGCGCTTTTGAAGGACCCTTAAACCTCTGTTCAAGAAGGGAAGTACACTTCATCATCATTTAACACTAATGTCACAGTTTAGGTGGGAGCCTTGTCACAATTGGCAAACTTCTGCTTTTCAGTGGGAAAGTAGCTCATGCATATTCAGAGTTATGCAAATGAAAAATGTGCCCCTAACTGGAAAGGAGTTAATAACCTGCAATAGCTGCCTCTGGCACTTTAATGTTGTTGTGTCTTCATTAAGGAATGGCAAGAGGGGTTTCTCTTGGATTCCAATTCTGCCTGTTTACTTCCATTAGCAGATAAAATGTTGACTTACGTTTTTAATAATGTTGGTCTCTATATTCATAACTCTCTCTGCTCCCCATATTGAGTCAATTATTCCCCAACTAAAACAAAGAAGGTTAACCTCATCATCATTATCATCTTCATCATCATCGTATTTGGTAATCAAATAGCACTTTAAGGTTTAAAAAAGTATTTTATATCCTTTTTTTAAAGACAGTAATTATTTTATTTTATTTTTTTATTTCAATATAAATTTATTTATTTAACTTTTTGCATTCATTTTCACAAAATTTTTGGTTCCAAATTTTCTCCCCATTTGTCCCCTCCCCCACCCCAATACACCAATCATTCTAATTTCCCCTATCACCAGTCTGCCCTCTCTTCTATCATCCCTCCCTTCTCTTATCCCCATCTTCTCTTTTGTCCTGTAGGGCCAGATAGCTCTCTATTCCCCATTACCTGTATTGCTTATTTGCTAGTAGCAAGAACAATACTCAACAGCTGTTTCCAAAACTTTGAGTTCTAACTTCTCCCCATCCCTCCCTCCCCACCCATTCCCTTTGGGAAGGCAGGCAATTCAATATAGGCCACGTCTGTGTAGTTTTGCCAATGACTTCCATAATAGTCGTGTTGTGTAAGACTAACTATATTTTCCTCCATCCT
>CM053773.1:159562761-159602044 GCA_028658325.1 Potorous gilbertii | reverse complement strand
AGAGAACTATTTTCTTCAGTGAGCTTTTGCACCTCTTTTTCCACTTGGCTAATTCTGCTTTTGAAAACATTTTTCTCCTCATTGGCTTTTTGAACCTCTTTTGTCAATTGAGTTAGCCTAGTTTTCAAAGTGTTATTTTCTTCAGCATTTTTTTGGGTCTCCTTTTGCAAGGTGTTGACCTGTTTTTCATGCTTTTCTTGCATCTCTCTCATTTCTCTTCCCAGTTTTTTCTCCACCTGTCTAACTTGATTTTCAAAATCCTTTTTGAGCTCTTCCATGGCCTGAGCCCATTGGATATCTATTTCAGATGTTTGGGATACAGTGGCCTTGACTCCTATTTCTTTCCCTCATGGTAGACATTGTTCTTCTTCATCAGAAAGGAAGAGGGGAATCATTTGGTAACCAAGAAAGTAACCTTCTCTGGTCTTATTTTTTTTCCCCTTTTCTGGGCATTTTCCCAGCCAGTTACTTGACTTCTGAGATTCCTTTCCACCCCAGCCCAGATCCACCCAGCTAGTGCTTGGGGTCTGAGTTCAAATGCTGCTCCCCAGACTCGATGACAGAGCTAGAATTTTTTACCTGGGGCTTCAGAGCTAATACTTTTTCTTTATGTCATGCTGCCTCTCATCTTTTCTGTGTCATATATTTTTGTCTCCTGTTGATAACTTGTTTCTACCTGGTTTTTTGCATGTTCTCTCCCCCAACAGACTGTGAGGTTCTTGAGAATATGACTATTTTCTATTTTGGGGGTGGGTAATCTCCTAATCATAGCATTGTCCCTGGCACAGAGTAGGCATTTAATCAATGTTTATTGACTGAATCTTTTTAGGGAAGGCTTTAAAAAACCTCAACCTCTTAAATTTAATTTCTTTTATATTGATGAGAAATCAATCCCAGTGGAAAAAATGCCCATACTGTATCACAAATCCATCAAAGTACCCAATACACATGCTGCAGCCCAAGAAGCCCTGAAAGCACTGTGACCCTGGGGTCAGATGGGAGCTTCTTGCTCTTTGTTCATTGAAAAATAAAACCAAGAAATGTCAGAAGTGAAATTGATAATAAGATTCATCTAATAAGTCTCCATCACACATTCCCCTTCATTTTGTAGATGAGGGAACTGAGAGACAGACAAAAGAAACGACTTGTATAAGGTCACATGGCTGCAAATTGTCAAGAATGTAAAGTGAATCTAGGTCTTCTTATTCTAAATACTCTTCTCTATGTGCCCTTTTAAACTTAACTTCAGAATAACAGCTCCTTGCAACCTAGTTATCTTCTCTGCAGAGATAAATGGGAGCATTGCTTAATCTTCTTCATGTAAAAACCAAACCTATGGTTATACTTGAGAGGTTGAACAAAGGTTCTTCTACTAGTGTGTAGGGTGTACCTTCTGAAACTTTAATCACTTCATAGAATAATCCAGTGTCAGAGTTGGAAAGGACCTCTGACACCGTCATGTCAATTTGTACCTGACCAAGCCTTCCTTGTATAGAATTCTTAACCTTCAGTGAGGAAAGTTAAAAGAGTGAAACCACTATTTGCTAAGGGGGTTCAATCCAAGTTTATAAAGATCGAATTGTTAAGAATTCCTCTCCCCCCATACCCCTCCCTCCCTTCCCCCTGCTCCAGGTAAAGATGAAATGCATCTCTTTGTAAATTCTACCCATGATTCTAACTTCTGCTCCTTTGAGTCAAACAGATCAAGTTTAGTCCCTTTTTGGCATTACAATCCTCTAAATACTTGAGAAGAGTTATCACATCTATTTTAGAACTTCTATTCTCCAGGCTACATTTCCTATTCAGTCTTTATATTCTGAGACTGTGGCTTCCCTTCTTGGGATGCACTTTAGTGTATAAATTGTCTTCCTAAGATGTAGCATCAATTTCTTTGTGATGTGGAAACGATTCAAGATGTAGTCAGGTCATGATAGAGGAGAATGGGAATCTTACATTCATAATTCTGGACTAGACAATTCTCATTACAGAATCTAAGAATTAGAACAGAACTCAGAACACATCCAAAGTGTAATGTGACTAAAAATCTCCTTTATGACACCCTAAACAAATTGTTGTTCATATATACCCTGAAGATTTCTAGGACCTCCAAAAGTACTTCAATCTGTTTTTCTTTCTCTTTTACTTTTTTTTCAGTGAAGAAAAATCTAATTTCTTTCCTTCCTACTTTCTCCTATTAAAAAAAGAAAACAAAATAAAACCCTTGTGACAAGTATGAACTGTTGAACAAAACCAAATTCCTACATTGGCTGTATTAAAAAAATAGTCATGCCCCAATATGTCCTATATGTCCATCAACTCTTTATTAGTGTGTGGGTAGCATACCTCATCATTTATTTTCTGAAATTGTGGTTGGTCATTGTTTTGATCAGAGTTCTTAGGTTTTCAGAGTTGTTTTTATGTATGTGGTTGTTATCTTTACATAAATGGTTCTTCTCTCTTTACTCTACCTTAGTTCCTACAAATCGTTGCTACAAATCTTCCCAAGTTTTTTTGACATCATCACTCTCATAATTTCTTGCAGCACAATAATATTCCACTTATATATATCATAATTTGTTCAGTCATTGATTAATTGATGGGATCCTCTCCTTTCACTCAGTGTAATCTGCAATCACATGAATCATTCCATCTACCTGCCATGTCACATCATTGACTCACGTTGCGCTTATTATCCACTGGAAAAGAAAAAAAACTCTCCCTCTTTCATAAACACTAAAGTGGGTGGAGCATTGGATAGAGTACTGGTCTTGGAGTCAGGAAAACCTGAGTTCAAAAGTAGTCTCAGATACTTACTAGATGTGTGACCCTGGGTAAACCACATAATTTCTGTTAGATCAGTTTACTCAACTGTAAAACAGGGATAATTCTAGCACTTAACATTCTAGGGTTACTGGGAAGAACAAGTAAGATAATATTTATAAAGCACTTAACACAGTGTTTGGCGTGTAGTAGGTGTTCAATAAATGCTTATTCTTTACTTTTCTTCCTTTCACACATTTATAAATATTCTATAAATATTCTATCCCGAATTAGCAGAACTTGATACTTTAACTTCTGGATCGATTTATCAGGACCACTCTAACCTTTTATAGGAATTATCAGAGTTCACAGAAAATATGTTAACTTACTGCGAATCATAAAATTTAACCTTTTTAAGTTAAAATTCTTTTTCATTAAACTGAGATGTGACACCTTAGATATATACACACTACCCACCACAGGAAATGAAATTATCTCCTCTTTTTAGCTCCTAGTTAGCAGTAGGTTGAAATGAGGGTTGGAGAGTGAAGTCTACCATAATTTCTGAGAGTAATAGCCCTGGTATAATTAATAATGATATTTATATAGTATATTAAGGTTTGCAAATTTTATAATTATATCATTTGATCCTGATACCAGCCCTCTGAGATAGTTGCTGTTACTATCTTTACTTAACATATGAGAAAAATGAGGCTTAAAAGTCTAAAATATTAACCCAAATTCACAGAACTAGTAAGTATCTGAAGCAGGATTAGAACTCAGATCTTCTTTGTTCTGAGCACAGCTTGTTGACCTCTATGGCATGCTGCCTTCCAAGCACAAACATAGTCCCTTCTCCTTTCAGTAGGTGTTGCCAACTTTCTCATTTTTATTGGAAGCCATATCATACAAGATAAACAAGGATTTTGGGAAAAGTGAAAAGGAAAGGGATTATGACTTCTCAGAACACAGAATTCCTTAAAACATGGAACTAGTGTCATGAAATAGTTCTAGTGATTGTTGCTTTCCAAGGTATTGGGGAAAATCACCATTAAGCATCTGAAAATGAAAAGCCAAATTAAAGTTTTCTTGTTCCCTGTAATTAGCGAGCATTGGGTATAATCATAATTGAATCAGTGAAGGTCTTTGCATGATGTATTGTATAAGACAAATTAGGGGTATTTTGGGTTGATCATTAATTTTACAAGGGAATTCATTTTTGTAAATACTAAGGTCCTGAGAGAATTTTTCCAAAGAACTGCCAACCTAGCTTTACTCAGAACTTAGCACAGTGCCTACCTTGCGCATAGCAGATGGATGCTTAATAAGTCTTAGGTGTTCTGATTTGAATTGCTTTGTTTATCTTGAAGGTTATCCCAGTCAACAGCACAATCTTGAAGGTCTGACCAAGCTATACAATGACTATAGTGCCTGTGATGACTCACATGTTTGTCATTTAAAGATGACCTAAGGGGAGTCAAGAAAGGTTCAGCATTAGAAAATCAAATACTTGTTGATGTATTTTTTTTATACATAACACCTCACAAGGGATTTCTATTAAGAAAAAGAGGTATTATGATTTGTGAAACTGCTAACATAAACAGGGGATATCAGCATTGATAATATTGATAAAAACAGAAATGCTTGAAATGTGATGTCCAGTTTATTATGAAAACTTTGCATTTAAAATGGATAGAAGTGAGGGACAGGTACTATCATCATAGGCAAGGCCATGACCTTTTTCTTAGCCATCCATCTCGTTTCCTCAATATCAAGTGTATTGTAAAATATGGAGACATTTGAGGTAGTGTCTGTTGTCATGGAAGATGTCCTACAGAGGATTCAAATAACAGGACTGTTTATTGATGATGAGGATCTTCAAATACGCTAATCTATAGATAATATTGAATCTAGTCTGTGCACATTATAATGCCTTCTTTTTGAAACCAGTCATTAAAAAGAGACTGGCTCAGGCATCCACCCTGAAAAACAAGATGGATGAAAAATATATATTGAAATGATTATTGTAACAGATTTAGATGAGTTGTCCAATGATTTAGCCCCTTAGTATTTGTACCCATTTTTACTTAATAGAGTCTATATTTGTATGTACCTTGCACAAATAGATAAACAGAGAATTTATTAAACCCTTACTAGAAGTACTCTTATTGTTCAGTTGTTTCAGAGTCTGACTTTTTTGATCCCATTTGGGATTTTCTTGGGAGAGATATTGTAGAGGTTTGTCATTTCCTTCTCTAGCTCCTTTTATAGAGGAGGAATTGAAGTAAACAGGATCAATGATTTGCCCAGGGTTACATAGCTAGTAAGTGTCTGAATCTAGATTTTAACTTAGGAAAAGGAATCTTCCTTACTCCAGGTCTGGCACCATATCTGCTGCACCACCTAATTACCCATAGATACTGTAGATAGGAATAACACCTAAAATAATGGCTATTATTTATATAGTGCTTGAAGGTTTACAAAGCACTTTATGAATATTTCATTTGATCTTCACAACAACCATGAGAGGTAGATGCTATTATGATTCCCATTTTACAGGAAAGGAAACTGAGACAGAGAGCTGTTAAATGGCTTGTCTAGTGTCATATAGCTAGTAAATTTCTGAGGACAGTTTTGAACTCAGGTCTTACTGACTCCAGGCTTAGCACTATATACGCTGTGTCATGTAGCTGGGTACAGAATTTAATGGGAGAGATTTCAGACTGAATCACATTTTGAATACTGTATAGAGCTTTCAATGATTGAAAGAATCCATATGCTTCAAAAACCCCTCCCAACATCAATATTCTCCAGTGTTGTCATTTGTCTTTGAACACTAGAAATCATTTCCTTAGAAGAATGAAATTTTCAGGTTACCTAAAAGGCACATAAAAAGAAAAAGTGATTACCGGTGGGCTGTAGCATATTAACTGTGATGATTTGTGTGTTAAAAGTGATACAAAACACATCATCAAGGATGTTCCCAGTAATATAGGTTAATGGAAAGAGAAAGTTGTATTTGGGGTCAGAGGAGTTGTATTCAACTTCTCTGCTATTTACTATCTGTGACACTTTGGACAAGTCATTTAACTTCACTAGGTGTAGGTTTATAGCAGCCGCTAGATGGTTCAGTGAATGGAACACTGGACTTGGAGTCAGGAAGACCTAAGTTCAAATTTGGCCACAGACATTTATGAGCTATGTGACCTTGGACAAGTCATTTAACCTCTGTTTGCTTAGGAGGCAGCTAGGTGGTCCAGTGGACAGAAGTCCTGGAGTCTGGAGTCAGGAATTTCAGTGATTTTTCAGTCATGTCTGACTCTCTATGACCTCATTTGGAATTCTCTTAGCAAAGATACTAGAGTGGTTCTCTGTTTCTTTTTCTCTAGTTCATTTTATTCATGAGGAAACTGAGGCAAACAGGGTTAAGTGACTTATCCAGGGGAGTCAGGAAGACTTGAGTTCAAATCTGACCTCACACACTTAATAGCAATGACCTTGGGCAAGTCATTTAACATTTTTTCACCTTAATCCACTTAAGAAGAAAATGGCAAACCCATTCAGTATCTTCACACACACACACACACACACACACACACACACACACACACACACAAAAGAAGCCCCATGGACAGTATGTTCCATGGGATCATGAAGAACTATAAATGACTGGATTGAACAACAAAGGCCCCAATTTTTCTCATATGTGTAAGGAAAAGGTCTGACTAGATAACCTCTGAGGTCTCTTCTAGCCCTAAATGCAGGAGTAAAATGCAAGGCCATGGAGTGACAGTGAGGGATGACAGACAGAAAGTCTGAACGTTACATTGGCACCTTCAGATTAGTAGAAGAAGAAAAGGAAATTGTATAGAACATTTATTTATTTAGTCATCTACCTATTTATTTATTTGTTTACCCCTTTAATGAAAGTGGGTCCTTTGTATATAATTTATGGGAAAAAGGTGGACAAGAGTTTCACAAATCAGAGAGGCATATAGGAATTGAAAGTTGAATCAGTGGAGGAATTGTTTACGTTGATGAAATCTTGGTTTTCATAGGTACACATTTTAAAATATATTACTTTATTGAAATGTAATATAGATCACATTTCGACTCTACTAGAATGTAATCTGGGGCAGCTAGATGGTGCAGTAGATACAGTGCTGAGCCTGGAGTCAGGAAGACCTATCTATCTGAGTTCAAATCTGACCTCAGACACTTACTATCTGTGTGACCCTAGGCAAGTCACTTAACCCTGTTTGCCTCAGTTTCCTCTTCAGTCAAATGAACTGAAGAAGGAAATAGAAAAACAATCTGTTATCTTGGCCAAGAAAATCCCAAATGAAGTCATTAAGAGTTGGACATGATTGAAATGACTCAACAATAACAACTTCAGTTGGAGAAGGTGGTAGAGAAGTCAAAACTGCTAGTTGACTATGAGTCCCTTGGAAGGCTTAAGGGTGAGAAGGACGGTGGGAAAAAGGAATGATCAGAAACAATTCCTTGGGCTTGGGTTACTTCATCAACTCCAGGGAGCAGGGGATAATTGGTGCTAGGGCTTTTCATATGATTGGGAAAAGGCAGGAACTTTATATCTTTTATATATAGTCATTCAGGGCCCAGGCTTCCTGGTAGCTTTGGACTTCTTGGCAATTCTCTTGTCTTCATAACCATTTTTCCTTTCTATTTTTCTAATACATTATTTAACCAATTAAGATGTTTAAACTCAGTAGTTATCTCCTAGTTGTCTTAGAAAATGTATCAATTGTCAGGTTGATACCCTTCCAATCATCCCCCCCCCCACCCCATAGTCTCTCCTCCATCAGATATGGAATTTATGTAACTCAAACCAGAGTGATATTAGATAATATTAGCTCCAATACTAATTCTGGATATCTCTCTGAGAATTTCAAAAGACTATCTATAGTGTGAAGCAATTCCACCCCCTTATATGTAAATAGCTGCAATTTAATGTTTAATTAGTTGTGTTGATGTTTAATTTTAACTTTTAAAAAGATCATTAAAAGTAAAATAAAATCTGTCAGCCTACAGTTGTTTGTTATTTTGTAAACCACACAGGATGAGTCTGGGGGAGGATTCAAGGGTGAAATAATAGTCAGGAAGGGACCATATCTATTATCTATAGGACTCTTTGAGCAAAACAAAATATATCTTTGATTAATTAGATTATCTGAGACTGGGGAGGTGGTTATCCAGCTACACATCCCCGCTAGTAAACTGCAGATGAGAGGAAAATCTTTAGCTATGTTTATATATCAGTCAGGGGAGGGGGAAATTGTATTACCTAGACTAATTAAGGCCTATATTACAGGTCAGAGGAACTGCTAGTATGAACAACTAGCATTGAATAGTCTCTCAGATTTTGTCGTGAGAACTTGCATTTGAAGTTAACAATTCTTAGGTCTAAAATCATATCAAGACCTCTAATCTAATTAGTGAAATTAGTGTACCGAAAACAAGATTATTTAGTCAAATTTACTGTGTTTGGTAATTTTCAGTGATTCATTGAATCAATTTAGTTTTGCTAATTTTAGTAAATAAACCAAATATCCACAGTCCTTGTTTGTGCCCTTGGAATCTATGGGATACATTCACAAGGTTGCTAAAACAGTAATTGCTACTAAATACAGTAGCTGGTCCCAGCTTATCCCTTATGATGGCAGGATTTGTGGAGGTCTGAGGCAATTCAGTCTCAGATCAACACATGTTAGGGAGAAGGAGGAAGCCCAGGTCAGGTAGATGTTTGGTTTTGGAGGGTGTGGGCCCAACAGGAGGTGACAGACATTGGTTCACAGTGCTCAGTGGTCAGTATTTGAGAGGATCATTGAGATTCCAGGAGAATCATTTTGGTGGATGAGGGCAGGACTGAAATCCTAGAAAGGCTGTGATAGGGGAAAGGTATAGCCTTAGTACTAGTAGAGATGGGGTAGTAAAGATGGAACATAGGCAAAAGAAGGAATGCTTCCATTCAATGATTAGAACTGGGGATACAAAGTCAGGATTGAGGCAGGACCGTAGTCAAGCCCAAAGGAAATTTACCTCAAACTGTCAAAACAATAATCATGGACAGCTACAATGCATTGCGTTCAGTACCAGTCACTGGACTAGGCACAGAGCAGCTTTTTAACAAATATGTTGTTTATTGAATGCTTTTATGATCTTAATAGGATTTTAGAGCTGAAAGTGTTATTAATGTTTTATGTCATGATTCCCTTTGGAAGTCTGATAAAGCCTAAGGATTTCTCAAACTAATATTTTTAAATGTATAAAATAAAATACATTGAATTACCAAGTAATCCAATTATACCAAAATATAGTGATAAAATATTTTTAAATACCCAAGTTCACAGACCCCGTCTGACAAAGAATCTCTGCTCTAGACCTACCTCATAATTTTCAGAAGTGAAAACTAAGGCTTAGAGGAGAGGAGTGACCCACCCATATGTAAAATTAAAAAAATATATTTCCCCCAAAAAATATTATATGGGAATTATTTGCAGCCCAAACTCCTTTCTTGCACTCAAGTGAGTGATCAAGTATATTCTTCTAGTAAATTTCCATGTTTAGTCAAAGTTGGATACCACAGGGCAGGAGGGAAACTGAACAGATGTCTTCCCTTCAGTTTTGGGAGAACATTAACACTATTAATCGTGTGCTGAAGAATGCTAAGGCCTTCTACTACTCTGAATGTCTGCAGCCTATCAATACTGAAGTTATTCTATGACAGTTGACTATGTAGAGCCAGGCTGCAGCACAACCATGAAACTAGATGTGAAGTTGGTCATCAGGCTATTCCTCATTCAGGTAAAACATTCTTTATCTCCTGCCGGTGATACCTTGCTCCTCTTTCTGATTTAGGGTGCCCAGGAAGAGGAATAGTTCTCTTTCTCCATTCCCTGCCAGAAAAATACAATTTCATAAGAGTCCCATCAGCCATTTACAACTTAGTGTGAATTTGCCAAACTATTACCTGAATACCTCTCATAACAATACTCTCTGCATTCCTGATGCCACCAACATTAAATCAGGCTCCCATCACTTTAAGCCTAGATTTTTGCAAGTCATTTAATTTGACTTCTTGCCTTTAGCCTTTCTCTTTCTACTCAACCTTCACCACCCCCAGCTACCAAACTAGGCTTTTTATGGAAAAACCCTTTTTAAAAAAAATTTCATTCTGAAACTTCCCTTAGTGCTTGGGATCTTCTCATTCTGAAACATCTAGCTACTCCTGAGGCCTTTTCTATGTGGAATATTCCTTAGTAAAACCCAATTCTTATTTCCGTTGATTAGTTCCTCCTGGGTCCTCTATTTTGTGGAAGGGTCCAGGCTGGTCATCATTCCTCTCTAGGATGTATTTTTTAATTAAAGACTTCAAGACCACTCCTCTGCTGTTGTCCTATTCTGGAACTTCCCTCACCACCTGGGGTTTCTTTGCTGTGGAACATTCAATTATAACTGAGAGACTATCCCTCCATAAGACCCAACACCTCCCATTGGGGAGTTCCTCATAGGCCCTCCATTTTGCAGAGAGATCCAAGCTGGCCTTCTTTCCCATCTAGGCATCATTCTTGGGTTCTGGACTTCAAAATCCTTCACACCATGTACTTTCATTCTCCCTCCCCCTTTTGACTTTTTAAGCTGACTTTTGTGTGGTGGTCTACCTTCATTTGAATTTCTCTCCTTGAGGGTACTGACAGTCTTTCCATATTCTTGTATTTGTATTCTCTTTGCTTACCACAGTGCCTGGTACAAAGCAAGCACTAAAAAAATGCCTTCCTTCCTTCCTACCTTTTTTCTTTCTTTCTCTTCCTTCCTTCCTTCCTTTCTTTCTCTCTCTATTTCTTTTCTTCTTTCTTTCCTTCTTTCTTCCTCCCTCCCTCCCTTCCTCCCTCCCTCCCTTCCTCCCTCCCTCCCTTCCTTCCATAGGACTTCTTTGCTCAAAAATATTTTATGAATTATTTCTGCCTCTCACTAAAAAAGTTACAAAATCCTTATATAATGTCCTTCACAATTTGATGCCAAACTATCACTGAAGCCTTATTTCCCACAATTCCTTGTCATCTACTTTATATTCAAAATGAGCTCCTCTTGAAGCAGCTCACTTGAATTTTGGATAGCTCTAATTGCCTCTCTCTAATTTCTACTCATTGGTCCTTTTTCGGCACTCTGGTAACAGATAGAGCAAGTCTAATCCCACTTCCAGGTGACAACCTTTCAAACACTTTAAGATAGCTATAGCTCCTCAAAATATTCTGTTCTCCAGGATAAATACCATATTCAGGTGATCCTCATATGTCATGGACTAAAAGCTCTTCATCATCTTTGTTATTCTCTTCTGGATGCTGGGCAAATGGTCAATGGTCTTCCCAAAATAGAGGATGCTAAACAAAACACAATACCAGCTTTGTGCCTTTTAATGTAGTCCAAGAGCATTTAAGTTGTTTTTTGTCTTCCATATTATCCTAGTGACTCATATTGAGCTTTAAGTACACTAATGCTTCAGATATTTCTCAAACTGCTAACTATTGCCTCCTCAATATTATTCTCGTGAAGTTGTTTTTCAACTTAAATATAAGATTTTGCATTAATCACCATTTTAATTTCATTTTATTACTCATTTTTATTGTTTAAACCTGTCAAAATCTTTTTAAATCAAGATGCTATGATCAATGTTAGCTATTCCTTCCATCATTGCATTAGCTCTAGGTTTGCTAAATATATCATCTATGTCTATATCCAAGTCATTGATAAGAAATGTTAACTAACACAGGGCCAAGCACAGATTCTTGAGGTATTCCACTGTTGACCTCCTGCATAGATGGCATCTCATTATTAATGACTATTCTTGCAGTCTTTCCTTTAAATCAGTTATAAATCCAAATAAGTGAAATATTATCTAGCCTATAGCTCTTCTTCTTTGCACAAAAATAACATGAAATGCTCACACAGAGATAGCTCTAGTACAAAAAGGCTATATATCCCATTGCTTTTCCTCTACCTCCTCATCCTACATGTAAGAATCATTTGGGAACAACGAAATTGGCCTTTGTCGCTATATACAGCAGATATATAAAATAAGTGACAATTCAAGACTCTCGTTTATGAAGTCCATACTGTATAATGCCAGGCCCGAGTGACTTTAAAAAATGCCTTACAGGGAACTAGAATTGTGCCTTTCATCTCCATGAAGGGCATCCATGAACAGAAATTGAAAATTGCCATAATCTGTCAAAGAGACATATAATTGTAAAATCATTTTAAAACATACATGGTCATGTAGGGAAATAGGTTTGCCTAGGTCAACATCCCTAGATGTAACCAAGATTAAGAATACAAAAGAATCCCGAAATTATACATTACTATTTATCAGAGCATGGGAATACCTGGCTCCCCAGGAAACTTAAGAGTGGAGATCTGCCTTTCCCAAGAGCTCACAAATAGGGTCCTCTTGCTGGAAGTTACCCTTTTCTTGCCAAACTTCTTGACCATCTCTGATGAACATCCTCTATGTAATACATTCAAAGTGATATTACAGTTATTTGAGCTTTTCCTTCTACTCAACAGGGGTGTGGAACCTGTGACCTCAAGGACACATGTAAGAGTGGTCCTTTGACTGAATCCAAACTTAACAGAGCAATGATCCTTAACAAAAGTTTTTGTTGTGTGTAACTTGGAGTTGGTCAAAAGTCCACACCTGAGGACCTAGAAGTTCACATGTGACTTCAAGGCCACAGGTTCCCCACCCCTGTACTAGAACATAAACTTTTTGAGGGTATAGGAACTATAGTTTTGTACCTTTGCACCACCAAGACATTGGAATTCAACTCAATTCAGTTTCTCCAGCATGTGTTAAGGATTTCTCTGTGCCAGGACACTGCTAAGCATTGGGCATATAAAGACAAAAATAAACATAGTTCCTGTGCTCAAAAAGATTACGTTTTATTGGGGCTAGCATGCATGTACACATAGACAAACACAAATTGCCTGTGCCAAGTAAATTTAAAGTATTTGGGGGGATTTTATGACACAGAGAGATTAAATGACTTGCCCAGAATCCTAATAATAACTATATGAAGAATTTAAACCTGGATCTATCTTTACTAGCTCTAGTGCCCTATTGATTATACCACATTCCCTCTCTAGGCCAAAAAAGAAAGAGTAAGGGAGAATACTTTTAGCTAAGGGCTCTGGGGAAGGACCTTTGGAGGAGACTACCTGATCTGAGTTACTATTATCTCATATGCTGTCTTCTTTTGTGAAACCTTTTATGATTTACAGTGGGAAGTGATCTCCCCCTCCTCAGAATTTATATGGTGCTTTGTAGCTTTCTTATGCACAATATGTTTTGTGATCTATATATACATATATACATACACACATATATGTATATATAGATAATATCTTATGTGCAATGTATTCTAATTTGTCTTGTGTTCTTATTCCATAGGATGTGCTACAGTATAATCATCAGAACCTGAGCTGATGCACCCTTCTGAGAAGTCATGTTCCAAAGTGGCCATCAAAGGGAAAAATTGGAATATTGCGCTGGGTGAAGTCATAGTGTACCAGATAACCAAACTCAAGATCTTAGAAACAAGTAGGAATGGGAATTTGCCACAGTGGTCCAAAGCTGGGAAGTCAACATGAAGTCAGGGAGAACATATTAGCATGGGGAACAGTGGGCACAGTTCCTTCAGGTCATCTTTGTATAATTCCTCAGAGACTAATTTGATGCTGGGCAGAAAATAGGTGCTCATTAAATGGCTACGGGAATGAATCAGGTTAGCACATGTTCAATTGTCTTCTTAGAGTATTTCAATGAACAGACAAGGACAATTAATAACGAATAACAGTGGTATGTCAAAAGTCTGGCAAAAAAATGTCCCACTGTCATCTTAATTACAATTGTAATGCAGTTCTTCTTCTTAGGTACAAAGAAAAACGTTAGCCTAGCCTGGGTTGAATGATCACAAATTTGGAATTAAGGTACTTTTTTTTCTGGGAAGGATTAAATATAAGCTAGTCAAAATGCTGCCATGAATTTATTGGATAAAATCCAATATTGTACATTGTTATCTGGCGGACAGCAACGTCTTAGAGGAAATGAACTTTTTATCTTTGCTCAGCAACGACTAACATGAGGCTAAGCTCTCTGGGAGGAGGCAGAGGGGTCTGTGATATGGTCTCTTACACTCTTGTTGAAGAGAGAGATCTTAGGATCTTGGGAGCTAACCCTTACAGCAGAGACCTAATTAGAGCAACCTAACCAGAGCTTTGTGCCAACATATAAGGGAAGGAGCTTTGTCCCAATGGTAGTCCCCCTTCATGATACCTTAGCACCTAGTAGTCCAGCTGTTCTTTTTTCCTGCACCTACCTTCCACAATTTCCCCTGCCTACTGTCTTTCCTCCTTTCCTCTTACTTCCTCTTCAAGTTTGGGAAATCAGAGATCACTAGTAAGTCATCCTCTGTGCTGTATCTTTCTCCAATTTTGCTGAACTTGCTTTTGGTGCAGGAATTCCTGTTATCATTCTGCCTTAGAGGTCATTTTATTGAATCTTAATTGTACAATGAGGAAGCTGAGACAGAAAGAATTTACAGAATAAAGTAGCAAACCTCAAATTCAAATACAGATCCTATAAATCCAAAAATATAATTTTTTTCCTACAATATCACATTATTTCTGAAAATGTACACATGCAAATACTAGAGAACACAAATATTACAAATTTGTAATTACAGATATTACAAATTACACATTTGCAAATGTTGGAAAACAATACAAAATATAATTACACACTCATAGTCTCCATTTTTTCTCTCCCTTCTTAACCTTTTACAGTCTTACCTCTAATTTCATCATTCAAATAAAACTTCTCTCTCCAAAGTTACCAATGATTTCTTAATGGACAAATAAAAGTTTCTTTTCTCTTTTCTTCTTGACTTTTCTGGATCGTTTAGCCCTGTCTTCCCTGACTCGATTTTTGTGATATAGATGTCTTTTGATCCTTCTGTATGTGCGGCAGATTATTCTTCTTTTTTGGATTATCATTCATGCACCATAACCTAACTGTGAGTCTAACCCAAGGTTCTGCCCACAGTCCTCTTTCCTTTTGTCTCTATAATCTAGCCTTATAAATGATAAGACTTAAAGTTATAAGGTACCTAACATACCATCTAGTTCTCTGTATTACAGTGATATGCATGAAATCAGAATAACAGCTTCGTTTTCAGAGAATTTTCAGTGGGAAAGATGCTCAGATTTCGTATTAGGGTTTTGTAGGGGTATGCGTATGCATGCATATGTGTGTGTGTGAAATTGTTTCTAAATACAAAAATACATAGGATTACAAAGAAAAGCAATTATGCAGAAATGTAAAGTTCAATATATATGACAAAAAGCTTATAGATTTCCCATTGATAACCCCTGTTCTATCTAATAATGTACATGGAAAAGAACACTTCTCTAATTCCTGGAGAGGGATAATGTGGCTTTGGAGACCTTTAATAATAGAGTACCTCTTGAGGCCATCCATTCCATGTTTGAACAGTGCCTGTTTTTAGGAAATTTTAGTTTTTTCTTATATTGAACCAATATTTATCTTCTTTCCTGAAGAAAACCGTGTCTCCACAGTTTTTTTACTGTGTTTTACCACGTGGGACTACATAGAATGTTGAAGCTCATTCCCATGTAACAGCTTTTCAAATACTTGTAGATTTTTGTGTCCATTCCCTCAAGTCTCTTCTTCTACAGGTTAAACATGTCCAGTCACATCAAGAGGTCTTCATATAGAATTAAACTGAATTCAATAAACATTTATAAAGCACATACTATGTACAAGACATTATATCAGGAAACTAGGCATTGGGGACACAAACACAAAAGTGAAACAGTCTCTGCACTGTCCCACCTTCCTGACCTCCACGGGGATGACTCCACCCTGAAGTCCAACTAATGACTGACGAGTCCTTGCCTGGAATTCCTATATCATGAGAAGGATCAGTCACATTGCTGACTGTCCACTTGTTGCTTGCTCTCTGGCTAGTTCCACCTCTACCTAAGCTTCTTGTCCCCCCATGCAGGTACCCTACTTTCCTCTCCAGTCCCTCTCCACCTCCTTTCTATGTCTTGCCTTCCTCTATTAGAATATAAACTACTTGAGAAGAATCATCTTGTTGTTTGTTTTTGTATTCACAGCACTTAGTACAGTACCTATACATTCTCTCTCTCTCTCTCTCCCCTCTTTCCCCCTCTCTTCTTTTCTCCCCCAGTCTTTTCTTCCTTGTGTTTCTTGCTCTCATTCATATAGTAAGCATTTAGTATACGCTCTGTATCTCTCTTATCTATCTAATTTCTATATTCTCTATCTTGCTCTCTCTCCCCCTCCTCTCTCATCTTTCATCTCTGTTTTCTCCCTCACCTCTCTTACATTCTACTGGGGTAGGGAGGGGTGAGGCCAAAATTATTTATATAAATAAAGAGATAAGGTAAGAACAATCAAAGGCGAGGTGAAATAAAGTACTTAAGAGGAAAGAGAGGAAATTGAGGAAAATTATATAGGGATAAAACTTGAACTGATTCCTCAGGGCAGATGAAAAATCTACATGGTAGAAATAAGGATAGTATGTGAATGCCTAAAGGCAGGAATTGGCAGATTAGCAAACAGCTAGTGGGTTAAACAAAGGTAAAATAGAGAACATAGGAGGGAAATCCAAATGAAATTAAACAGAAAGAGGGGGAGTTTGGAACTGGTCTAGGGAGCACCTTGAAATCAAGCTAAAGAGTCTGTTTAGTCTGAGGGTAATAGGGAGCCATCATAGTACATTGTATATGGGGAGTGATATGTGTCTTAGCAAGATAAGTTTAGCAGTTATGTGAATAATGGATTTGAAAGAGGGAGACTTAAAATTGGGAAACCATTTAAGAGACTACTACAACAGTCTAGATAAATGGTGTTGAGCACAGCACTAGAGTAGTGGCCATGTTAGTAAAGAAATGGAATGGATACAGAGATGAAAAGGCAGAATAGACAAATCTTGGCAGTTGATTGGATATGGAGGGGAAGGGAGATGGGAAGACTCAAGAATGACTCAAGAGTTAGAACTTAGGTGACTGTTTTAATCTAGAAATAAAAGTCTGGAAAAGAGGCAGATTTAAGGGGGAAGATTATGAGTTATATTTTACATGTACTAGTTTGAGATGCCTGGAGGAGATACTGCTGGAGACATGTAACAGACAGTTGGAAATTCAGGAGAGAGATTTAAGTAGAATTTATAAATGTGGCATCAGCTGTATAAAGATAATGGAACCCACAGGAGTAGCTGAGATCATATTCAGAGAGTAGAGAGAGAGAGAAGCAAAGAGAACAGGATCCAGGACAACCTTAGGAGTCCCTCTTGTTTAAGAGGGTAGGAGATAGGTGATGAATCAGGATAGGAGACAGCAAAGTAATAGTCAGCCAATTAGGAAGAAGGAGGGGGAGAGGGAGGAAAGGAAGGAGGGAAGGAGAGAGAGAAACAGGGAGAGAGACAGAGAGACAAAGAGAGACATAGACAGACATAGAGAGGGGGAGGGGGTGGGGTGAGAGATAGAGTCAGAGACACAGAGAGAAGAGAAATAGAGTGAGAGACAGAGAAACAGAGAGAGGAGAGACAGAGACAGAGAGAGAGATACAGACAGAGTGACAAAGACAGAGAGATGGAGGGAGAAGGCGGGAGAGAGAGAGAGAGAGAAAGAGAGAGAGAGAGGGAGAGAGACAGAGAGAGAGAGAGAGATTGAGAAACACCCTAATACCAAGGAGGAGAAACTATTTAAGACTACAGGGTGATAAGTAGTGGTGTCCTAGTGTTGAATTCTATAGAAGAGTTCTTGAGAACTGAATAATGCCATAAGTAGGTAAGAACTGAAAATAGATCTAGGATCAAATACACATTTGACGTTTTATATCTGTGTGACATCTGATAAGTAATATTCCCTTTTTGGACCTCCGTTTTTGCATTTATAAATCTGTGATAGAAACTTACAGTACCTAATCCACATATTTATGGAGGACAGTGATATTCAAACCATGAAGTGATATGAAGATGTGACCTGCTACGGTTATGACTACTGTTGTACTGGCAATGTATGGGTTATTGCGCCCACACAAAGATTCTCATTTTCCTCTCTTGTGTTAGACTTATGTCCTAGCTTCCATTATCTGATTCTTCTCAGAAAATGTAATAGAAGATATGGAAGTCGTCAAGAAAAAAGATAATTCAATTAATGTGTAATCAAAAGATAGCTACTTGCTGTGCATCATACATTTGGAAGCTGACTCATCAGTTGGGTGCTAATCCAAGAAAACACTAAATCCCTGATTTAGAAAATTGATACATTATAGGAGGAGCTCATATGGAGAGTGATAAATTAGTGGGATGGTAGAAAATCCTTTCCTGAGAAACTGAGTTGAATAGAGAAGAGAGAAGGGGTTAATTTCAGTCAGAGACATCCCTAGATCTGAACTGAAATGAACCATGGACAATTTGTTGAACTGGTGACCTAATAAAACTAAACTATAAGTTAAGGAAGAGAACATTGTACTACAAATTGATCTGATGTATTTTCAAAACAGCCATCTAGTAATCTATTTCAAACTTGATATAGATCTAAATATTTCTTATGTTTAGTGAACTGGGCAGGGTCCAAGGCTGCTTTTAAGTAACCAGATATTAGCAGTTGTTTGGCATAGGTCTAGGTCTTGTGTCTGTGTTGAGCAAGGTAAAAGTGACTTTTGGAAAGGGAATGCTGGGAATTATCATCCATTAGAGTCAAACCAGAAATCTGAAATATCAGAGGAATTGAAGATAGGAGAGAATGTGAGCTTTGAAGGTTGGGAAGGTTGGAAGATGGAAATTGCTAAGCACCTGGAGTCATGAGAACTTGGTTCAAATCTTGGCTCCATCATTAACTAGCTATGTGACTCAGGGCAAATTATTTCTCCTATCAGGGCCACAGTTTCCCCATTTGTACAATAAAGGTGCTCTGAAAAAATTACCTCTAAGGTCATTCACAACTCTCACATTTTATGATGGTATGATTTTGTAATCAAGAATAACATAAAAGAGGAGTGATATCCTTCTCCCCCTATGGAATCTTCAAGATTATAGCTACACAGAAAGAAGCTCTTAATTAAAGAGAAATTTCCTATGTATTTTCAGTATATGTGCAAGACTGCTATTGTCTTTCAATAAAAACCTTGTTAAAATTGCTGAACTGTTAATTCCCATTATGTCATTTTAAAAACGTACCTTCTAAAATTTAGACTCCCAATTCAATTCAATTAAGCTCAATTCAATCCAACATTTAAATATTTTCTCTGTTCAGAACATTATTCTAAGACTAGTTTCATTTCTATTATGGTTATTGGTTTTTTGGTTAAATATTAACCAAGAGCTGAGTTTTGAAGAAGGCCTGAACTGGTTCCAATTGTTTTCATGGAAAATTATTAGAATAGAAATTTTTGCCTATTTTCCTCTAAGTTGTTTAGCCAAGCAACTCATTAGTAAAGAGAATAGTGGAGACAGTCCACATCTCAATAGACTATTTTAGCAAAAAACTTGTTTCTAAAAGTCATTGTAAGATTGTTAACTTTTATTAAACATGCCAGAAAGATACTTCTGGGCAAAGTATGAGGTCTTCATTTTTCAGGGTTGACTTTCTCATGATATAGCAAGGTCACAGAATCACAGTGGTTTATAAAATCTCAGAGTTGGAAGAGATCTGAGAGGACATCTCTTCAAGTCCTCTCCTAGGACTCAAGAATTCCTTCTATATCATCCTCAACAGATGTTTATCCATCTTTTCCCTGAACACCTTTGGCAAAAGTGTGGGTTGGTGGAATCTGAGTATCCATGGTCCCTTTGTTCCTGAGATATTCCAGGGAGCCTTGGATCATTCCAATCCAGTCCTTCAGCCTGTGGTCTCTGTCTTTAGCACAAGGCTCCTCCACTACTTAGGAAAATTTTCTTGAATCAGATCCATGTCAATTACCAGCTTCTGCCTCCTGTCTATACTGTTCTAGGCCATCCCTCTATTGATTCCTTCCTGCTATGATTCAGGCCTCCTGGACCCAGATTTTCATCTGGGATAAGGATATACTACAAGAGAAGGTACTAAATAAGTCAATCACCTCCCTCCCTCAACAGAATTCCCTCCAACCACTGGTACTCTTCTTAGACTTATTTCTCAGTCATTAACACACTGTCACTTTATTATATTCTCCCCATTTCTCTGCATTTGAATCTCTTGCTTCTCATACCAACCTTGTTCACTTTCCCCAGCTTCTTACTCCCTTATTCCCAGTCTCTTCAAGCCTGTCTAAATCCTTTTCCTTATCCTTCACCCTAATTGTCCTGTTCTAGATATCCAGAGCCATTGTGCTCTCTGGAATGCCTGCTCCTTAGTTAACAAAGTTGTTTCCGTATTAGAAGTTTTCCATTATCACTTTCTCCATCTTCTGACTATGACCGATACCTTCTTCCCCTCTATTATTTGGTGCTGTTGGTCACCTCTTCTATATCGGTCGTACTTTCATTCATGCCCCTTCAGTTGGCAGTCATGGTGGAGGAATAGGAACATTCCTTGTTCCTTGCCACTACAAGTCATCAAAATCTCCCCCTTTCATTATAATTCCATTCAAACTTATCCCACCATCCAGATTTTGATGGCCATTATATTTTGACCCTCCAGGATGTTCTCTCTTTCCTCAAATGAGCTCAATGCCTACCTCTCATTTGTCTCCCTATTCCAGCTTCTGTCTTCATATGAGGGGACTGCAAGAAATATATTTATATTTCCTTACTCCCTAAATTCTTAGTTCCTCAGTTGACTCTGCACTGAAAAAGTTTGGAATAGTAACTTATGGAAGGGTGTATCAATTAAAAAATATAAAGGAATTGGCTTGCTACCATGAGGGCCTAGTTGAGATTATGTAACATAAATCTATAATGGATTCAGTTAATAAGGCTTCATCATTTTTTTTCCATTTCTATTCAGAATCATATTGAGACAGCGCAGAGAAGAAAGTTTGAATGAAGATTGGGGGAGGGGATGATCTAGGAAAGAATTAAGAGGTGAAGGGGATTGGATTAGGTGGGGGTAAAGAACAGGATTTAGAGTTGTAAAGCAGAGGGAAAGATGGAATGAAAAAGGATTATGATCTAAATCTTGGAGTTTATGAACATGGAAGTGGAATGCTTTTGGGTGATAGATCAAGGATATGACAATATCTGTATGTAACTGAAGGGGTTGGAGGTCAAAGAAATTGAGTCAATTGAGGAGTTTGCTATATATCTTCAGATGCAAGATACATACAGAAGTATTCTCATAGGGAAGGCATTAATAGTGGGGATAGGGGATGTCTCTTGCAGAAAGTTGAATTTGAACTGAATTTTGAAGGAAGCTAAGGAAGTCAGAAGGAGAGAGGGCATTCTAGTCATATAAGACAGCCAAAAGTGCACAAATTTGGGAGTGGTATGTATTTTGGATGTATGGTTTGGATGTTTGGATTTAATGGTTTACATATTGTCTTCCTATATTAGAACAAAAGCTCGTTGAAGGCAGGCACTCTTTTGTCTTTCTTTGTAAGGGTTTCAAAGTTCTTAGCACAGGTCCTGGAGCCTAGTAATGGGTTAATAACTGCTTGTTGACTGACACTTCCTGAGGAAGCCCATTACTCATTTGATCAGTGTTAATTAGCCAATATACTAAAAAGCAAAGACATTATCTTGCTGACCAAAGTCAGTGTAGTCAAAGCTACGATTTTTCTAGTAGCAACGTATGACTTTGAGAGTTAAGGAAGCCTAAGTGTGTCAGAATTGAGGACTGGAGAAGACTTTTGAGAGTCCCTTGGACAGCAAGGAGATCAAATCAGTCAAACCTTAACAGAAATTAATTCAGGTTATTCACAGGAAGGCCAAATACTGAAGCTGAAGTTTAAATACTTTAGCCATAGAATGAGAAGACAGGAATCACTGGAAAAGACCCTGGTATTGGGAAAGATTAAAGGCAAAAGGTGAAGGGAATAGCAAAGGAGGAGATAGATAGATACTGTGGAAGCAAGGAAGAACAATTTTGACAGACTTAGAGAGTTAGTGAAGGATAGAAGGGCCTGTTGTGCTGTGGTTCATGGGATCATGAAAAGTTGGACACAAATGGACAACAAACAAAGGTTTTAGTTTTCTTATCTGTAAAATGAAGGGCTTGAACCAAATCATCTGAAAGTTTCCTTTATGTTCTAAATTCTAAGACCCTCTGATATAAAATAAAACAACAGAAAATGAAATAGGAGACTATTGTCATCATGGAAAGGAGCAGTGATTGGGGCATGGTGATGATAGTGAGAATAGAGAGGAGGGGATGGGGACAATAGGTAGGTAAAATCAACAAGCCTTAGTTACTCTCTGGACATGCGGTGGTTACTGAATCATAAGTTCAAAACTGGAAGGAACCCTAGAGGCCTCTAGTCCAATTCTTTTATTTTACAGTTGAGGAAACTGAGGCACAGAACAGTTAAGTTACTTTGGGAAAGGAAAAGGCAAAAATGGATTATATATAACTACTGTGTGCCAGGCAATGAGCTAATTGCTTTAACTTTTTTTCTCACTTGATTCTCACTATAACCCTATGAGTTAGGGCTGTTATCCCCATTTTATAACAGAAGAAACTGAGGAAAACATGTTTGTCTAGTGTAACACAGCTGGAAACTGTCTGAGGCTCAATTTGAATTTGGGTCTTCCTGATTTCAGGGTCACTGTTCTATCTGCTCTATTACCAGATACTACCTATTTTTCTGGGGTCACATAGCTAGTGTCTAAAGTGGAATTTGAGCCCAGGCCCTCCAAATTCCTGATTCTATTATGTCATGTTGCCTCTGCTTTTGGGAAGGAAAAGGAAAGTGAAGTTAATCTTCACAGCATAGAAGTGGTCATTTTCTCTCGCACTGGGTAAGGACTATACTGACTCTTTACTGCTAACTTAGTTAATATGCTCAGCACCAAGTCTCTGTAGTTTGACCTCAGAGAAGGCCCTGAGACAGATGCAAACTGAAATTCCAGCTGTCCTGGTCTAACCTCCTAACAAGGACATCCAATAATAATTTTCTAGGTGGTCCCTTTATGCCCCTCAACCAATCACTAGGTACTTTGCTGATGGTTCTAGAAACTGATTTTTCTTTATGGACTCTCTGCTGGGTCTCAGTAGTGCCAAAGACACTTCAGAGGGAAGCCAGAGTCTACTAGGCTTCTCTTATCAAAATGGCCAGAAAGTCTTTCAATGGGGATGGTGGTGGAGGATGCCACTTTAGGTCAAAAAAAAAAAACGGAACCAACCCTACATCCAGTCAGAAACTGGCATTGTGAATAGGAGGAGGGAAAATTAGTTCCTTTGGATTTCTCTAGCAGGTTTCTTGGGGGAAGAAATAGCTCCTACCTGTCTCAGAAATAGCTTCTGTAGGAAGTCCTGCAAGCTGTCTGAGCTGGTGTTTTTTAATTTGTGATATTTCAGACCAACCAATCCCAACATATTCATTGATACAGTGACGAAATTACCCAGATATTGAAATTCTGACGAGATATTATCTGGGGAGTTGGTCTGAATTCAGTGTCTTCTTCCTGTATGGAAGATATACAGAGAATACAAAATCGCTCATTCTTATGTTAATATCTTGCAAGGTAAAAAACAAAAAACTATGCTAGGTGTTGGCGATACACAAATAAATTATATCTCAGCTTCTGTCTCTATCGCTGGGTTGCACCAAAATGTCTCTATTCCTGGAATGTGCTCCCATTTCACTCCTACCTCCTTGTATCCCCAGTTGACTTTAAGATTCAGCTAAGGCACCCCCTTTTATAGGAATCTTTTACTGATGTCCCCAATTGCTAGCATATACCTTCCCAAAACTATCTTGTATGACACACATATATATATATACACATATGTGTGTTTGTCCTTCATTGCCAAAGAAGACCATACCATCAGAGAAATAATGACATAACTTGCACTTAACTTTGTTTTGAATGAAGGAGTACTGTTTTGCAAGTCACCAGCCTCACTTCTCCTCCAGAGCCATCTGAATCCAGTGACTAGATATTTGTCAGAATGACTGGAGATGATACAGGATGGGGCAATTGGGGTTAAGTGACTAGCCCAAGATCATACAGCTAGTCAATGTCAAGCATCTGAGGTGAGATTTGAACTCAGGTCCTTTTGAATCCTCCACTGGCGCTCTATCCACTGCACCACCCAGCTGCCCCAGACACACATATACACATACATAGACATCTCTATACATATGTGTGTATTTTGTACACCTTGTCTCTTCTATTAGAAGTCCTTGATTTCAAGGACTGTTATTTTGGAGTTTGTAATTTCAGTGCTTTTATGATGCCTATGATAATATAATACTAAATTAGTGCTTTTTGATTGATTGATAGCATGACCCTCATTCTTCTGGCTACCCTTTTCTTGACCATTCCAGTTGTGCATGTCTTTGCACCTATGTGCCAAATGAAGGTGCAACATAGCATCTTAGGTTTGTTTTGACTAGGACATTGTGTAGATAGAGTATTATCTCCCTTGTTGTTTTGCACATTATTAGCCTATTAATAAAATCTATATCACTTTGAATTCTTTTGGCTACTGTGCCATACTATTAAATTTCTCTGATCTTGACATCCACTAAATTCCAAATTTATGTCAATTTCTTTTAAATGTCTCTTCCTGACTATAGTTATGCAGTGGGCTTTTGAACCCAAGTTTAGGACTTTACATTTATCTCTATTAAATTCAATTTATTAGATTCTGCCTATAATTGTTTCCTTTTGAGACCCTGTTGGATTCTGGTTCTTCCATCTAACATATTAGCTATCTTTCGTAGCTTTGTTTTATTTGCAAAATTTTTAGGTATGCCCTTGATGGCTTCATTTATGACACACGCAATCATTGAACAGCACAAGGGAACAGAGCTAGAGACATACCAGAAAGAGGAAATTGATTAAGTCATGACTACTCATTAGGCCTGATCACAAAATGAGTTTTAAATCAGTTACAGAAAGATTGTGATTTGCCAGGTGGAGGGAATATCAATAATCAAAGTTATAAGTGCATGAGGTAAACAGGGCTTTGCCCCAAAGGCATTTGTAGGTATATGCTTCATCCATAGGACTTCTTAAACTGGGGTCACACAATATTTGGCAACAGTAAAAAGTTTCTAAATATGCAATGACCAAAAATTAATTAAAAATCAAACACGTAATAAATCCAAAGTGTTTCTGGCAGTGATTGCTCAAATGGCATCGGACAACTTCACTACAGCCTTGTTTCTGAGCACAAAGCATGCACACTTTGCACAGTGCACGCCCTCAGGCTACACAGTGCCAAAGAATCAAAACTCAAAAAGGGGTGGCCAGTGGAAAAAGTTTAAGAAGCTCTGCAGAGTACAAAGGATAGGTACAAATCATTCTTAGCTTTCAGGACATATAAAAACAGTCAGAAAGACTACTTGGCAGCAGAGAACTCCACTTTCCCACCCCAACACTTTGTCCTCCAAGGATGATGGAAAGGGGAACATTACTATATAGCATCTGGACTTGCCCATATCCTGACTGAATTCAACTCAGTCATGTGACCCCTTCCCTCTCTATGTTCTCCCATTCACTCAACCAGTTTTGCCCCAGGTGATAATATTTCTAGTGTTTGTTCTGTGTATGATGATAGAATTTCAGATGCTTGGTATATTGATATGTCACATTCAAATTGAATATCAAATTTTTAAGTCTTTAAAAAAATATCAATTACAGAGTGTTTCTGTATCATACTGTCTTTATGAACATTGCTGATGTGATCACATCAAATCACCTGCAACTAACTAAAATTTTGAATCCCTTAGTGTCACTTTGTTCCCTCCATCTACTGGATGGATGCTCATCTCAAATTACCCATCCAGGATATCCAATACAAGTGATTTGTCTTTCTCAATATTGAAATCCTTGGACAGCATGTTATCCTTTGGTAAACATTACTGAAAATTAAACATTAATGAAAATCCTGGCCCTCTTCACTTCAGTAATTCCATGGGTTATATCTCTGAGAAAAAAGGTCTAGATCATAGTAAAAGTACTGAGACTTAAATAATTTATGGTCTCAGGTTAAAATAGCCCTGTCAATGGCATTTTTTTCCCCAATGGAACTTCAGGTTAGTAGTCAATGCTTCCAGGCATCTCACTTCTCAAGCTAAATCAGTGTGAGAACATCTGTTAGTTGGAATGTGCATTAACCTGTGTGTAGCAGAACTCTCACTATTGGTGGATTCCTGGTTCATGGCTTGGAATATTAATATTGAGTTTAGCCAAACCATGATCTCTCCAACACTTTATAGCATCATGGCACATTGTTACTTATTACTTGCAATACTTTGATATTTAGAACACTCTTGAATTGCAGTAATCATACTGTAATTAAAGGAAAATAGGATTTCAGTCATTCATTCTGTCAACAGGCAGTCAATCAACAAGCATTTGCTATGTATTTTCTATGTTCCAGACACTATGATAAGCTCTAGAGATACAAAGAAAGGCAAAATACGGTAACAGCTCTCTAGGAGTTCAGATTCTCTTGGGGAACAACTTGTTGCCTCCAGGATCAAACACAAACTGTTATATTTATCATTCAAAGTCTTTCATAGCCTAATGCTGTCCTACTTTTCCAGTCTTCTTACAACTTACTTCCCACTGTGTATTCTTTAATCCAGTGACATTGGTTTCCTGGCCATTCCATGAACAACACACTCCATCTCTTTGCTCTAAGAATTTTCTTATGTCCCTTATAACTGGAATGCTCTTTCTCTCCTAGGCTCTAGCTATTTATTTCCCTGGGTTCCTTAAATGAACAACTAAAATATCATCTTTTACTAGAAACCTTCCCCAAACTCTCTATTCTAGTTGTCGTTTCAGTTGTGTCTGACTCTCTGTGGCCTGATTTGGGGTTTACTTGACAAAGATACTGGAGTGGTTTGCCATTTCATTCTCCAGTTCATTTTACAGATGAAGAATTGAAGCAAACAGGGATTTGAAAAATGGTCAATTTAGCCTGGATAACAGGGAAATAAAGAACAACTTCCTAGGGATTAGAGCTCTCAGGAGTAGAATGGGCCATATCGAAAAGTGGCAGGTTCCTCCTCCTTGGAAATCTGTAGGCAGAAGATAAACTAATTTTACAGATGAAACCAAGACACATGGAGGTTAAATGACTTGTCCAGAGTCACATAGCTATTTGTTACCTGAGCCTGAATTTATATTTTCCTGACTTCAGGTCATGGCCTCGATCCATTGTGCCAACTAGTTACTATGGTACAAAAACCTTCTACTTTAGAGGGTCTAGCCTAGGGGTCAGGAACTGTGGCTTCAAGGCCACGTGTGGCCCTCTAGATTGCTCAAATGTAGCCCTTTAATTGAATCCAAACTTCACAAGACAAATCCACTTAATAAAAGGATTTGTTTTATAAAACTTGGACTTAAATCAAAAGTCTGCACCCAAGGACCTTGGGGCCACAGGTTCTCCACCCCTGGTCTAGCTCAATCATCTATAGGGGAAACCTTATGCCTATTACAGAGCTCCAAGGGATGAGTGATCTTTCTACCCTTTTCTTCTCTTTGTCACATTCTCTTGGGGTACAAGACCAAGCCCAGACTTTTGTCCCTTGGGTTGGGAGGGTTTTTGTACCATGAGTCTGAAGGGCCCCAGGTAGCCTGGCCTGGGATGGCTCCTGGGCTTCCTCGTACCTGATTTAGGATTCCCTTTGATATTCCTCCCTTTGATCCTACTATGCCACTTAGCACACTTTTGAGGTCCAAGTCATCCAGCCAGGATTGTGGATTGTCTGGACTACTGGCCACTCCCATCAGGATCCTCCCTGGTTGGATCTACTTCCCTTATCTAGACCATCCTCAGGACTGAAGACTGCTAGTCGACACCTGGATTCTTTCCTCAGTCTTTTTTCTGTATTTAAGTTCCATCTCGCCTCCATGAAGGCACTCAGATTCCATTCAGCTCAGACTCTGTCTAGCTGAGATTCTATCTGGTCCACTTGTTAATACAAGTGTTGTTTCTCTTTTACTTTCAGAAGGCTTGTGTGGAATCCATTCAGGTGGGACATGGCATGTCGGTATTTTGGGGTCCCACATCACCTCAAACCTCAAAAATTCCAGTACCATGACATGAATGCAGTATATTAGTAGCTGATGAGTTTTGGTCCCCACGCAAATGACAAATGTTTTCGATTCTCTTTTCTTTTTGGTTTCTGAATCAGGGGAGAACAATAAACATCAGACAAATAAGAAAACAAGGGAGAAAACACAGAGGAGGAAAGACAATAATCTGAGTTCTGTTTCTCCTGTACCATAAATTTCATTTACTGCACACATACCTGGTAATCCAGGTGGTGGGATTCAAGTGGAAGGTCCCTTCTCTCCTTAACAGGGCTGCCTCTGTTCTTGGTCTTACCATTTCACTTACTGATCCCTTTGGTTTGAGGCATCAAAATTTCATTATTTATCAAGCAAATTCTCTGAGAGAAAAAATTAACAGTGAGTCAGATGTCAAATCCTTTGTAGCCAAATGCACCTAGAATTTGGCTTGGGTTTTCCCAGTCTGTGACAAGTCAATTGACCTCTCTGTGTCTCTACTTCCTCAATGGCAAAATTGGGGTAACAATATCTGCCATGGCAACCACTAAGTATTGTTGCAAGGATCTAATGACATAACGTATGTATAGTTCCTTTATAAAGAGTAAAATGACATTACAAGGTAGAATAGTGAACAGGACAATGCCCCGGGATCATTGGACCTTGGGTCCAAATTCCTACTCTCATACTTCAAGTCTGTGTGACACGTCACCTAATTCACTTAACTCATAAATTCCTCATCAGTAAAATGAGTGTTTGGATCAAGTGGGATTCCAATCTATGGTTCTATAATTTCTTCCTCTGATGTGTCATCATGTCACGGAGGACACCCTGAGTTCTTAGGTGCTATATCAGTGAATCACACCACTTGAATGGTTCTACAAGCTGAAATCACTTTAACATGGGCTTTTTGATGCTCTGTATGTATTTGTCCAAAAAAAATATGTGGAGAGGATCCTTACCAAGTAGCTAGTTTGGGTTTAGTTTTCACTTGTAGTAATCCATGAATACTATCCACAAAAGATTATAATAAGTGTTCTTAACTTGGGGTCTACGGACAGATTTCAAGATGTCTATGAACTTGGATGGGAAAAATTATAGATTTATTTTCACTGATTTATTTTCATGAGGTGCATGAAACAAATACAATTTCAGAGCTCCTTCTCTAGAGGGTTTTAGGATATGACCACATATCAATGAAATGAGGAGTCCTTGAAGCATTGTCATCATTATTAGAATGAATAAATTTATTAGCTCACTCTTTTTGAGGGAAGAAGAGTTACGCATTATACTCTAGAGCAGGGGTTCTTAACCTTTTTCTTTGTGCCCATGAACTCTTTGACATTCTGGTGAGGACAATGGACTCTTCCCTTACCAGACTAACACTTTAAAATGCGAACGATAAAATACATAGAATTAAAAGGAAAAAATAAATTGACACAATTAGCAAACATTAAAAATGTTAAAAAAATCATTTACTCCAGATTAAGAATCCCTGCCCTAGAATCACATTGCTCTAGAATAAAAATGTCTCCCTTTAGCTTTCTTTCCTTTCCATATCTTCAGTTCTAAAACTGCAATATACAAAGGATCATTTAAAAGAAAATTGAGGATTGAAAGGTTCATTTGCAGTCATCAAATTGCAAACCTACCTGAAGTATTTGTCTACCTTCTACCAGATGACCTCTAAGAAGGGGGAACATGTTGCTTCCTGAGGCAGCTCAATATTTAGACAGTTATAATTATTAGTTTTAATTGGTCCTGATAGCAAATCTAAGTTTAAATCTTTACACTTTCTACCTACTGCTTCTGGTTATACCCTCTGGTACCATACAGAAGAGGTTTAATCCATCCTCCATAGGACAGACCTTCAAATACTTAAGCACATTTATGATCATCTCTTGAATGTTCTTTTTAGACTAAGTATGGCACAATTTTATAAACTAATTATCTGTAATGTATTCAAGTGCCATCACTCACCTGATTACTTTCCTCTGGACACTATCCAATTTATCAAGGTCCTTCTTTAACCATCAAGCCCAGAACTAAACATAATACTCCAGATCAGGTCTGACAAAGGCAGAATACAGAAGAACAGTTACTTCTGTACTCTTGAAAGGCATGCCTCTCTTGCTCCATCTCAAGATTGTGTTCACTTTTCTTTTCTGGTGGCCACATCACACTGCTAGCTCACAGTGAGGTTGTTGTTCAGCAAAAATAGTCTGACCTTTTTTGGAATGCTTGATTTCTAGAAATAACTCCTCTATCTTGTATTTAAGGAGTCTATTTTTTATACTCAAGCAGAGGACTAAAGTATATGAGCTATCCTTCCTAGTTTAATATCATCTGCTAATTTCATGAACATGCCATGGTAACAGCCAGCACCCTGGCATACACAAGAGGGACTGCTACACAGGTTCTTAGGTCTGTTTTTCTAAGGAAAGCAACCTTAAAAGGGCTAAATAATTTTACTTTAATCAAGCACACTTGTTCAGGGCAAAAAAGTCGGTATCCTTGAACTTCAGAGAAAATACAAACCGAAATTACAAGCAGAAATTACAAACAGAAAGACCAACAGACAGGGCTTCCAACTGTATGACTGTAGACAATACATACATCATTACCAGAGAGAGAAACACCAACATCTGGGTTTTCAAAGTTGTAGTGGGGTTCCTTAGCCACTACCTAGGTTCCTCTGGCTTAATCACATAAACACTCTTCCAATCATTTGAGTCCCAAAGCAAAACCTCACCTCAGAGTGTATATACACTTTTCAGAGACTGAGGGCAGGACTCTAGTGACCCAGTGCTTCATTAGCAATTAACAAAAGATAGAGGCCTTCATATAAAACAAAGCTCTCCTAATCAAGCTTCCCTTAATAGCCCCCCCTTAGGTCTATTCGTGGGAGTGGGGGAGAAGATTTTATCTCACATCGTAGTCATATATACTTTTCTCCAAGTCATTGATTAACAATTTAAAAAAATGTATATTCTTACTTGGTTAAATATTTTCCAATTACATGTAATAATTTCTTAACAATCATTTTAAATATTTTTGAGTTCCAAATTCTCTCCTGTCACCCATGCCTCCCACCTCTTCGAGAAGGCAAACAATTTGTTACTGATTATATATGTGACATCATGAAAATGTATCTACCTACCAGCCATGTTGCAAAACAAAACACAGAAAATAAAACAAACTACAAAAAGCATTTTTCAATCTGTATTCAAAGTTCATCAGTTCTCTCTGGAAGTGGCTAGCATTTTGCACTGGTCCTTTGGAATTGTCTTGGATGACTGTTTTGATTAGAATAGCTAAATCACAGTTAATAATCATTAAAATATTACTGTTTTGTGTACAATGTTCTCCTGTTTCCACTTACTTCACTTTGAATCTCCTCAGGTTTTTCTGAAATCATACTGCTCATTATTTCTTATGGCACAAAGTTATTCCATCGCAATCATATACCACAAATTGTTCAGCAGCCATTCTTCGGTTTCTGGGGATCCCCTTAATTTCCAATTAATTGCCACCACAAAAAGTACTATAAATATTTTTATGCAAATAGATTTTTTCCCTCTTTTTCTTTGACTTTTTAAAGATACAAACCCAGTAGTGGTAATGCTAGGTCAGAGAGTATGCACAGTTTTATAACTTAGGAAATAATTCCAAATTATTCTCCAGGAGGGTTGAACTAGTTCACAAATCCACCAACAATGCATTAGTGTCCCAATTTTTCCACATCCTCTCCAGTATTTGTCATTTTGCTTTTCTGTGATTTTTGCCAATCTAATAGGGGTAAGGCGCTATGTCATAGTTGTTTTAATTTGCATTTCTCTAATCAGTAGTTATTTAGCACATTGTTTCATGTAACCATTGATAGTTTGATTTCTTCTTCTAAGAACTGTCAGTACATATCTTTTGACCATGTGTCAACCACAGAATGGCTATTTTAAAAAAATATAAATCAACCTTAGTCCTTGTATATTTAAAAGGTGAAACCTTTATCAGAGAAACTTGCTATAAAATTTTTCCCCCCAGTTTTCTGTTATCCTTCTAATTTTGGCTATGTGAGGTTTATTTGCGCAAGTGCTTTTACATTTCATGTAATCAAAATTATCAATTTTATTTCCTATCATTCTATTTCTCTTTGATTTGATCATAAACTCTTCTATTATACATAGATCTGACAGGTACATTTTTCCATGCTTCCTTAATTTACTTATAATGTCACTCTTGATGTCTAAATCATTTATCCATTTTCACCTTACCTTAGTATGCAATGTAAGAAGTTGGCCTATGTCTAGTTTTTGCCAACTGTTTTCTAGTTTTCCCAGGAATTATTATCAGTTAGTGAGGTTTTGTCCCAAAGCTTGGATCTTTGGGTTTTTCAAACAGTATCATTAAATGATTACAACTGTCATTTGCTACTCTGCATTGTGTACCTAATGAATTCCACTGATCCACCACTCAATTTCTTAGCCAGTAACTGATTTTTATTTTTTTGTTGATTGCTGTTTTGTAACATATTTTGAAATCTGGACCTGTTAGGTTGCCTTTCTTCACATTTTTTTCTATTAATTTCCCTGATATTTTTGCCCTTTTGCTCTTTCAGATGAATTAAAAAATATAACTCTATAGAATATATTTTTGTAATTTGATTAGTATGCCACTAAATAAGTTAATTAACTTAGGTAGAATTGTCATTTTTATTATATTGGCTCGTTCCAACATTGAGCAATAAATTACTTAGATGTGTCTATATTTGTGTAAAAAACATTTTGTAATTCTATACACATAATCCCTGGGTTTGTCTTGGCAGGTAGATTTCTATTCCAAGTATTTTATATTGTTTGCAATTATTTGAAATGGAATTTCTCCTTCTATCTCTTCCTATTGGATTTTTTTTGGTAGTATATAGAAGTGCTGATCATTTATATGAATTTATTTTTTATCCCGCAATTTTGTTGAGGTTGTTAATTCTTTCAACTAGTTTTTTAGCTGATTCTCTATGGTTCTTTAGTTACACTGTCATATTATCTACAAAAAAGTGAGTTTTGTTTCCTCTTTGCCTATTTTTATTCTTTCAATTTCTTTTTCATTTTTTTATTGCTTCCTATCATTTCTAGTACAAAACTGAACAATAGTGGTGATAATGGACATCTTTTCTTCATCCCTGATAACATTGGGAAGGCTTCAACTTTATCCTAATTACAGATAATACTTGTTCTTTGTTTTAATTGACTACTACTTATCATTTTAAGAATGGCTCCATTGATTCCTATGCTTTCTAGAGTTTTTTAGTAAGAATGGGTATTGTATTTTGTCAAAAGTTTTTTTCTGCATCTATTGATAAAAACTATATGATTTTTATTGTTTTTGTTATTGATATGGTCAATTATACTGATAACTTTCCTAACATTGAACAATTCCTACATTTCTGGTTTATGTTTCCCTGGTCTTAGTGATCTTTGTGATACATTGTTGTAATTTCTTTCCTACTATTTTATTTAATTTTTTTTTGCATTGATGTCCATTAAGGAAATTGATCTTTAGTTTTCTTTCTTTGTTTTTCTCTCTCTGGTTTAGGTATGAAAACATATTTGTATCATAAAAGGAATTTGGTAGGATTCCTTCTTTGTTTATTTTTTAAAATAGTTTATATAGTATTGGGATTAATTGTTCCTTAAATGGTAGAATTCACCTGTAAATCTATCTAGTCCTGGGCAATTTTTCTTAGGGAGCTGATTGATAGCTTGGTCAATTTCTTTTTCTAAGGTAGTATTTTATTTCCTCTTCTATTAATTTTCCAGTTATTTTTTGTAAATATTCATGCATTCCACTTTTATTGTATATTTTCCTAGCATATAATTGGGCAAAGTAACTCCTAAAAATTGCTTTTATTTCATCTTGATTGGTGGTGAATTCACCTTTTTCATTTTTGTTACTGGTGATTTGATTTTCTTTTTTCTTGTAAAATAAATTAAGCAATTCATAAAACCAGCTGCTAGTTTTATTTATTATTTCTCTGATTTTCAAGGTTTAAATTTCAGAGTTTAAATTTCAGGGTTTAATCAGGGATATTTAATTTATTCTTTTTCTAGTTTCTTTTTTTAGTTGCATGACTAATCCACTCAATCTGCTCTTTTGTTTTCTTGATTTTTACATGTAGAGATATAAATTTCCCGTTAAGTACTACTTTAGTTGCATCTCACAAATTTTAGAATGTCGTCTCATTGTTGTCATTCTCTTTAATAAAATTGTTGTTTCTATCACTTATTCTTTGACTCACTCATTTTTAGGATTTGATGATTTAATTTTCAATTAATTTTTTTATCTGTACTCCAAATCAGTTTCTACTCCTGTGTCAAAGATCTCTCTGTTCTCATAAGTTATCTCAGGCCGAAAAAATGTCTCTTTTTGCCCTTTTATTAAGCTCTGTCACTCAGAATTTGATTTGAGGAATTGTTTTAAAGTTATTTGAAGAGGAATGTTGAGAGACCTCAGCTGAATGGGGAGGGAGGAGGGAATAAGAGAGAGGGAGTGGAAAAAAAATCTAAGATATATGGAAGTGATTGTTGAATACTGAAAACAAATAAAATAATTCAATTAAAAAATAAAAAAAATTAAAGTGTTGCAGAGCACAAAATGAAGCACAGATCCCTGATGTATAACACTGAAGACTTACCGTCATACTGAAATTGAACTATGATTAACTTCTTTTAGAGTCTGAGTCTACAGTCCCTTTAGAATACATCTACTGTACCTGTATTAGTGTCTAGTCTGTATCTTTCCATTTTCTCCATGAGAATAATATGAGATAATTAAAGTTTCCTAAAAATCTGGCCAAACAATTTGTACAAAATTGTGTCAAAGAAAAAAAAGGAAATGGGGTTAATCTACCATGGTCTGCTCTTGATTAAGCCCTGCTGGTTCTTTGTAATTTTTAGAAGTTTATCCAACACCTCTTTATAAGATGTAGAATTTTCCTAATAGTTGAAGTCAAGCTTACTATCCAATAGTTCAAAGATTTTATTCTATTCTTTTTTAAATTTTCAATTGGGAAATTTGTTCTCCTCCAGTCCATAATCTTTCAAATAACACTGACAGTGACTCTTTTAATTCTTTTAATACCCAAGGATATAGTTTACCTCAGTGAGTTGAGTTAAATTCACTAAAGGTGTCTTAATACTCTCTTGTAATCTCCTTCCTTGTTTATGACAGTTCTACTAGTCAAAGTCAATGCTTTGTTATTTATTTTCGTTTTACCATTTTCAGTACACAGGTCATTCTTGGCAGGAAATAGAAGGAAAATAATAACATTTCTGTTATCAGTAATCATCATTCCACCCACCCCAAGGAAAAGTCTAATCTCTTCTTTGATCCCCCTTTTTCTTCCCATATAGCTACATCCCCATCCCTCTTCTCTTTTTAGTGTCCTTAGTTTCCTTCTATAGACTCAGCACATCCAGTACTTTAGCACTCTAGAAACTATTTTTCATAGTACTATGACATAATCTCATGTTCACCCCATTTTACCTGAACTTGCTTTCATCTTTTTTTATATTTTGTTGATAATTTAATGGCATATCTATCCTCTTCAGAGAAATTCCATTTTTCCTTCATATTGAAATAGTTTCCTTTTATGTCTTCAGAATTTCATTTTTAAATCATCTTCCTTTTTGAGATGACTACAATGTAGCATTTAATACCTAGGATGCAGCTATCTTTTCTCTCAACTCTTTAAATTTTGCTTTTGTGAATCTAGGGAAAGGAGTCAGGGACACCATATCAGAGACCTGGTATCTCCCTGATTTTAGCTGCTTTCTACATTTTGCTTCATAGGTTCTGAGAATGTCAGAGTTGAAAGGGACTTCAATGATGGTCTAGTCTAACCTGCACCCTGACAAGGATATCCACTATATATACTCCAACAAGTGAAGATATTCAGTGAGGGAAAACCCAAGACCATCATTGAACTTATTTCAATTTTGAAAAATATTTTTTCTCCAGACATCAAGCCTACATTTGTTTCTTTTCATACTTTATCCCATGGAACCCAGCTCTTCGCTCTGAGTAAAAATACAACTAAGCTCTTTCCCTCAGAGTGCTTCAAGTACTTGAAGATAGTTATTACATCCCCTGGAAACCTCTTTTTTCATGGGTAAACATCCCCATTTCTTTTAAAAAGAGAAGAATGTAATGATCTTCTTGAGGAGATGGAGTTAGGAAAATGTGGGATTCTGCCTCCCTCTGTAGTCAGGTTGTGTGTCTGCAGGAAAAGAACCTTCATGAACTTCTGGGAGGTTGATTTCATCACTGAACCAAGAATATATCACAAAGTTTTGAGATAAGGGAATACATATAAAGACTAGAAGGAGATAGGTAGCAGTACTCTTATATGTAAAAGAAGAAAGACCGTGTTCTTCTTTAAAAGTCAGAGTGGAAAAGACTCTTGTACCTGACTACCTACATGGGATCAATGATTTTGCCTTCACTTTTTCTATAATGAGAAAGATGATGATGATGATGATTATGGAGAGAGAGAGAAAGAGAAAGAGAGAGAGAGACAGAGACAGAGACACAGAGAGAGAGACAGAGACGGAGAGACAGAGACAGAGACAGAGATTTGATGAAGCTGTTGTGAAAACATGAGACTGAAACTTGGCCTGATTTTCAATTATGGCAACGGGAAATGATATTAACATATGCCCCATTGGTTCCATATCTGATGAGCTATGCATTCATGGATTTTCAAGCATTTTCAACATGATATTTTGGATAGCTAAATCATTCTAGAGCTGGCATTTCCATAGCATCATAGCATCACAGATTGTCCCAGTCAGAAAGGACCTCTTAGTGTCCATTTATTCTAACCTGTAACTGAACTGTAATCCCCTCAGAAAATCATCATTGAGCTTCTATTTGAAGGTCTTTCAGTAAGTGGGAACTTATTACCTCCAAGGCAGTCTGTTATACTTTTGGAAAACTCAAATTATTGGGCAGGTTTTCCACTATATTGAGATAAAATCTGTCCCTTTTTAACTTCCTCCAGTTGTTCTTGGTTCTGACCTTTGGGGCCAAGTAAAACATCTTTAATCTCTTTCCTTGCTGGCTCATTAAATGTTCAAAGATAGAGATCATGTCTTTCTCTAGGCTAAGAATTTTCAGTTATTTCAAACAATCTTTGCTTACAGGCAAGGATTTTCTATCCTTGTGTCATTCTTGATGTGACCGGAAATCTCAGTTATTTTCAAAGCAGTGGATTAAAGGTCTAGAAATCTACTACTACCTTCTTTTTCTTTTTGAAAATGGCTATAATAAAGGGTTTTTTATTTTATTTTATTTGTTTTCAGTGTTCAACAATCACTTCCATTTTTCTTAGATTTTTCCCCTCTCTTCCCTCCCTTCCTCCATTTCCCTTCACTTAAACTCAATTGCGTCATCCTGGATCATCTCCAGTCCTTCTGAGGAATATCTGGTCACTGGATTCAGATGGCTTTGGAGGAGAAGTGAGGCTGGTGACCTGCACAGCCATCCCTCACTCAAAACAAAGTCAAGCGCAAGTGATGTCATCATTTCTCTGATGGCACGGTCTTCTTCAGCAACGAAGGATAAATACTCACAATAGTAGCCAGGATAATCCATGACAGATTTTCAATCACTCCATTTGCACAGTCATTCCATTATTCCAGAGTAATGACAATGTCTAAGGTAAGACTAAGCAAAGATTGACAGTTCATATTAATAGCAGCTCCCATTTCCAAGGCATACACACACATGCACAGACACACACACACACACACACACACGCACAAACACTCACCCTTCACAATCACCACATGAAATGGATAACAATAATGGTTATCATAATACCTTATTGACATGATAATTTAAGGTTTAAAAAACAATTTCCACAGAATAATCCTGTGTGGTCAGCTATGGAAATGATATAAGCATCGTTTTATAGATGAGGAAACTGAGGCTTGAAAGTTTATGTGAATAAGCTTATGGTCACTGCACCTAGCAAAGGATTTGCCTATTTATGAGGAAAATATGAATTCTAGGTTGTGAGGGACTGTCACAGGGTTGAAGTTTTGCTCCAGAAAGTAGAACAAGGAACAATGAGCATGAGAGAAATGATTGCTTCTCTCTTCTTTACAAAAAAAAAAATTTAATTTATGGAATAAAACAAGCATTTCTATAACATAGTATGATAAAAAGGATGATTGCATAGGAAACTATAAATCTATTATACACAACATTATTCCTTTCAAATATATGACAAAATTATCATGTCAATTTCTTTTTTTCTTCTTCTCCCTCCCTCCTGCCCAAGAGATGACTACCATTAGACACAAATATATATATACATATATATATATATATAAAATTATTCTATATATATTTCTACTTATTAGTTCTATGTCTGGATTCAGACAGCATCTTTTTCTTCATATGTCCTTTATGGTTAACTGGGGTATTGATAATAGAATAACTTATTTGCTCAAAGTTGTTCTTAAAACATTATTGCTTTCATTATATACAACGTCTTGGTTCTGCTCATTTTACTCTTCATTATTTTATGCACATCTTTCCATGTTTTAATAAAATCATTGAGTTCATCATTCTTACATATAGCACAGTAGTATTTCTTCAAAATCTATATATACTACAACTTATTCAGCCATTCTCCAGTTGATGGGCATTCTTGAAATTTCCAGTTCTCTGCCACCACAAAAAGAGATGCTATAAACATTTTATAATATATAGGTTCTTTTCCTTTTCCTCTAATTATTTTTAGAAATAGACTAAGTGATGGCATTTCTGTCCTAGTTCCTTTGACTTCTGGAATATCCTATTCCATGCCCTTCTATCCCTTAATGTAGAAGCTGCTAGATTTTGTGTTATCCTGATTGTATTTCCACAATACTGGAATTGTTTCTTTCTAGCTGCTTGCAGTATTTTCTCCTTGACCTGGGAACTCTGGAATTTGACCACAATGTTCCTAGGAGTTTCTCTTTTTGTATCTCTTTCAGGTGGTGATCAGTGGATTCCTTGAATACTTATTTTGCCCTCTGGTCCTAGAATATCAGGGCAGTTTTCCGTGAAGGAAACTGAAGGATGATTTCATGAAGGATGATGTCTAGGCTCTTTTTTTGATCATGGCTTTCAGGTAGTCCCACAATTTTTAAATTATCTCTCCTGGATCTATTTTCCTGATCAGTTGTTTTTTCAATGAGATATTTCACATTATGTTCCATTTTTTTCATTCTTTTGGT
>CM053773.1:159514675-159562261 GCA_028658325.1 Potorous gilbertii | reverse complement strand
TGTCTAACTTGATTTTCAAAATCCTTTTTGAGCTCTTCCATGGCCTGAGCCCATTGGATATTTATTTTAGATGTTTGGGATACAGAGGCCTTGACTTCTATGTCTTTACCTGATGGTAAGCATTTTTCTTCCTCATCAGAAAGGAAAGGAGGAAACATCTGTCCACCCAGAAGGTAACCTTCTATGGTCTTATTTTTTCCCCCTTTTCTGGGCATTTTCCCAGTCAGTTACTTGACTTCTGAGATTCCTCTCCACCCCTGCCTAGATCTGCCCAGCTAGTGCTTAGGGTCTGAGATTCAAATGCTGCTCCCCAGCCTCAGGGCTTTCAGCTGGGGGCCTGGCTGCTATTCAATGGGAGCTTAAGTTCTGGTGCTCAAATGGGGGCAGGGCCACCTCTCATATCTCAGTTCCCTCAGGGGATTTATGTGGAGACCTTCAGTAATGGACCTGAGGTCCTGCCTGCTCCGGGAGCCCCTGGCTGCCACTACCTCTGCTGCTGCCTCAGGAGGGGGCCTGAGTTATGGAGACACCCCGCTCCCCTCTTGGCCAGCCCAGAAGTGTAGCACTTGTGGGTTGAGGGACCTTCGCGGCCACCAGAGATTCCATCCCTGAAGCCTGCTCAGATCTGCTCCTCTCAGGGCCACGTGGCCAAGGTAGGGCTGGGTTCCGCTCTGGTCCCCTGCGCGATAGGCCTTTGGTGAGGGTTTTTCAGGTCTTTCTGGAACAGAAATCTCCTCCACTCTGTTGTTCTGTGGTTTCTACCACTCCAGAATTTGTTAGAAGTTCTTCTTTACAGATATTTTATAGAGTGTGGTTTCAGAGCTAGCATATGTGTGTCTTTCTACTCCGCCATCTTGGCTCCTCCACCCAGTGGTGATATTTCTGAATCAAAAGGTACAGAAATTTAATAACTCTTTGAACATAACTCCAGATCAGTTCACAATTCCACCAACATGAATTAGTATTCCAATTTTCCCATATCTCCTCCAAAATTTGTCACTTCCCACTTCTATCATTGTAGCCAATATAGTAGATGTAAAATGATGTCTTGAGGATGTTTGAATTTGTGTTTCTCTAATCAGTAAGGATTTAGACCATTTAAAAAAAAATTTTTTTTAAAATTTAAAAAAATTTAGATCATTTTTAATTTTTAAAAAAAAGCAGAAAGGAAGTACAAATTGTTTTGATTTCGTCAGAAACCTGCCTGTTCATATCCTTTGACCACTTATCAATTGTGAAATGATTTGTATTCTTATAGATTTTGCAAGGTTCTTTAAATATTTTAGATATTAAAACTTTATCTGAGAAGCTGTCTAGAAATTTCCCCCAATTTTCTGCTTTCCTTCTGATCTTGATTACATCTATTTTATTAGCACAAAACCCTTTTAATTTACTGTAATCATTAGTATCCATTTCACATTTAATTTTGCTCTCTATCTCTTGTTTATAATATTGCAATGTAATTCTCTTCTGGGTTTAAGAGGAAACTACACATACATTTAAAGAAGTTTATAATTCTTCTGAACTTCTAGAGAGGAGAGAAAACCAAGGAATTGGGTAAGGAAGTGATTTTTAGAAGGATATGTAGATTAAGATTAGGAGGGTGGAGTAAATAGATAAAGGAAGGACTTTTAGAGAGTGGTTGAAACAAGGGACCTGAGGATAAGGAGAGAAGATAAGGTAGCTGGGACAGGGGGAATAGAGACTCCAAGAAGGAAAATAGGAAGTAAAAATAACATGGAAGGAAATTTACAAATAGTTATTATAACTTTGAATGTGAATTAGAAAAAAATTAGGGAAAAAGTATAAAAGAAAGCAGTTTTGCAGAGGGTCTTAAAGTGTTTTATCAGTCAGTATCAAAAATATCTGATACTGGCTAAGAAACAGAAAGGTAGAAGAGTGGAAGATAGCAGACATAATTTACAGCAGCAAATGAACATAATAGTTTTGTGTTTGGCAAGTGTAAAGACAAGATTTTGGGATCCCACATTAATAATCAATTATTGAATTAGTACCAGGACTTTTTCAGAAACCTATAGATTTCTCAGGACATTGGACAGATCAGATTACCCAAATCCTCCAAGGTACATGCATTTTAATCCTAAGTGGGAGATCTCAGCCAACTAGAGAACCTTACAAAGAATTTAATCTAAGATGAATTCTGGCCCCTTGTGTTCCCCTAAGCCAGGTCTGAGTAGGGGTGGACCTTTTTTTGTCTAGACCACTCTAGGTTAGGGCACTTTGGATAAGAGGTAGGTATCTTTGTCCAAGACCTAAAGATCACTCATATCCCCCAGCCCCTCATTAGAATAAACCCCTCTCTCCTTATAATAATCATTCTTCTCATTGTCAATCAATCAGAGTTGATTGCCACCCTCAGGTACACTTACTCTTCCAAGGGCATTGAATTGTTACCATGAGGAGTCTTTGGCATTTAATTTTTTTATTAATTTTTTATTAATTATCCAGAAACTATGTCTCTTGAACTTTTTGTATGTCACAGACAGCTCTTGAAAAGAGGAACTGGGTGTCTAGAAAAATTTCCTAATTTTTAGAGCTGTCCAAAATTGATAGAAGCCTTCCTGAGAAGTAGATTACAAGGTCCTCTGCCAGCTCCTTGAGGGCAGGAGTCTCTTTTTGTATCCTTAGTGCTTAGCACAGTACTTGTCACATAACAGATGTTTAATAAATGTTTATCATTTGAAATATTGGGTATCCCCATGCTTGAGGTTTTTAAGCAAAGCCTAGAAACCCCTTCTAAGAAGCAGAGTTAAGATTAACACACAGATCTTCTGGGTTCCAAGTCCAATGCTCTTGCTGAGTCATAGAAATATGTCTATTTTTGTTTTACACAATTTTAATGAGTTGAACTTTCCCATTCCTATAAAGAAGACTCAGGATATTTCTGATAGAGAACTGCCTAATAGTGTGATTTTAGAGATTCAGGAAAGGTCCCTTCCTTTGTCTGAGAAAAAAATGTCTTTTCTCCACAAAAGCTGATGATCAATATTCCACCTAAAGAGCTATATTTCCTTAGTTTGAGATACCAAGTCCTGTTAAAATGAAAATCTCTTTAGGAGGTATAACATTTTTAGCTCTTATTAGATATTTACACTTTGTTGTAAATTAATGTCAAAGGCAAAAAAGAACATAACTGGGAAGAAAATGCTACTTTTGTTAGAACTATTTGGTTCACTTCTGGGGACCACATTTTGGGGAAAGACAGACAGAATGCAGATCATTCAGAGGAGATTGACCAGGATGGTGAAAATACTTGAGATCATGTCATTTGAAGATCAATTTTGAGAAAAGAGGAGATGGGGGGAGGAGAGTAAGATGAGCATCTTCAAATATTTTAAAGATAATCCTATGAAAAGGGGATTAATTTTGTTCTATTTAGCCCTAGATGGCAGAAATAACAGTAAGTTGAAGTTATGCGGTTTCAATTTAATCTTTTAGGAAAATCTAAATCAATGCTATCCAACAATATAATGGATTGTCTCATAAAGGGGTGAGTTTTCCATGATTGGAGGCATTTAACAATTTACTTGTCAAGGGTATAAGGAGCAGTCCATACTTTATGTTGGATGAGATGCCTTCTGAGTCTTGCTATCTTTATGATTCAATGAAAATCATATGTGCTCCCCTATTTCCATTTCTTTTTATGATGATTACCCTTGCCAACTTAACATTTTGAGATGAGAAACCAAGAAAAATGTATTCTATTCATTTCTCTCCTCTCCACTCTCTACTTAAGTTTTACTTTGATGCAATAATCAGGCTTTTAAGAAAGACTAAATGGAATACACTTTGTCCTTCCTAGCTCAATCTGTGTCTGCTTTGACTTATAGTATATGTAAGTATATAACTTATGTATAACTTATATAGTGTATAGCTTATAGAGTAAGCATGCTATAGGATGGTGAGTTGGAGGGCTGGTTTCTAAGAGAGACCTAAGCACTGAACCCCATTAAATGACTGTAGGTTTACAGGTAAGACTGCATGATGATGGTGATGATGATGAGAATCATAACTTACATTTGCTTAGGACTTTAAAGTTTATTAAGTGTTTTTCTTACATTACAGTGAGAGTGGAAACAAGATACTAACCCTCATCAATCTCCACCCTTTTTGATCTCCCTTTGTCCTCTGAACACTGTAAGTCACCCTCTTCTCCTTAATTCTCTCTTCTCTGAAAGTTTTCATGATATTGTACTCTTCTGGTTCTCTCCATGTCTGACCACTCCTTTTCAGTTTCCTTTGCTGGATCTTCACCTAAGTCATACTTGATAACTGTCCAGAGCTCTTCCCTGGAACCTCTTCTCTTTTCCTTCCATACTATTTCACTCTGTGATTTCATCAACTACCATGGATTAAATTATCATCTCTCTGCAGCTGATTCTCATAACTCACAACTTCCCTTTCTCCTGACCTCCAGTATCTCATCTCCAATTACATATTGGTCACCTTGAATTGGATGCCCCATAAATATCTTAAACTTAGCATATCCAAACTGAACCTATCAACTTTCCTCTCAAACCCTATCCTGGACTTCTATTGCTGTTGAGGAAACCATCATTCTCTGAGTGACCCAAGTTTACAATCTAAGTGTCATCCTAGTAGCACTCAGAAATCTTCCTATTTTTAAGTCTTCAAAATATAATAGAAAATCTATTTTTATCCTTTCCAATCCTCACTTTATAAAGAAGAAAAACAAACTCCTTATAACACACTTTATAATATACACAGTCAATCAAAACAAAAGTTCTTACTGGTTGTATAAAAAAGGTATTTTTTCATCCTAAATGTATTACCTCTCTGTCAAAAGAGGGTATCATGTTTCAGCATTGGTTTTTTAGAATAAAGGATGTTCAATGTATTGCTCATGGTTCTTATAGATTTCAAAGGTTTGTCTTTTTCAGTATTGTTGTAGAAATTGTTCTTCTGGTTTTCCTAATTTAATTTTTTATCCTAGATCTTCATTCTCTCTAACCTCCTTCATATCTAATCTATTGTCAAGTCTTGTCCCTTTTATCTTCATGATATTTTTCATATATATTCCCTTCTCTCTAACACTGCCATCACCATGGTACAGGACCTACACTGTTATAATAGCCTTCTGATCGGTCTCCCTGACTCTTCCTATTCTTTTCTATTCTCACTCAAGTGAAAAAGTGATATTCCTAAAGTGCTGACTATGTCTAACTATGTCACCACCACTCCTTGTTACTTAAACTCTAGTGACTCCCTATTGCCTCTAGCACCAAATATAAAATCCTTGATTTGACTTTTAAAGCATTTCCCAATCCAGCTCCTTCCTACCTTCTCAGTCTTCTTATGTCTTACTCTCCTACATGTACTCTATGCTCAAAGAATATTTCTATTCTTCACACTTTAGCTCCAGACCACCTGGCTTTCACTGGTTCCCCATACCTGCAGTATTCTCTTTGCTTGCCTCTGCCTCCTAGTTTCCCTAGTTTTCTTCAAGTCTCAGTTAAAATCTAACTTTCTGCAAGAGACCTTGCCTGATCTCCCTCAATGCTTGTATTTTCCTTATAAGATTTTCTTCAGTTTCCTCTGTATGTGTATATATGTCTATCTGTACGTATGTACCATATATATATATACTTGCACACATCTATCTGTGTACATTTATATATCTTGTAAATAGTTGTTTTCATGGTATTTCTCCCATTAGAATGTGACTCAATTCATGGAAGTACTTTATTTTTACTTTTATTTGTATGCTAAATGCTTAACACATTTCCTGGATTATTAAAATTTAAAAAAAAAACCTTTCTCTGTATCTCTAGTACTAGTGCCTGGAACATAATACATAATTAGTCAATGCTTATTGATTGATTGGCTATATTATATAATAGAGATAAGAGAGTGCCTGAAATTTTTTGTGCAGATTATGGTCAATCTGGGGCACTAGGAAGATTATATTGGCAGTTGAACAGAGTCTCAGTTGCAGGGAGAGATGGGTATGTATAATACTTTTTCATTCCTCCCTCTCTCAGTTGACTTCCCTGTCAAACTTTGACCTGAAGTAGTTTCTGTTCCCAGATCTTCAAAGGGTCTAAACTGGGATAAAGTCCTTATTTTCCAGTGCTGTTAATGCTTCTGCTTCCATGGTCCTCAGATTCAGTAGAAAGTGGCTCAATTTCTGATCAGATTTTGCCCAAGTCAACTTAGGAAGAAGAAACTTAGTCTTAGACCCAACTTCTTTGTGTAACTCCTTTGCTGGCCATCATCCCTTCAGAGTGTCCTCCATTCTTTCAAAAGATTAGCAGATGGAAGATATTTATTAGAACTTAAAATATGCTCTAAGAAGGCTGTCTATGAATGGGACAGAATATTGTTGTGCAGGCTTGTGAGTTAGAAAGTATCCTGGCATTTCAATTCTCTGAGCATTGAAGAAATTGCAAACCAAATGACATTAATTTGTATACTGCTTACAATTGTACCACATTGATATGAAAAAGTTCTTTACCATGAAAGATCCCAGAATGCTTTGCAAATGCAAATGTAAAGAGAAAAATAACCTCACCCTGCTGTTCAGCCTTTGTTAAGGGACCTGCTGTGGAAAAGTCCCAATTCCCTTGGTTGAAATGTAGCAGCTGTTCTATATCCTGAGCAGGAGTTTGGGACCAGGAGATGGGATTTTTATCACCTCAACATGATAGGATCTCTCTGGAGGAATCAGAAATTTTGCAGTAGCAAAATTCATTTTCCTTGAATACCACACCCTTTTAATTTTATATAATATAGAACATAATTACTGTAATTGCTATTTAGCATAATGAGCTTATTTTAATTTAATTTTCCCTTAAAATTCTTTTCTCATGCTTTATGGTAGCATAGAGACAATCCTAGGTTTTTAAAGCCAATGGCAAGAAGTTTCAAGTCACAAATCTTAGTAAGCTGGAAGGACTTGAAATATGGCTCTATCAGTAGACTGTGTGTTTTTATCTAAGGGCTCTCATACTTCCACCTGAAATTGTGATGTGAAATGATCTATAGGAGCCCAGCTCTCCCATAAAACCCTATCACAGATCTAAAATGGTATCATATGGTATAATGACAGTAAGGGACAAAGGGAAACAAAGGTCCTCCATCTAGTACAGGATTCCATATGAAGGTAGGCAGAATCCTGAGTGTTGGGAGAGGAGATATGTCAGGAAAGCTTTGGTAAATGGAATCTAAAGCCCCAGAACCTCATCCCTCAACTTTTGAAATAGTAGAAGGGAACAAAGCCAGCAAATGGTAGGTCACTGTGCAGAGGGCCTGGGATAGATAGAGAAAATATGCCTTGGGGTACAAGATACTTGAAGTCCATATGTCTCTTGGAGCTATAGAAAAAGTTAATAACCCAGGAGATCCATTGCTCTCAAACAGCTCTGAATCCAGTTCAACAGGAGACAGAGACAGCCCAGGTGGGGGTAATTCTAGTACACTTGAGATTAAGAATTTAACTCATTAGAGTTTGTGCAACAAGAAGGAAACAGAAACTGTGTCAAGGTCAGTGCCATATCAGACTTTCAGAAGATTAAAGAAGAGATAAGATATTTTGGCAGAAGATGAATCTAGTTTCCATCATGCATTCCAGAAGTTCAGAGGCAGAAGCCAAGGTAGCAGAGTAAAAAGATGCACATATTCTAGCTCTTCCTCTACAGCTCATAAAATATCTGTAAAAATGACTCTATACAATTTTTAGAGCAGCAGAAGCCACAAAATGACAGACTGAGAGAGATTTCCAGCCCAAGGCAGTCAGGAATACTTACAGGAAAGGTCTATTGCACAGAGCACAGGGCAGAATGTAACCCATGCAGCCCCACCCAGCCTTGACCCCTTCACCAGTAGGAATAGGACCAGAACAGGCCTCAGGGTGGAATCCCCAGCAGTAGCTGTGGTTCCCAGATCTCTCAACCCACAAACACCAATGATAACTTCAAAGGTCAGTGAAAAAGCTTTTTCACCTGAGTGAGAAGGGAGCAGGGTCCTCCCTTAGCTCTAGCCCCAGGCAGTGGCAGCAGTGGCAGGGGCAGTGGCAGTAGTGCTAGGGTAGTAGTAGTAGCATCCATTTTTAGAGCCCTCAGTCCAAAGCCCCTGGGGTAATTGAGCCACTGATCTAGACTCAGCTCTGAGTGGCTGCCTGAGGGTAAGGAAGAGTGCTGACTGGCATGGTGGAGCTAGTGGAAGCTCTGGAAAGGGAATTCTATTTGCAGATCCTGGGCAGAAAAGCTTTGGTAGATCCCAGACCAGTGAAGGCCAGGAGAGGAATAAACTCCTCTCTCTTGATTGTGCCACCTTGGAGGAACTAAGAACTTACAGGTCCCCAGAGTATATCCCCATCTTGAAAAAGGACTCAAAATTCAAGTAACTGACTGAGAAAATGCCCAAAAAAGGGGAAGAAAAGACTATAGAATATTACTGACTTGGTGAACAGATATTTTCTTCCATCCTTTTGAATGAGGAAGAACAATGCTTAGTATCAGGAGAAACCATAAAATTCAAGGCTTCTGCATCCAAAACTTCCAAAATAAATATAGAAGAGCTCAAAAAGGATTTTGAAAATCAAGTAAGAGAGGTGGAGGAAAAATGGGAAGAGAAATGAGAGCAATGTAAGAAAATCATGAAAAGTGAGTCAACAGCTTGCTAAAGGACATTCCCGAAATAGTGGAGAAAATAACACCTTTAAAAATAGACTAACTCAATTGGAAAAAGAGGTTCAAAAAGCCAATGAGGAGAAGAATGCTTTAAAAAGTAGGATTAGCAAAATGGAAAAGGAGGTTCAAAAACTCATTGAAGAAAATAGTTCTTTAAAAATTAGAATGGAGCAGATAGAAGATAAAAACTTTATAAGAAACCAAGATATTACAAAATAAAATGAAAGGAATGAAAAAATGGAAGATAATGTGAAATATCTCATTGGAAAAACAACTGACCTGGAAAATAGAACCAGAAGAGGCAATTTAAAAATTTTGGGACTACCTGAAAGCCATGATAAAAAAAAAGAGCCTAAATATCATCTTTCATGAAATTATCAAGGAAAACTGCCCTGATATTCTAGAACCAGAGGTTAAAATAAATATTAAAAGATTCCAAAGATCACCTCTTGAAAGAGATCCAAAAATATCAACTCCTAGGGATATTTTAGCCAGATTCCAGGGAAAAATATTGCAAGCAGCTAGAAAGAAACAATCTGAGTACTGTGGAAATACAATCAGGATAGCACAAGGTCTAGCAGCTTCTACATTAAGAGCTTGGAATATGACATTCCAGAAGTCAAAGGAACCAGGATTAAAACCAAGAATCACCTACCTAGAAAATTGTGTGTAATACTTCAGGGGAAAAAATGGTAATTCAATGAAATAGAACAACAATCTTGATGAAATCTTGATGAAAAGACCAATGCTGAATAGAAAATATGACTTTCAAATATAAGAATCAAGAGAAGTATGAAAAGGTAAATAGGAAAGAGAAATCAAAAGGGACTTACTAAAGTTGAATTTTTTACATTCCTTCATGGAAAGATAGTATTTATAACTCTTGAAACTTTTCTCAGTATTTGGGTAGTTGGAGGGATTATACACATACGCATGTAGACACACACACACATACACACGGGTGTGAGTTGAACAGAAAGGGATGATATCTAAAAAAATAAAATTAAGGGGTGAGAGAGGAATATATTGGGAGGAGAAAGGGTGAAATAGAATGGGGCAAATTATCTCTCATAATAGAGGCAAAAAAACCTTTTTCAATGAAGGGAAAAAGGGGGAGGTGAGAGGGAAAAAGTGAACCTTACTCTCATCACATTTGGCCTAAATTTGGTATGAAAATCTATTTTACACTACAGGAAAGTAGGGTAGAATGGAACAAGTGGGGTGGGGGGATGATGGAAAGGAGGGCAAGTAGGAGGAGGGAGCAATTAGAAGTAAAGATTTTTGCAGAGGGACAAGGTCAAGAGAGAGAATAGAATAAATTGGGAGCAGGATAGAATGGAGGGAAATATAATGAGTCTTACACAACATGACTATTATGGAAGTGTTTTGTAAAACTGCACATATATGTCCTATTTTGAATTGCTGGGCTTCTTAGTGGGGATGGGTGAGGAGGGAGCAAGGAAGAGAAGTTGGAACTCAAAGTTTTAGGAGTTTAAGAACTGTTTTTGCATACAACTGGGAAATAAGAAATACAGGCAATGGGGTATAGAAAGTTATCTTGCCCTACAAGACAAGAGGGAAGATGGGGATAAAGTATGTGAAGGGTGTTAGAAGGGAGGACAAATTGGTGGAAGGGGTAATCAGAATGCACAGTGTTTTGGGGTGGGGGGAGGGGAAAGATGGGGAGAAAATTTGGAATTCAATATTTTGTGTAAATGAATGTTGAAAACTAAAAACAAATAAATAAACATTAAAAAAAAATAGGAAGTGGACATGGAATCTGCAGTGAGGTCCCGTGAAGTTAGTGAAGTTAGATAATATAAGGAGGCCATCTCCAGTTATCCTGATCTATATCAGGCCACTGGAACCAGATAGCTCCAGAAAAGAAAGTGAGGCTGTTGACTTTGTGTAGCCCTCTCTCACTTAAATCCAATTTACTCACAAGTCGTGGCATCATCTTCCTGATGTCATGATCCTCTTCAATAATGAAGGACAAACAACAAGATAATATAAAATAGTAGTGGTAGGCTCAGTCAACTTGGTTGTTAGGCTCAGTTAGCTTCCTCCAGCTTTTGTCAACAGTGCATGAATCAGAATGGAGGAAGTAGATGACGTTAATCCAAGGCTAGGGTTTGGCCAGGCATGAGTAACAATAAGACAAGAAGCAAGAGATTTAAGAGAACAGAAAAATGTGAAGTTGAAATGAAAAAACAAACAAACAACTTGTAAATGCTTTCACCTCAAAGACTAATTTCTGTCTTAAATAATCTCTATTTACTGTTTCTTTCTACATGATAGGAAGGAAATTGGCTTCTTATTTCAAATTACCTGGCTACATTGTTTACTTGCATTATATACCTTTTCATAGATTTTTGAGCTGGATAAAAATATTAGTTGTGAATTTACAATTTGTGTATAATTTTACGTAGTTAAAAAAATTCTTCTTTTCCTAAATCTTTTCAACTTTCAGTCAAAGATAATAACTCAATGTTTCTTGTCTTTAGTTATGAGAGAAAGGATTTGAGAAAGAAAGTACAAAAGGACAAAAAAGAGGAAGAAGAAAAGATGATTTCAGAAAAATTGGTTTTCTATTAAGCTGCTAAACCAAATGTAAAGACTTTTGGAAGAGAAATTTCTTTTGTACTGAATGGTACAAATTTAAGATAGAAATTCCAAATAGTTACTTGCTTTAAGATAGTCACCATTTTCCATCATTCCCTTACCTTAAGACCAGCTAATTTAGGACCAGAATAGAAATACCAAACTTCTATCTCTTCTCTTTAAAATAAAAAAAAATCCATTAAAAATAATTCAGAGTCAGTGGCATCCAGATTACATCAGGAAAAAGACCAAATAGGGTCTGTTCACACTATCTAAGGTGAGGGTGAAGGAGTGGAGTCTGGCTTGTAAGCAAATTTAATTTCCATCCAGGAAGTGAGACTGGAGACATGAGTAAACAGAAGAAAATTCTGAGTACCAGAAAGAAATTCTATGGCACTCTGAGTACTAGGAATAAATTATAGAAACTCAGTGAAAAGAATAACTTGACTGCACAGATTTGAAAAGTGGCTGGAATAAATTGACTAAGATAGAAAAAAAAATCAATTGGAAATGATTTGAGCACTTGAGGAAAAAAAACCTTAGGAATCATACAATAGCCTGAAAACCATAAAATCAAAAATGCAAATACAATACATTTTTTAAAATCATGAAGGAAAACTGATGAATATAGTAAGGGCAAGGGGAAAATTAAAATAGAAAAAATCCATTCCTCCTTTACTGAAAGAAATCCCAAATTAATAACTTCCAGGAATGCTAAATCCAAAATATGGAGTAAAAGAAAATAAATACAATCAGAGAAGAATTCAAGAATCACCCCCTCAAACCAGTCCCCCAAATCCAGAGACATACATGATTATGCTTCATATACTGTGGGGAGACAGAGGTAATGAATAACTCATGCCTGTATATATTTAAAAAGGAGAAAATTATGGTAGGCTAAGAAGCAAAAGTCTTAAAATACGAATAACTTATCCAGGAAAGCTAAATATATAAACACACATCCTATAATTAGAACAATAAAAGTTTTTTTCACTAGAACAAATGTTTTTTCAATAATTCCTGGTGAAAAAAAGAACTGGATAAAATCTTTAAAAGGTGAACATGGCAGATAAGAGAAACCTAGAAAGGTAAACACATTTGAGCAGTTTTGAAGGGAATAAATGCTTATAAAGTATTTCAGAATTCTATCGTCTATGATGGTCATAGAAGAAGTTAAGAACGAATTCAGTGTCTAGGATTGGAATTAGTTTTATTATATTTTGTTCATCTTAAGAGAAGAAAGAAAAGAGGTTGGAGGATTATAGACTGTATGCTCAAACAAGGTGGGGTTTTTGTTTTTTTCTTTTTGGAGTTGAGTTTCTCAAGCTCAGAGTAAATTGTAAACATCTAATGGATTGATCTCCTTTGAACACTGGTAATTCCCAGCTGTGCCTTCTGATTCTGAGCCAATCAGGGCTGAGACTGTTATATATTCTGGGAGGTTGGCATTTTACTTTGGGGGCTCACCTATGAGAAGGATCAAAATTTTTCTGGATGGAACTCTGAGTAGCCATTTGTTAAGATGACCCTTCCCCCCACTACTCAAAAGTTTGTTCTCTTCCGGTCTGGTGATGTATATAAATGTTAAAGTGTATAGCAAGATTAAGTGTCTGGTAATTGTTGAATGATCAAAAATTGGCCATGTCCTTGAAGATAAAAACCTCACACATGTAGAAAATCAATAAGAGTAGATCTATCCTTTACTGATGATGATGCAATAATATTATATTCAATAAAAATCTATTGATAAAAAGATTAAAAATCAACTGGAGACTAAATAACTTAAGCCTTAATTATTGAATGAATCAGATAACAAATCACAGAAATAAATGACTAGGTAGTATTTTAGGTGGATGTGAGTATAACTGGTATAAAGGAGGGGAGGATGGGACAGGTGATGTTCAAATCATTTAAAGTGTGGATATGAACTTAATAGATGAAAAAGGAGAGAAGGGATATTACAGAAATAAAAAATGTTATGACCAAAAGAACTAATTAGCCTGAAAGTAGTGTTAAGGATAGTCTGACAGAGGGAAATAGTGGAGTTGGGAAGACTTGCTAGCAGGCTTTTGTAACGATTTACGTAGGTCTAAGCGGGGCTGTGTGGCTAAATGTTTATCCAGATTTCTGGGGGGAAATGTGCACAGGATACACCTTTAAATTTAATTTGCATATTAAACATTTTCTCTCTTATTTTTGTAAGTCTAGACACACAACAAAACAATAACTCAAGCCCTGATTTGTAGCATTGTTGGCTTTCTGAGATATAAATGTTCCCACTGAAAGTTTAACAATTGGTTTTTCTGAGTTGATAAGAATTGGGTCCAGCACCTTCCAGGATTTAATTTAGTCCATGTCATTTGCTAGGTAGGTGTCAATGGTAATAGAAGACAGATTTGAGAGCTATTGAAGAGGGAATAAATAGACCTAAGTATATGCACATACACACACATACACAGTTAAAGACAGGGAAGGGTCAACAGTAAGACCAAGGTTTTGGATATAGAAGACTGGGTCAATGATTGAACTATTGACAAAAATAGTGAACTTAGGAGAGAAAAGCAATAGACTTAAGGGAAAAGGCAATTAGCTATTTTACATTTATTGAGCTTGAATAGAAGTGGAAAAATTTCGTAGGTAGTTGGAAATGTAACTTGGACGAGAGGTCACATTCAGAGAAAAAGAGTGGGGATTCATAAGAAAACATGGGGCTATTGATTAGGGATATTCTAAATAAAATTGAAGAATAGACTAACAGAAAACAAAATTTCAGAACTAGGAGGGAACTGGAGCTCACATAATAAAACCTCCACATTTTATAGATTTAAAAAAAATGGATGTAGTGAAAATTGAAATGAACTTCTCAAAGTCACAAAATCAGAATCTCAGATTGGAAGGGAACTTTTAAGATCTTATCTCACTCATATCTTAACAAGAAGCCCCTTTACAATCCCTGAAAAGTAGTCATCCAATTTTTGCTTGAAGATCCCCAGTAAGGGAGAATAACCTTCCTTATGAGTCAGCTAGGTGATATAGTGGATAGAGCACTGGCACCAGAAAGACCCAACTTCCTGAGTTCAAATCTGGCTTTAGACACTTATCAGCTGTGTGACCCTGGATAAGTCGTTTAACCTTACTTGCCACAGTTTCTCATCTGTAAAATGAGCTGGAGAAGGAAATGGCAAACCACTGGTGTATCTTTGCAAAGAAAACCCCAAATGGGGTCACAAAGAAGTTTGACTGAACAAAAAAACAGCTCATTAATTAAAAGAAGGCTTTCACTTTTAGGGAGTTTTTCCATGACATTAAATCTATAACTGCCTTTCTATAATTTTGACCCATTGCCCTTGGATTGGGTGATTTTGTCATCTCTGACCACTTCAGCAGAGGAGAATCAACACTTGGATCACATTCTCTTTCTCTGGGAGGGATCTTTCAGATAAAATCATAGAATGTTGGATCTAGGAGGGACCTCAGTGATTATTTAGTCCATTGCTTCTTAAAGTTTTTCCCCTCAAGACCCCTTTTCCATTCAGAGAGACTTCATTTGCATTACATGACCTGAAGGCCTGTGCAATGCAAAGTGTGCAGGCTTTGTGTTCAGAACTAATGCTACAGTGAAGTTGCGCATGTGACATGGGCAAGTGATGACAGAAACACCTCTGATTCATTATGCATTTGATTTTGAATTAAATTTTTGGTCGTTGCACATTTAGAAACCTTTGACTGTTGTTGAATTTTTTGTGACCCTAGATAAGGTTGTAACCCACAGTTTAAGAAGCACTGATCCAACCCAATCACCTCATTTTATAAATGAAAAAACTAAGCCCCAGAGAGGTAAAAAATAACTTTCTTATAAAAAATGTCTCTTGTTTGTTTGTCTAAGGTCACAGAGTTGATTGATCGCTCAGTGATCTTTCCTCTATGATATTCAAATTGACCCCATAGTTTCCAGCGCCCATTGAGTCCATAACCTACATAAGACATGGGGATTCACATTGTGTTCCAAGAATTCAATAGCAACTCAACCTTAACTTTGCAAAGAATTTTACTACCAATGTGTATTTGATCCAGCAATTATGTGTATGCCTCCACCGAAACAGAGTATATTAAGAGTTACTGATACCATCTGTTCTCTGCTCTCCCTTCCGATTCTAGTTCCATAATAGAGTCTGTATTTTAACATGCAGCCATATTGAGGGGACTTGATCGAGATAAATAACTTTCCAAGCTGAGGACATTTTCAGAATTAATGAAGTAGAAAAATGTCTGCAAGAAACAAGGTCACAATTCTGATGATCTTGCTCAGAAAAGGCGATAACATCAAGACAACCTTGACAAAGGAGACTTTTCCAATTGGGAGGGTATTTTAATGCTAAATAAATGAATAAATAAATAAATGAGATGAAGGATAAGGGTTACCTTGGTGATGAAAATGATGAAACCGGAGCTGAAGCATATGGCAAAGGAGGAAGTGCAAAGTTATGTCAGCTTGCTGTGATTCATAATTAACAGCAAGAGATCTGAGACTGCAGATTGAAGGCATTAAGTATGTTATGTAATCCTGCCCTAGTGAAGCATGACACCACTGAAGCTTTTAATATGCACTGTCTCACACTCTTGCCTAGTCAAAGATTATTGAGAAGGATTGGAGGCAAATTTGAACATTCCCAAGGAAATGTTTATATTCAATATTCCTATTGTCTTGATCTGAATTGAAAAAGGGGGTGGGTAGTGGTATTTCTGACTTGGGATAAGCTTAATTTTTTCAGTTGTAAAATAAGAGTATTGGATTGAATGCTATTTGGTGGTCTCTTCTAGTTCTAAACTGGTATGTTTCATATTTTCACCTTCTATGTTCTCATGCCACTTCTGGATCTAATATTATGTGTTCAGTTCTAATCTAGTTATTATGTGTACTTTCTACCTCTAATCCTCTATATTCTAAGGTGTTTCCCAAGATTATTAGATATAAACCTTCCTGCTCTAAAATTTTCTGATGCTCATCTCTGAAGACACATCAAGATGATGAATGTTAGAAGTGATGGAAAGGAGCAATGAGATGACTAGTAGTTAGCATTTATAAAGTGTTTTAAGGTTTGTTAGTTGGCCAATAGTCAATACACATTTGTTGTGTCTACTATGTACCAGATACTGTGTTAGGCACTGATGAGACAAAGAAAAATAAAATACAGTCTAGGGCTTCGTAAATATCATCTCATTTTATCCTCACAATAACCTGAAAGATAGGTGCCACTCTTATTACTATTTTACAGGTGAAAATCAATCTGAGGCAGGCAGAGCTTAAGTGACTTGCCCAGGGTCATATAACTAGAAAAAAAATACCTCAAGCTGAATTTGATCTCGGGTCTTCCAGATTTTAGTTCCAGTGATCTATGCACAGCACTACTTAGTTGCTAATTAAACAATCCTCTAAATCTGAACTTGGATATATTTCAGTGTTTTTCACCAATATTTTTCACTGTACCACCTAACAACTCCTAAGATACACTGACAAGTCCCTATTCTTGCGACTGTTGTGAAGAAAACACTTAAAGACAAGCACCACAGACATGTGAGTTGTTCAATACACAAATAAGGTTATCACTGAGGGAAAGCCTGGAGACCATTCAGAGGATCCAAAAAAGTCCAGTACAAGTTCCCCAACTTGCAAAAACTATAACCAAAGAAGAAAGAAATAAAAATACTTTCTGGTCAGTTCCCCCCACTTCCAATCTCTCCTCTCACCGCCAAATGTATAAAATAGGATACATAGGAATACAAAGGGAATAAATTATATGGAAATGGTTATCAGAATATTTAAAAGAAAACTGAATTTATGGATCCTAGTGTAAGGACCCCTAGCCTAGAACGTTTTCTGTTCAATGATTAATTATTTTTTTCTTCTGAAAGGAGAGAGCAAGTGGGGGGAGTGTGTGTGTGTGTGTGTGTGTGTGTGTGTGTGTGTGTGAGAGAGAGAGAGAGAGAGAGAGAGAGAGAGAGAACCTTTTAGATCAATGAGATCTGATAGAAGAATGGAATTACAGGGACAGAGTAAGGGACTCTAGAAATCATCTAAGCCAACCCAGAACCTCAAAATCAATCCGATCCACAAATTATCTAAGTGATTATCCAGACTTTGCTTGATAATCTCAAATGAACTGGAATGCACCACCCCCTCCATTTTGGGACATCTCTAATTGTTAGGAAGGTTTTCCTAACAATTTCCTAAAGCTTTAATTTATTTTCCCATAACTTTCTCCCATTGCTGATAGTTCTGCCTAACAGAGAAAATCTAATCTGTCTTCTTCAGAACAGTTATTCAGATACTTGAAGGCAGATATCCAATCTCCTTTATGACTTCCGTACACCTGGCTAAACATCTCCACTTCTTCAACCACACCTAACACAGCCTGAACTCAAAGATCTTCCCTGTCTTGGTGGCTCACTTTTTTCCAATTCCCAGATAATCATTAAGGTCTTAAAATATGCAGATGAGAGGTGGAGCCAAAATGGCAGAGAAAGGCAAAACTCCTCCAAATGCCTTTAAATAATGCCTCAAAGCAAATTCTAGAGCAGCTGAATCTACAAAAGAGGAGTGAAATAATTTCCCAAACCAAGATAATTCAGAATGTTGGCAGGAAAGGTTTGTTGCACAGGGATGAGAGTAGAGGGCCGTCCATTGCAGCTCAGACCTCAGTAAACCAGGAGCAGATCTTAAAATTTAGAATTGGACAAGTGGCTAACATGATGGAAAGCAAAGACAATGAATATTGGAGATGTAGGAAAATTAAAACATGAGTGCCTTGTTGGTGAAGTTGTTTAATGATTCAACCATTCTGGAAAGTAATTTGGGACGGTGACCAAAAGGCTACAAAAGCACACATAGCCTTTGACCAAGCAATCCCACTGAAAGGTTTCTATTCCAAAGAGATAAAGAATGAAATGGAAAAGGACTTACCTATGCAGAATTATTTATGGTAACTCTTTTAGTGGTGGCAAAGAATGGGGAATTGAGAGAATGTCCATCAATTGGGAAATGGCTAAAAAATTTGCTGTATATGATTGTGATGGAATACTATTTTGCTATAAGAAATGATGAGTAGGATGATCTTAGAAAGGCTTGCATGAAATGATACAAAGGGAAGTGAGTAGAACAGGAGAACATTGTACACGGTAACAGCAATGTTGTATAATGGTCTATTCTGAATGACTTCCCTATCTCAATGATACAATTATTCAAGACAATTCTGAAGGATTTACGGTGACAGGTACTATCCATCACCAGAGAAGAAATGGTAGAGCCTGAATGCAGATCAAAGATACTTTTTCTTTACTTTATTTTTCTGCTTTTTTTGTCTGTGTTTTCTGATAGATCATGACTTACATGGAAATGTGTTTTACATGACTACACATGAATAATTTGTGCCAATTTTCTTTCCTTCTTAATCAGGGAATGGGAGCAGGGAGAGAATTTGGAACACAAAATTTGAAAAAAAAGAATGTAAAATTGTTTTTGCTTGTAATTGGGGAAAATAAAACATTTGAGAATTTGGAACACAAAATTTAAAAAAAAAGAATGTAAAATTGTTTTTGCTTGTAATTGGGGAAAATAAAACATTAAGTAAGTAAGTAAATAAATAAATAACATATGTAGATCAGGACTGAATGTAGTTCTCCCAATGTAATCTAATCCAAGTACTATAAAGTGACATTATTACTTTTCCAGTCCAGAGCATTATATCCCTCATGATGTAGCCTAAGGTTGATTTTTTTTTGCCTGCAATATAAAAATCTTGGCTTATATTCATCTTGTGATTCAGAATGTTTTCCAGATGAACTGAGGTTCAGCCATGCCTGTCCCATCTTGAATTCATGAAGGTGATTTTTTTTTCATTATGAATGTAAGAATTTCTATTTACCCTTTAAGAATTTAATCTTTTTAGATTCATCACAATGTGCTAATCTAATAATAATAAGTATCATTTATAAAGTACTTTAAACTTTGAAACTCTCTTGACAAATATTATCCATTTTGATTCTTACCATAACCCTGGGAGGTAGGTGGTGTTATCCCCATTTTATAGATGAGGAAACTGAAGCAAACAAATCTTTAGGGACTTGTTACAGAGGAAACTGAAGCAAACAAATCTTTAGGGACTTGTTACAGAACTTGAATGTGTTCTTCGGACTCTGTCTAGTACTCTACACACTGCGCCACCTAGCTGCCTTAGTGTAATAAAAAAACTTCTTAGTCTGTCATCTAATACTGACCAGTTTTATGTCATATGCATAATATGTACATACATATATACCTATACATATGTGTATATATACATCTATATGTTTATATGTATATATGTGTAACATATGCTTTTGCCTAAGTCTTGGATAAAAATATTAAGTACCAAAGGGTTAAAAATAGATCCCTGGGACACTACCTTTGGAACTTCCTTCCAAGTTCAAAGGAAAATAGATTTAGAGCTAAAATGGTGCCTAGAATCCATTAAATCACAGGATGGTGTATTTAGAGTGAGAAGGGACTCTAGTTGCCATTGAGTCAAACACCCTAATTTTAAAAATAAGGAAATAGATATAGAGAAGTTGTATGACTTATCTACATAAGGTTATATAACTAATCAAAATCTGAGTGAGGGGGTAGTGGTTGGAATTTAAACCTATGTCTTCTTGACTCAAATTCTGGTACCCTATCCACTGTTCCATGAAGTTGCTCATTTAGTACATAAGGAATCTGATGCCTAGAGACATAGGTGATTTACTGAAAGTTGCATGTATAGTAAGCAGCAGAACCAAGATTTGGACCTAAGTCCTGTGATGATAAACCATCCCGCTACATTGAGCCATTAATTATTGCCCTTTGGATCCATCATTCAATGATTTTTAAATGCCTGTGGTTACTATTGCCTAGCCTATGTTGTTCACAAAGTAACTTGAGACGGATATATATGTTTTTTTATAATTTTGAAAATACCATTTGACATTAAAAAACCTTTTAGCTACAATTTTCCCAGAAAGGAATCTCATGTGTGAATAAGATAGAGGACAGTTTGGTTTAATAAAATGTTAAATGTATTCATACTAGAGTTAGAAAAGATGGTTTCCAGTGTAGAATACTCAGTTTTCCCCATTCCATCGCCCTTGTAGTGTTGGCATACCTCCCAAGCACTGGAAAATTAGTTCTCAGTAAACCTTCAACCTTTGGATTGTAAAGGACAAAATGACAATGCTTAGTCTGGAATTGATAAGAAAGATAAGTAAATTGATATAATTAAAAAGGATCTGACTTCTCTGGATGGTTCAAATTATCCATATCAAATCAAGAACATTCTCAGATACATCAATAATTCTCAACTGTGGTTGCTGATCTACTTTCAGTGATATTTCAAAGGCCATGAAGAACGGGACCTGATTATTCACACCAAAGCAGGCACATGCTTTCCTTCTTCAGGACCACAAAAGATGTGTGATAAGGAATTCATAGGATTTTTTCTTAGAGCCATGTGATGTATCTGATGAAGATGAGAATCTTAATGGGAAATTCAATAAGGAAAGTGAGAGAAAAATTAAAGGGGAAGAGATTGGATTCTCCCATCTCCCCATTCTAAGACAGGTACTTCACTAGTTTCCTTTTGCATCATCAATTTATTAAAAGATCTTTAGTCTTGCCCTTGAAATATGTATTTTTATCCACAATGTATAACATGGTACTTAGCACATAGTAGGTATTTAATAAATATTGATTGGTGGATTGATAAAAGCTAATTGGACAGCAAGGGCTTTGGGAGCTCTAGGATTTTCCACTTGTCCTCCAAAGAACCCTGATTCTTGAAATTCATTCAGGCACCTCAAGAGTAAAGAAGTCAATGATATCTGGCTAATGGATCTAAAAACATTCTTCCTCAAGGAGATATGTCCCTTTAAGGTAAAGGAATAGGATAAATATATGATAAATTGGATAAAATGCTTGCTAAGCATTTATATTCCTTACAGGCACCATACTAAGTATTAGGCATATAATGACAAACTAAAAGAAAACAGTCCATGCTTTTGAGGAGCTAACATTCTAATGGGGAAAGAGGAGGACTGGAAGCATGGTATCCAGGAGAACAGCTTACTAGAAAGGTCCATTCACCTTGGTCAAAGCAGTATTTCACAGGGACATTTCATTGACTATGATTCTCCTAAAAATGGCACTGGATTTTTGCCTTTGCCTTTTCCTTGGTCCTTGCTTCATTACATTTTATTAGTTTCCCTGTTTGCCACTGTGTTCCATGATCAGTCTTGTCTCTTCTTTCTTTCACTTCCTTGGTTGAACCCACTTAGATAATGAGGTAGAGTTGTTCTTATCATGTCTTACATCCTGATCTGTCCATCTCTCTGAGTTGACCCTTTGGCTTTCATGACTAAACCCTCATCTAACCCCCTTGGTGGCCAATGACATCCTACAATAGCTGAATTCTTGGGGTAATGAAAAGAGGGCAGGATTTGTAGTCTGAAGATTGACATTCAAATCCTAATTCAGTTATTTATTATGCAGAACAAGCTATTTCTCTTAGGATACATGTAACTTCCTCTTCTGTAAGGGGATGGGGTGGACTGGATAGGAGCATGACTGTTTTTATCATTCTTTGTGTCCTAAAAAGTAAGAACAGCTCTTGGTAAACAGTAGCTCTCAAAACATAGTCTAGGGACTGGTCTCTGGGACCTTTTCAGGGAATCTGTAATTTCAAAACTATTTTCAAAATAATACTGACATCTTACTTTCTAATATCAACAGATATCTCTCAAATAGACAAAAGCCTCTGGAAGGCAGGGCTCCTTAATAATTTTAGATAATGCAAAGGAGTCCCAAGATCAAAAAAATTTAGAATCATTGTAGTAAGTGCTTAATAAATGCTTGTTTATTCGATGATTCTAAGGTAGCATCCAACAAAATAGTCTGAGATATTTCTAGACATGCTGAGAAAAACTTAGGTGTCAGAGGTTCCTGCTTTAAGTACCAAAGGGGGTGATTAAACAATAATTTTCCAGTCATGTTGTCAGTGGGGGAACCTGAAGAGGAGACCAATGAAAGAAAGAGGTTCCTTGTGGACTCTTTGCCGTCTTGTTCCACTTTGCTGAAGATAACAGTGGAGGTGGAAGGACACGGGGGAAACTGTGAAGGCTTCCTGATGGTGCAAGACCTAGCAAGGGACTAAACATACTAATCTTCACTTCAGCCTTTGGTGGCATCATGTCATTACCTTGGGAGAGGACAGGGTCCCGACCACACAGACTTACTTGCTCTCTGGAAAAAGAGGAAATTGCCTACACCTGCTTTTGGTGGGGAAAACTGTAATTATTAGCATCTGGAACTGTCAACAAACTATTCTCTGAAGCTGAAAGGAGGCTATGGACCATGATAATACTAAGAAAAGCAGCAACCACAGGAACATTCACACATTATAAAGGGCTTTACAGGCTTCAAAGCACTTTCTTCACCACTTGGTAAGCTCGAGAGTGGAAACATAATCATGTTCATATAACAAATAAGGAAATAGGCTTAGAGAGAGGGAAAGGAGCTAGCATTTATTAAGTGCCACTATATGCCAGGCACTGAGCTCCTTTATAAATATTATCTCATTTGATCCACACAACAATCCTGGAAGTGGGGTGCTATTATCATCCTCTTTTTATAGTTAAGGAATCTGAGACAGAGGTTAACTGACTTGGCCAGGGTCACAAAGCTAACACATAAGTATTTGAGGCCATATTTAAATACAAATTTTCTTGACTCTAGGCCCAGGGCTCTATCCATTACACTGTCCTAGGGTAAGACTTACAATGTTGATTAGAAAAAAATACAACGTATTTATGTACTGCTTTAAGGTGTAGGAGACAGGTGGTCCAGATAATCCTAAGAGTATTTCTACAGTGCCTACTATGTGCCAGGTACTTTACAAATATCATCTCATTTGTTCCTTGCGAGAACCCTGGGAGGGAAGTGCTATTTTATAGTCAAGGAAACTGAAACAAATGGAGGGAAGAAACTCAGACAGAGGTTAAGTGATTTGCCCAAAGACACACAGTTAGTAAGTGTTTGAGGCTGGATCTGAGCTCATGTTCTTCTAACTCTATACCCCATACTCTATCTACCTGGTTGCTCATGTTCTTCTAACTCTATACCCCATACTCTATCTACCTGGTTGCTCATGTTCTTCTAACTCTATACCCCATACTCTATCTACCTGGTTGCTCATGTTCTTCTAACTCTATACCCCATACTCTATCTACCTGGTTGTTCTAAGGTAAATAACTTATGCTGTTGATAATAAAAATAATAATATCATACATGTACAGTGCTTTAAGGCTCAGTAGACAGCTAGGTGGTACAGATGAGCACTAGACTTAGCATTGAGAAGCCCTGTGTTCAATTCCTGCTTCAGACACTTACAAGCTGTGTGACCCTGAATAATTCACTTAACATCTGTGACTCTCAGTTTCTTTATAATAACTCCCAAGGGTTTGGGGAGGCTCTAAGGATATAATACCCAGGAAGCACTTGGTAAACTTTAGCGTGCCTTATAAATACTATTATCATTATATCATTTGATCCTCCTAATATTTTATTATGTTGGAGCTATTTTCCTCAATTTTATAGGCAAGGAAACTGAGACTGAGAGAGGTTATGTCACTTTGATAGAAAGTGGTAGTGGAGACACTTAAAGTCAGCTTTTCAGACTTCAATTCCAATATTCTTTCCAAAAATGGAGCCTAAGGTCTGGGATGTTTGAATTGAAGCGTTTTGTCATTCAGTTATGTTTAGCCCTTCATTACTCCATTTGAGGTTTTCTTGGCAAAGATATTGGTGTAGTTTACCACTTCTTTTTCATGTTCAGATGAAGAAACTGACATAAACAGGGTTAAGTGACTTGCCTAGGGTCACATAGCTAGTAAGTGCCTGAGACCAGGTTTGAACTCAGGAAAATGAGTCTTCTTATCTCCAGGCCTGGCACTCTATCTACTATGCCACCCAGTTGCCCATATTGGATTGAACATATCTGTCTGAAGTAGGGTAGAGGTAATGACTATGGGCACAGCATGGAAGGAAGTAGGAAAGGCAGAAGAAAGTCAGTGAAGCTTCTTGAGCAGGACAGTGGCATGGCTTTATATGTGGTAGTTAATGGTATATACGATCTTAGATCTAGAACTGGAAGAACACTCAAAGACCCTCTAGTCAAAACACCTCATTTTACAGAAAAGCAACCTGAAGTTTCAGAGAAAGTGAGAGAGGTTGTAATGATAATTTAAATGGGAAGATCTTTCCCATTCATTAATAGGCCCATGTGACCTGCTTAAATCACATGGAAGCCTAAGTCACATGTTGTGAGAGGAGCTTGCTGAATGGGTGCAACAGGAAGGGTAAAGCAGACCTGGGAGGAAGTTATTGAGAGCAGTTAGGGCAGTTTGTTTGTGGGAAGGCCCCAGCAAGGGGGGAAAGCTTGGGAATGATTTTGTCCCCTACAGTCATAATGTATATTGATTTCTTGGCTACTATGATGGATTTGATTTTCTGGTGTTCAAATTTGGCTTTCTGGTGTCTAAATAAGTGTTTTTCTTTTGCCTTCTATATAGAGAGTCTGTCATATTTTGTGATTTCAAACGATGCTGGCATATTCATAGTCGCCCTTGGTGTTGTGAATATTGCCTAGGCAATACAGAGGCTATGATTGTCTTTAAATTAAAATCTTTGTCTTTAATTATTCTACAGGTGGTCTTTTAGCAAAACTGTAGAGATTATCCAATATGACTCCAAAGGGTGAAATTAGAAGCAGTGAATGGAAATTAAAGGGTACGTGGCAAAGTTTGACCTAACTAGAGCTAATGATTAGAACTTCTAAAGGAAATTGGTTACCTCAAATTAGTAAGCTCTCAGTCCTGGGAGGTCTTCAAGCATATGCTTCCAGGAAGTTGTTCATGGGATTCAGACTTGAAAAAATGCTTCCAGTTTATTAAACAACTTCACATGATCTCATCTTTAGGTCAAACCATTGATGTCCCACATCAGGCAGGTCTCAGTATTCCAAGTTCCCAGGTAATCTAAGCATTGATTTACCTAAGGTCACATACAGCTAGTAAGTGACAAAATAGGGATAAATCATATTTTCTTGCTCCAGGTCCAGTCCTCTTATCATGACTATACTTGTCAAACCACTCCCAACAATAGATTCATTTATTGCATTATGTCATTGTACCTTCTGAGAAATGTTACCCACAATCCTCTAGGGTCACAATATTATGATTTCATCTCTAATGTATCATTTGCAGGTTCTAGTTGTGATGCTGAATCTTTAAATTACACCCCAGAGGTGACTTTACAAATGGCTAGACCTGTTGGAAAGGGTTTATTTCCCAGCTGTTTGCACCATTTTCTCTGCCATATTTGTGTAGTTTCTTATTTACAAATTGACCCTCCATATTTAGAGAGGCTCAGAAGGGATTAATTCAGAACCACTGGGACTGAGACAAAGAACCCTGTTGAAAATCTAGAGAACTTGTTGTGGAAGGTCAATACATTTGTTGTAATTTTTAAGTCTTTTAATTTGTTGTTGGTTTTCAACAAATACCTAGTTTTCACAGTGGATTGAATGTTGGACTTGGAGTCAGGGAGACATGAATTCAAAGCAAGCCTCAGTTGTTTACTAGCTGTATGACCCTGAGAAAGTTACTATCTCAATTTCTTCAGTTCCAAAGGCTAATAATAGCATCTCCCATCCAGGATTGTTTTGTGCACTGAAAGAGATAATAGGGGTGGAGCCAAGATGGCTGAGTAACAGCACACACTTTCTACATCCCTTCCCCCAAGTACAGCCAAATACCAGTAAAAATGTCTTTAAACAAATTCTGGAGCTGCAGAACCCACAGAATGACAGAGTGAAGCAAACCTCCAGCCCAAGACATCCTGGAACATTGCCTGGAAGTGTCTATTGTACCATGCTGGGGGCAGGGTGCAGTCCACCATGGACCTGAGCAGGCCCTGGGGAGACTGAATCTTTCACACCTGTGGCAGTGTCCAGACTTCAGGACCCCAAAATGCTGAGGACAAATTGGCAAGTCAACGGAAAAAGCCTGTGGGACCAGTGTGGAAGAGTGGCATGGTCTAGTCTTAGCCCCAGGGCAATAGAGTGGGAAGGGAGTGGAGGAATCCACAGCAGCCATAGCAGCAGCGGGGGCAGAGACAGCAATTGTTTCTGGAGCTATAGGCTCACAGATTGTGGGGGAATTCAACAACTGACAGTACACCCTCCACCCCCACTGGAAGCAGAGACCTACCTTGACAAAGAGCTCAAAAGTCAAGTAAATGGCTGGGGAAATGAGCAAAAACCAAAAAAAGGAATCAGACTACAGAATCTTACTTGGGTGACAAGGAAGACCAAAACATGCAGAGAAGACAAAACAATCAAAGCTCCTCCATCCAGAGTCTCCATGAAAAATTATGAATTGGTCTTAGGCCATGGGAGAGATCAAACAGAATTTTGAAAATCAAGTAAGAGAAGTAGAGCAAAAATTGTGAAGAGAAATGAGAGTGATGCAAGAAAATTATGAAAAATTAGTCAACTCCTTGCTAAAAGAAACCCTAAAAATGTTGAAGAAATAACACTGTAAAAAATACACTAACCCAAATGACAAAAAGAGATCCACAAAGCCAATGAAGAGAAAAATGCTCTAAAAAGCAGAATTGGCTAGATGGAAAAGGAGGTCCAAAAGCTCACTGAAGAAAATAATTCTTTAAAGATTAGAATGGAGAAGATAGAAGCTAATAACTTTATGAAAAATCAAGAAATTATAAAACAAAAACCAAAGGAATGAAAAAATAGCAGATAATGTGAAATATCTCATTGGAAAAACAACTGACCTGGAAAATAGATCCAGAAGAGACAATTTGAAAGTTATAGGACTTTCTGAAAGCCATGATAAAAAAAATAGCCTAGAAATCATCTTCCATGAAATTATCAAGGAAAGCTGCTGATATTCTAGAACCAGAAGGTAAAATGAATGCGTATGCCTGTCCTTTGTTGCCAAAGAATACCATGCCATCAGAAATAATGACATGACTTTCACTTCACTTTGTTTTGAGTGAGGGAGAGCTGTACAGGTCACCAATCTCACTTCTTCTCCAGAGTCATCTGAATCCAGTGACCAGATATTCATCAGGATAACTAGAAATGACCCAGAATGAGGCAATTGGGGTTAAGTGAAAAGGTCACACAGCTAGTGAGTGTCAAGTATCTGAGGTGAGATTTGGACTCAGGTCCTCCTGACTTCTGCACTAGTGCTCTATCCACTGCACCACCTAGCTGCCCCAAGAGGGTAAAAGAAATATTGAAAGAATCCACTGATAGCCCCCTGAAAGAGATCCCAAAAGGAAAGCTCCTAGGTATATTGTAGTCCAATTCCAGAACTCCCAAGTCAAGGAGAAAATATTTCAAGCAGTCAGAAAGTAACAATTTGAGTATTATGGAAATACAATCAGGATAACACAAGATCTAGAAACTTTTACATTAAGGGATTGAAGGGCTTGGAATATGATATTCCACAAATCCAAGGAACTAGGATTAAAGCCAAGAATCACTTACTCAACAAAACGGAGTATAACACTTCAGGGGAAAAATGGTCATTCAATGAAATAGAAGACTTCCAAGCATTCTTGATGAAAAGATGAGAGCTGAATAAAAAGTTTGATTTTCAAACACAAGAATCAAGAGAAGCATGAAAAGGTAAACAGGAAAGAGAAATCATAAGGGACTTACTAAGGTTGAAATTTTACATTTCTACATGGAAAGATAATATTTATAACTGTTGAGACTTTTCTCAGTACTAGGGTAGTTGTAGGGATTATATACATATAGACAGAGGGCACAGGATGAGTTGAATAGAAAGGGATGATATCTAGAACAATAAAGTTAAGAGATGAGAGAGGAATATATTGGAAGGAGAAAGGGAAAATAGAATGGGACAAATTATATCTCTCACATTAAAGAGGCAAGAAAAAGCTTTTTCAATGGAAGGGAAGAGAGGGGAGATGAGAGAGAAAAAGTGAACCTTACTGTCATCACATTTGGCTTAAGAAGGGAATAACATGCATACTCAATTTGCTATGAAACTCTATCTTACACTACAGGAAAGTAGGGGAGAAGGGGAAAAGTAGGATGTGGGGGATGATAGAAGGGATGGCAATGGAAGAAGGGTGTAATTAGAAGTAAATACTTTTGAGGACAAAAAGAGAGAATAGAATGAATGGGGGGGCAGGATGAGATGGAGGGAAATATAGTTAGTCTTCCACAACATGACTTTTATAGAAGTCTTTTGCATAACTACATATGTATAACATATATCAAATTGCTTACCTTCTCAGTGGGGATGGATGGGGAGGGAGGAAGGAAAAGAAGTTGGAACTCAAGGTTTTAAAAACAAATGTTAAAAATTGTTTTTACTTGCAACTGAGAAATAAGATATACAGGCAATGGGGTATAGAAATCTATCTTGTCCTCTATGAAAATAGAGGGGAATTAGATAAAAGAAGGAAGGAGTGTGATAGAAGGGAGGGCAGTTTGGGGAAAAGGGTAATCAGAATACATATTTTCTTGGGGTGGGTGGAGGGAAGAGACGGCGAGAAAATTTGGAACTCAAAATCTTGTGGAAATGAATTGTGAAAACTAAAAATAAATAAATAAATTAGAAATAAAAAAGAGAGATAATATTTGTAAAGTGCTCAATATAATACCTGGCATATAGTAGATATTTAACAAACGATTGCTTCCTTCTTTCCTTCTTCTCAGTCTAGCAGAAGATAAAGTTTTCTCTGAAATAGGACTGTTATTAAGGAGAACACTTTGTAAACCCAAAAGGTCTTTATAAATGTGAAACTAAGGGATATCCTCTCCCTGAGGCTATTCTCCCATTGACTCTAGATTCACAAAGGTTTGCTTAGGGAGAAGGAGCCTTTTCCAAAAAGTTTCAGATAGGAGAAGATATAATGTCTAAAAATCTCAATGTATCTCCTTAAACAGCTGGGAGGAGTGTTTCACTGTTCTGAAAGCTTGTGAAATACCCCAATGCCTCTTTAATTATCTCTCTTATGTCATATGGAATTTTACTGAGCAATACACTGGGATCCTTATATCACCATCTCAGGCTCTTATCAGTCATGCCTAAGGGGAAGATGTAGGCAGGCAGAGGAACGTCAAGAACTCTTCTGGGTTTCTAGTATGTATTTCCTTTGAGCAATGGTGTGAAACTCAAATTGACAGTGAGCTACTAATCATAAAGATCCCTAGTAAAATGTAACATTTTATTACATTGTATTTTTATTGATTTTATTAAATATTTCCCAATTACAGTTTCGTCTGGTTCAGGCCCACTAGGGAATGTTATGGGCTGTCAGTTTACTATCTCAGCTTAAGGTTATATCATTCCTTAAAATAAGGATGGGGAAGGATGACGTATTTCATGAAGACTGACTGCAATAGAAGTGGTAGGATTACTCTATCATCGGCTGATACAATATTAAAATTAGATTTTTCAAGAGAGCAGAAGTGAGCAAGAGCATCCCATGCATGTGCAAAATCACTGGGGTGAGAGACACAATGCTATGGAAAGGCCTGTTTGCCTAGAACATAGAGTAAGTGAGGGGAATGAGAGGGGTTAATGTGAAATCGGTCTGGGAAGATATTTTGCTATATCCTGTGCCTGTGTGTGTTTGTCCTTCGTTGCCAAAGAATACCATGCTATCAGAAATAATGACATGACTTGCACTTGACTTTGTTTTGGGTGAGGGAGGGTTGTGCAGGTCACCAGCCTCACATTTCTCCTCCAGAGTCATCTGAATCCAGTGACCAGATATTCCTCAGGATGACTAGAGATGACCCACGATGTGGCAATTGGGATTAAGTGAGTTGTCCAAGGTAACACAGCTAGTGAATGTCAAGTGTCTGAAGTGAGATTTGAACTCAGGTCCTCCTGTCACCTGTACTGGTGCTCTATGCACTGCACCATCTAGCAGCCCCTTATTGTGCCTGTGTATCCCAAGTGAAGCATTATCTTAGTATTTACTTCTGTCTTTTGGCATCTTCATTTTAAAAATGTTTCACAAAACGTCTATGGGAGGTAGCGTCCTTGGTGGAATGTTAAAACCTTCTAGGGCATTACTTTTCTTGTTCATTTAATATATTAGCAGTGATAGAACTGTGTAGAAAGGTGTTCTAATTTGTTTCTCAACCCACCTGTATTCCAGGTTGGGTGAGAAGCCAACAGAATTGATTTTATATGTAATCAATCTTTCACATTTTAGGGTATGAACTCAATCACAGTGAAATGTTTCAAATTGAAACTGCAGGCATTTGAAGTCAGCTATTCATGTACACATGAACTTCCATAGCATGGGAAGTGGCAGGAAACATTCCTAAGGACCAAAAGGAATGGAGGGAGAAGAGAGGCAAGGGGCACTTAACAGATTGAACCATGCAACCTAGTAGGTCTCTTCTAATTTGGAGAACTTCTAGCTGGAAATAGTCTGGCAAAGTGGAAAGGGCCTTGACTTCTGTGCCATTATTGTTTAAGGATTGACATTGACAAGATGGAATGCATCCAAAAGAGAACAAATGACATTCATTCATTCAATATAAATTTAGGAAATGTCCAGGATATACAGAGAATGGTGTTAGATTTTGGGGGAAATACGCTTTGGATCATGAGGGAACTTGAATCTATGTGGCACCAGGATCATTTAAAGGAGTTAGGTATACTTAACCTAGAGAATATAACATATAGGAAGCCATTGAATGTTTCAAGGTCTATCACATGAAAGAAAGAATAGATTTGTCTTGTGTGTTCCCAGATAAGAATACGTATGTCATGGTCAGACTATACTTAGGGTAGGTTCAGTTTTGGGCACATTTTGAGAATTATTACTACACTGTAGAATATCCAGAGGAGATTTCAAAGAATTGTGAAGAACCTTGAGATCTTGCCATAGGAGGATAGGTTAAAGGAAAATGGGATTGTTTAGATTGGGAAAAAGAAAACTTAGAGGGATATATTATAGCATAGCTTCCAGTATTTGAAATTAACTCACCTTTAGGAGAGGATGGGAATTGTTCTGCTTTGGCCTAGAGGGAAGAATTAGCAGAAAACTTGAGAAGTTTTGAAGAAAATTAAGTTTCCTATAAGGAAAACAATTAAGATGTTCTCCCGCAGTGAAGATCTTCCAGAAAAACGGTAATCATTTATTACATGTATTTTAGAGGTATGAAGTGGATTAGACAACTCTTGAAACCTCTTCAAATTCTGTGATGCTATAACTTGTAAAATAGAGAAGGTAAATATCTTACCTTTCTCAGAGATTGCTGTGAGGAAAGCACTCTCAATATGTTATATAAATGTGACCCATTAATCTTATCTCTATTGCTACATTCCAGCAATTAGCACAGTACCTGCCACATCACTGAACTTAACAAATGTTTATTAATTAATTGTTTGATTTTTCAAGAAATTTTGTATTATGTTTATATGTGCAGGGAGAAAAAAAAACACCTTGCTTGAGATGGACCTTTAAGGAGACATTGCATTCTAAACAATCAAATGCTTTTACAGTCAACAGAATAAATACAACAAAGTCTTTTATTTTAGTATATCCCATGACTGCAAAGATGTGGCCTACCAGATTAATGTAAGAAATCCAACTTATGATTCCCAGTTCAGCATTCTTACTATGATGCCCTGTAGGCTCTTTCTAAAAAAAGTGTAAATAGACTCATTTATTCAAATCAGTAGTAAAATTGATATCAAAGAATGTATGCATAGGACAATGTAAACCAGATAAGACAGAGTAAGTGCAGTTTCCTAACAGGAAGGAGAGAGAGAGAGAGGGAGGGAGGGAGAGAGAGGGAGGGAGGGAGGGAGGTAGAGAGAGAGAGAGAGAGAGAGAGAGAGAGAGAGAGAAGAAATAGGAGAGAGAGAAAGAGGAGAGAGAGTCTCAGACTTCATCCAATAGGAAATTCTGTAATGGAAGAAGCTGGAAGTAGTGACAAGATAAGGTTGCTAGATTCTCTCTGTGTTGGTCTATTAAAAAAATCTTTCCTTTCAGGCATCTAAGAAAACCTATAACTACTTTTTTGACCAGGTTCTCTGTTTTCTCCAGCTCTCATCATCTCCACCAACTCAAGGAGGCATGATATCAGCTATAACTTGGAATTTTTGTTCCTGAAGTAAAGAAAAAGGGTGGTTACCACAGCAAGATTTTCCTCTGGGTTTGACGTCCATAGGGGAAGAAGAAGGTATTTAGATACCTAATGATTTATATACTTCTGAAGATGCTTTTGGGAAAGGAATTTGGAGACTTGGGAGTAGGCTGTCTTTGAAGAGGAAATGAGTCCTAGAATGAGGTTACTCTTTCTGAACTCAAGCAAGCTGAGGTTCACTTCAGGTAGCATTGCATTTTTATGGAAGCATTTTCCAGGACAGTACTTTTGCTATCATTTAAATTTCAGCAATCTGAGGCAAAGATCTGATGGTCTAGACTTAGTTCATTAAGGTTCCAACTTCTATAATTAATATAATTATAGCAACAATAATTAAGGCTCCAACTCATGTTTGGTGGTGATGGTAAGGGAGAACTATATGGAAGAGATGGAATTTTTTCTCCTTTTTAAAATATATCACCCCATTGGCACTCCATGCACATAAGGAGAAATATTTCTGAAATAATAGCAGGAAGGTTCAAGACTAACAGGAAGGGGATGTTTGAAATACTTGTTATGTCCAAATCCTCCTCTTCCCCCAAGCCCCCTGTATTGCTTGTTAAATGGAGCTCCCAGGAGGATATTTGGACCTTAGGTAATAAATCAAGGACTTTTCCCCCTTTCTTGTCATTCGAACCAAACAGCAGTTTGCTTCATTGCTATCCACTGTTGGGACTCTTCAAAGATGAACATACAAATCTCCATCAAGCTCCCCACATAGACAGTGGGCTACAGTAGAAAGTGACATTAGCTTTCACAGAATCATGTAGTTTCAAAGTTGGAAGGGACCTCAGTGGCCATCTAACTTAATTCATAAATATATATTAGAATTTCCTTCTCAACATAGCAGAAAAGTGCTTTTATGATAAAGGGGAATTCACTGTCTTCCAAGTCAACACATTCTACTTTGAGGGTAACTCATGGTGAGGCAATTTTTCTTCATATGAAATGTGCATTTGTGTCTTTGAAATCCATTATTCTTTCTATCCCCTGGGATGAAATAGAACAGGCTTGCTCTCTTCTATGTAACAAATCTTTAAATACTTTAAAACAATGAGATAGTTCCACCTGATTCTTCTCTGGAAAATAATCCATTTTCTTCAAATGGCCTTCAACTGACATGGCATTGGAGACCTTCACACTCTTGGTCTCTCTTCTCTGAATATTGTCTGATTAACTGGTGTGTTTTCTTAAATGTGGTGCTCAAACTGAACACAGTACTCTAGGTATAGTCTCAAGACTTGACCAAATTCTTCCTCTTCCATTGTAAGCTATAACTCTTTAATGGAGCTCAAGATTTCATCAGCTTTCTTCCCCCACCTCCACCCATCATGTTGACAAGTAGTGAGTCTGTGGAGCACACAAACTCACAGATTTTTTTCAGACAAGTTTTATCTAACCCTGTTGTACTTGTGAAGTTGACTTTTTAAACTGTGAAACTATATTTATCACTATTAACATTTCATTTTATTAGATACAGTCTCATGTTCTAGCTCAGCAAAATCTTTCTGAAGCCTGACTGTTGTTTAATTTGATTTCCGTATATTCTCTTATCCAAGGTTTGATGTTGACATGCTGAATAATCTATATCTCTGGGTTCCTTCATCCAAGTTTATTTTGGATTCATTAATGATAATATTTTGGTTGTGGTCATTCAATCGGCTCCAGATCCATATAGCAATATGGTGTAGTGGAAAGTTCACTAGATTTGGTGTCCTAGGTTCACATTCTGCCTCTGACAATTACAATCTGAGAAATGTTGAGTTAATCATGTGGTCACTTGTAAGCATAAGTAAGGTGGGATGTTTGTTGTTTTCTTTTTTAGAGTTCAATTTCCCAGGCTCAGGCTAAATTTTAAACATGTTAAAGATTAATCTGCTTTGAACCCTAATAATTCACAGCTGTGATGAGTCACATAGGTTTTGTGCCTTCTGACTCTGAACCAATCAGGAGCTGAGTCTTTGTTACATATATTCTGAGAAGCTGGCATTTTGCTTTGGGGACTAGCTCATGAAAAGGACCTTTTGATTCCCTGGATGGGACTCTGATTAGCTGCCTGTCGAGAACACCCTGACTACTTGGATATTGGTGTTCTCCTGGTCTGGTGGTTTATGTAGGTGGCTCTATTATTCGGTTTAGACAGTTGAATCCCTGTCTATTGAATTCTCTCTTAGACTATTTACCTGTACTTATCAGTCTGTTAATTAAAGTAAGATTGCCAACCCCTTTAAAGCTGTCTTTCCTTTAGAAAAGCAGACCAAAGAACTGGTGCTAGCAGCCCACCTTGTGGCTAGTATGGTTGCCAATACACCACTCTGGATTTCATTTTCCTCACTTATACAAGGAGGGGGCTGGACAAGATGACCTCAAAACACGGTCTTCTCTGACTCTTCGTCTATGATCTCAATTATACTAAGGTCTAGCCCAGGAGTGTTAAGTTCAAATAGAAATGGATCCCTACAGACAACTTACCGACTCAGAAAACCACAAATAAACATTATGTACATTTTATTGTATTTTTATTTTAAAAAGTATTTCCCAATTACATTTTAATTTAGTTTGGCCTATTGTCCACATGAGTTTGACACCTATATTTTATGTATGTGTATATACACATATATACACACATACATATTGTATATACATATTGTATATATATGAATATAGGTTATATAAAACAAAATATGGAATAAAAATCTATTTTAAAAATAAAGATAGAACTTTAACAACTGTGTAGAGGAATGAGATGGATTTTGATTACTGATAAAATGCTAAACTATATATTTATACATACAGGTATATACATGCATACACAAATATACACATATACATTCACATATGCACATATATACATACATACACACATACAGATTCTTTCCCCCTCCCCCCTGCCACTCCTTTCTCTTCACCCTCCCCAAAGAATGGAAACTCTTTGAGGGGAGGAGCTATTTCATTTTTGTCTTTTATCTCTAGCGTTTAGCACTGTGCTGACACATACTAGATATTTAATAAATGCTTGTTAATTCACCTGCCAATTCCATTTTCTTCTCTTTTAATTTTTAATTATTTTTTGGGGGGGTGAAATCAGCCCATATTTATTCTACATCAGTCCTAGGATACCTCTCTCATTACCTATCATCTATCTAGTATCCCTAAGTGGCTTAAGACCAATTCTATCAGTTCAGGGGTAGGGACGCTGCAGCCTTGAGGTCATATGTGGTCTTCTAGGGTCTTGAGTGTAGCATTTTAACTGAGTCCAAATTTTATAGAACAAATTCTTTTATTAAGGGGATTTGTTTTATGAATTTGGATTCAGTCAGAGGATCACACCTGAGTACCTAGAGGGCCATATGTGGCCTTAAGGCCACAGGTTCCCCATCCTTGTATCAGTTCTTTCAGTGCCAGAAATTGTAGTTCAACTCAGTCAATTTAATGGAATTTATCAAGTACCACTAGTTGCTTTCTTTCTTGTCTTGGGTATCCACTCTCTAATAGAAATTTTTGTTCTATCTGAATTTGAATTCTGTATTCTACTGCTTACATACTGTTTGAACTTGCTAAGTCACTTAAACTTTCAGTTTCTTCATTTATGAAATGAAGAACTTTGCCTAGATATATTTTCCCTTCCTAGTTTTAAATTCTTTGGTTATTCATTATTTTGACCAATTCTTAACTCCATTTCTATGGACAGCTAGAGGTATTCTTAGGGGGAGTCTAGTCTAACCCTATAATTTTATAGATGGGACCCAAATAAAGATAAGAGGTTAATGTCTACAAGGTTGAGAAGTTGCTCTTAGGAGATTAAACCTGATGAAATTGAGATGTTAATCCCAAATTTACACAGATAGTAAATTGCAGGGTCAGAATTCAAACTCAGATCCTTCCATCAAAATGCTGACTTATAATCAAATAGTTTCCTGAAGGAACACTGCATTTCAAGGAATTCAGAAGTAGACCATGAATTAGCTTGAAAATGTCTCTGCCATTTCATAACATACTCCTCCATATCACTTGAATTTTTGCATCAGAATTTTCAACATTGTAGTTGAACCATTCTGCCCTTCCCCTCCTCCCTTGCCCCCCCTAGTTCTTAAGAAATTACTCATTAGTTGGATATCTAATGAAGATATGGGAGAGGGAAGGGACAGTGGAGGATATCCTTCCACTCAACAGTTAATTCTAGTGTTTTTAACTGCTGAGTTTATTAATAAACAGACCTGTCCAGTTTTACTTATTACTGATTCTCATTCCTGGAACTATTGCTCTATTTTCAACTCACAGGCTGTTCACCCTTAGTTGCTATGGAGATGCTACATAGCCTTACTGTAAAACAGTGACCAGAAATTTTTTCTTATAAATCTAAGATTTCTTAGCAACCAAACCAACCCACCAGATCTTTGCTTTCCTCTCATCCACCTACTGCAGCAAATGACAATGTGCTCTCTCTCTCTCCTCTACTAGAAGAAAAACTCATTGAGTGAAGAAATGTTGTCTTATTTATCTTTGCGATAGTTATAATCTCTGTTTATATATTTATTTTAAGGATTTAATAAGATAAGGATAAAGATTTAATTTATATACTGCTCTACAATTTATATAGTATTTTCAAATCCATTATATTAGTTGATCCTTCTGACAATTCTGCAAAGTAGGTCATGGGAACAATATAGCCCTTTTTTACTGATGAGAAAACTGTCTTTCTGAAAGATTAAATGATTTTATCCAGGGTCACACAGATAATAAGTGACAGAGTCGTAACTCAGATCTAATTCGTTGTCCTTCCATTATTTTATGCTATGGGAATATTATCATCCCCATTTTAACTGTGAACTGAGGCTCACAGAAGTTAGATGCCTTGTTTAGACTGCACAGCTCTTTTGTGTTACAGGAGAGACTAGATCTCAGATTTTGTGACTCCCTACTCAATTGCTCTTCCTGTAACACCGTACAACCTAAGTAGCATGGCATAAGCAAAGGCCTGGAAGTGAGAATGTATATTTCTTCTGTTTAACTTGATTGGGGTAGAAGGTTTGTAAGGAGGAGGAATATATTGAGCAAATATGATTAAAATAACTCTGAACCATCAGATATTATAAACTTTTCCTCATGTGACACAAATATTTCTTTAATTGGGTGAGTTGAAACAACAAGGAACATGCAGAAAATTCTGTGTCCTCAGGGAAACTCAAATTGGAATATAGCTTCCATTAGAACAAATAAATATTTTTAAAATAAATAACTATTTTGAACTTAAGGCAAATAACTAAATAGCCAGCACTAATTATTCCTACCATTTGTCTATGTAGCATCAGGTTTGATAGCTTCTCCTACAGGATTGTTGACTTGAAAATCTCAAGACATTAGTTTCCTCAGTTTCCAAGTTCTACAAAAATTTGGGCTAGGTTTTACTTTTTCTTCCTACTTCTAAATCTTTGATTATTCATTACTTCGGATTACCTCAACTTTACCCCACTTTTCATTTTAAAATTTCTGTATATTTTTTCATTAAATCTCTCAAAATGATCCTCATGATTAAATATTTTGATGCATCTGTGACATCATCAATCCGTGCCTTCCCTTCACTGGTACAAATAAGAACTCAATCCACGCCTTCTAATTCCATGCTCTTCTTGTCCACAACAATCTCCAAGTGCTCAATAGAGAATTTATTCATTATTCTGAGGACTTCCTCTGCCTTTTGGGATGTTTGAGGGATACCAGTCAGCAATCTGACTGGTCATCTGTTATACCTCATTCTTTTTTTCATTAGTGGTCCATGACAATTACATGTCCTTATATTATATGTCCTTGTTTATTATATTCTTCTTTTTAATTCTTCATTGATAAGGACAACTCCTAAGTGAAAACATCCCTCTAATCTTTAAAATCTAAATACGTTTTCATTTTCTTGGGTTCAGGTAGGTGTAGACTTTCTTCAGTAAGGGAAAGGAGCAGTTGAGGAAAGTTGAAGAAAGAAGAGTATGGCATACTCCAAGAGGTCCATATTTACCAACTATATTCTTCTAGCTATGCTATATTGCAAAAAGGACCTTTAAAGAGTTAAAGATGAGGGTTGTTCACTGAGTAATGTAGAAGCTTATACCTAGTGCCAGGCTGCTGCAAAACATTACTACTGAAGACCTGGACAACTTACAGCATTATCAGAGTGATATCTGATACCATCATCAGCATCAGCATCATGATAATTAGCATTTATATAACACCTACTTTACAAATATCTCAAATGATCCTCACAACAGACCTAGGTGCTAGATGCTATTATTATTCCGATTTTACCATTGAGGAAATTGAGGCAGACAGAGGTTAAATGACTTATCCAATGTCATACAACTATTAAGTGTCTGAGTCAAGATTTGAATATGGGTCTTTTTGACTCTGGGCTGAGTGCTCTATACAGTGCACCACCTAAGTGCCACAGTATGAAAAGATGTCACTGACATAATGAGGTTGAGTGGTAATTGTTGAACAGCCCATATACTTGATGTCATGCCAGATTAAATAGGAAAGGATTAAAGAATATTTGTGGAAGATTTCCTGGTTATGGATTAGAGTCCATGTAGACTTGGATGAGTTTCAGTTGGTTCTGCTGGAGATATTATTCTTGCATTCACAGAAAACTGAAGGAGAAATAGCGTTTGTACATTCAGCCTTACTCCAAACTAAGGCCTACTCTAAAGTTTCATTGCGATGTGAAGATGACCTTGCATTCTTGAGGGTGATATTAACAGAACATAAGCTCTGGCAAGTCCTACTAAGGTAGAAGAAGACTCTGGTATAAACCCAGGGATAGATTTTTTCTTTTCTAAAAAGACCTTGGGTGATTTTATTGATTTAGAGGAAAATCTCCTCTCTGTGGGCTGCTTTGATAATTGGTCCCCTAACATTTTTTAAATGTTGTAATATCCAGCACACATTTCTTCAGGGCTACTCCTACTCTTCATGTCTTCATCTTAAGTTCCAAAGACATTTCCTTATATGATATCATGGGTAGTGGTTCCATTATCATTGATGAAGAGGAATGACTATAAATATTGGGAAATCTGTTCCATTTTGTGCATAATTGTAGTTTCATTTACAAATGTATTTGGGGTGAGCTGGGTTAGAGGATCTCATGTTTAGCCCTCTGCTGGCTGGTTTTTCACTCACTCTATCAATGAGTCAATTAACAAACACTGTGCTAAGCATTAAGGATGTAAAGAAAGGCAAAATGCAACTTTTATTCTCAAGGACCTTATGGAGTATTAGGGGGAGACAACATGCTGACAGTTATGTATAAACAAGCTACATGTAGGATAAATGTGAATGGTCAACTAAAGGAAGGTGCCAGTATTTAGGGAGATCAAGAGAGACTTCTTGCAGGGTGGTTAGGTGGCACAGTAGATAGTATCAGAATCAGGAGGACCTGAGTTCAAATTCAGCCTCAGGCACATGACACTTACTAGCTGTATGACCCTGAGCAAGTCACTTAACCCTGATTGTCCTGAAAAAAAGAAAGAAAGAAGGGCTTCTTAGAAAAGGGGGGATTTATTTGATACTTGAAGGAAGTCAGGGAAACTAGGAGGCAAGGATGAAGAGGGAAAATATTCTATGTGGAGAGAAAATGCCATGAAGTTGGGAGATGGAATGTAGTTGCTTAGCAAACGTTTGTGTACTTGACTTGTCCATTTTGCCGTCATTAAAATTCTCTTGAAAATGGTGGTAGAATCAATATTTTTTTAAATTTTTGTTCATTTTCTATTTTTCTCTACCTGACTACCTATCGTATTGGAGCTGCAGAAATTATACTCAATATCTTTCTCTTTTATGCTAATACGGAATTTATTTTAACTTTTACTCTAGTCATTCATTTATTTAACAAATATGTATCAAATGACTGTGGGAAAGGCAGTGTGCACTGGGGATGCAAAGATTAAAACCAAGTAGTTCCTACCCTCCATAATATTAACTTCTCTCAGAAATTATCCCCAATTCACCCAATAAATTTCTTCTACATATGTAGTTGCTTGCATGTTTTCTTCCCTGTTAGAATGTGACGTCCTTGGAGATAAGGGGATTTTTGTCTTTGTTCATATCTCAAACCCTTAGCATTGTGTCTGACACATAGGCATAATTTGATTGATTTAATATTAAAGAGAAATAACTGTAAAAATAGCTAATATTGATACTGTTTAAGTTTTGCTAAGTACTCTGTCTATATTATCACTTTTGATTTGATCCTTATAATAGCCAAGTGAGGTAGGTACTAGTACTGGACTCAAAATCCACAGTGTCCATCCACTATAAAATCAGCTGTCCCCTTATACATCAATAAATTGACATTTTTTTGTTAGGGGAAATTATTAACGCCTGGAGGAATCAACCAAGGCCTTATAGAAGAGGTGACTCTTGAGCTGATCTTGGCCCTCCATTTCTGTATCAGTAAGCACCCCAACATACACAAGGGGGCTGGCTATCATAGGTTCTTTGATCTGCTTCTCCAAAAGAAAGGCAACTTTTGAGGGGTTAACAATAACTTTAATGAAACAACATATATCATTCCTTTATCAAGTACATATGTCATCCACCCAGCTCAGGGGGGTCAGTTCCCTGAACTTCAAAGAAAATGCAGAGAAATCAAAGATCAATAGACATGGCTCCCTCTGTTTGACAATAATCAATACATACATCACAAATCAACAGACAGGTCCAACTGTTTGACCATAGTTACCAGAGAAGGAAGCACCAACATCTGAATTTTCAAAGCTGAGGGGCTCCTTGACGGCTTCCTAGAGTCTCTCATCTGGAACACAAACGTCTTTTCAAAAGTTAAGCCCCAAAGTAAAATCTCACTCTGAGAGTACTTATTTACTTTTCAGAGCCATGGGGCATGACCCTCTGATCCAGTGCCTCAATAGAAAAAACAAAAGGTACTTGGGACCCTCCTATAAAACAAGTCCCCTAATCAAGCTTCCCTCAATGGGAAGGCCATCACTGTGTGGGGAAGAGCTTCTTTAATCACAATATTCAATTAGAGGCACTTTTAGTAAAATAAAATCAGGAAAAGATTCTACTTTTCTTGGCCTTACAATTACTTTTAGACCTTTCTGGACCTCTCCATCATGGCTTCCTTCCTCAGGAATCTCATCACTGAGATATCTCATTATGCCATAAGACTGAATCCGTCTGCTGCTCACATCTCCTCAATGCCCTCTGCTCCTCTGATTAGATCCTTTTGCTGGAAGGCAGAGCCATGGACTCCAGGGCCTCTAAAAGGGAACTTCAACATGGTTTTCTCTCCATTTTCCATCAGTTACCCTGCTTTTAAACTTCTTTAGAACTCTTTACTATGCCCCAAGTGCTGGATACCTTCCTTTTCCCCTTTCCCTAGGTTATTTTTTTAGCCTCCTTTTGTACCTTATTAGATTCCTATTAGATTGTATACTTCTTTAGGTCAGGGACTATCTTTTTTCAATTTATATTTATATCCTTAACTTTTAGCACAATGCCTGACACACAGTTAAGGGCTTAATGAATGTTTATTGACTTATTGGAAGAGGTGAGACAGGAAACAAATTACACATGAGTATCATCTGCGTAGAGATGATAATTAAAACCATGAAATCTCACGAGATATCCAAGTGAGGGAGTAGAGCAAAGGGAGAGAAATCCCAGGACAGAGACTTGAGAAAATCCTCACAATGAGTGGGAGTTTGATGATGATTCAGCAAACAAGAATGTAGGAAAAACAGACAAGTAGGAGGAAAAATGATGTCACAAGAGCCAGGGAATGAGATCATGTCCAATGTTACTGGTACAGAAAGGTCAAGTGGTAAGAAGATTGAATAAAGAGGCAGCTGGGGGCCACAGTGATGAGAATGCTAGACCTGGAGTCAGGAAGACCTGAATTTAAATGTGGTCTAAAACATAATTGAAATATGTGGCCATAGGCTAATCACTTAATCAAGTAATTTGTCTGCCTCAGGGTCCCATTTGTCTCAGTAGATATTATTATTGGCCACTAGATTTGGCAATAAATAGATCATTGATAACTTTGGGCAGAACCATTTCATCCAAGTGGAGGGGTTGAGAAATGAGTGAGAAGAAAGGATATAGATAACTATTATGAATCTTTTAATTTTATTACAATTTCTGTTTGTGATTATAGTATTAAAGTCACTATTGGTTAATTTCATTTCATTTGACTGTCTACTTGTTTGCTTTCATGACATGATATGTTGAGCGTTTATGTTAAATTTGTATTTTTAGATAATCTAAGAATTATATAACTCTTGGTACATATTCATCACGTTTCTGCTGTTGCTATAGAAGGCATCCATCCACTCTTTTCTCCATTTCATGGCTTGCTGTGGCTAACAACAAAAACAAATATTAACTGAATTCTACCTTTTTTTGGCAGGTGGTAAGTCTTTCCATATTTAACTAGACGCATTTTCACACAATGGAATCCCACTGTCCTATGGGGATCACACTCAAGCCCCTTAATCTTGATAGGATCTAAGTCTAAGAAAAGTGAGTTTGTTAGTAAATACTGTCCACTTGTTATCTTGCCCTCCACTGCCATAACCTTCAGAAATGATATACTAGGTTTGTCTAACACTTTAAGGTTGCAAACAGTTTCATCTATACTTAGATCTCTCAACTCTGTCTATCAGATATTGTTATTTATCCAAAAGAGGTTGTGGAGAAACTCAGAGAAGTTGATGACCTTGAGCAAAGCTCTTAACAAGTGTTTGAAGGAGGATTCAAATACAGCTTGAGAATCTGCCAAAGTTTATAATTTCTTAGCATATGGGTTTTAATGAAATATACTAGATTTTTTTATTCTTTCTTTTTTCTTCCTTCTCTCCTGTCTTCTCTCTCTCCTCTTTTTCCTCTTTCTAGGTTCTCCCCATTTCTACTCTTCTTCCCTCTTTCCTTCTCTTCTTTCCCCTCCTCTTTCTCCATTTTCTAACCTCTTTCTAATGCCTTTTTGCTTCCCTTTTTCCTTACACTTCCACATTCTTTTTGGTTATACCTCTTTTTGGTAATATGGTGTAATGCTAATTTAAATGGGAAGATCTTTCCCATTCATTAATAGGCCCATGTGACTTTCTTAAATCACATAGAAGCTTAAGTTACATGGAATCATAAGGGAGGAGCTGCTGAATTGGTGGAACAGAAAGGATGGAACAGAACTGAGAGGAAATGAGTGAAAGCAGTTAGAGTAGAGAGAGGACACAAGCAAACAGACAGCTAGGCTCAGGATGTTTGTTTGGGGAAAGGTCCAGTGGGGAGCAGGAATGTTGGGAATGGCTTTATCCCCCTGCAGTGATAATGTCTATTGACTTCTTTTCTACTATGATGGATTTGGCTTTCTGGTTTTGGGATTTGGTTTTCTGGTGTCTGAATAAACTTTCCTTCTGTCTTCTATATGGAGAGTATGTTATACTTTGCAATTGAGAACTCTGCTGGCCAATTCATAGTTGTCTCTAGTGCTGTGAATATTGCCTTGGCAATACATATGGCAATGGTAGGTGTGGTATTGAGAGATAAGGGACACCCAAATAAGCATCGCAGGACTACTTTTTCCCTTGATCATGCCAGATATTCTCACAATTGTTATATTTTGAGTGTGATACTGCAGAGGATTTCACAAAAGCAATGCTTTTACAAGCTTTGAAGAAACATCATCAGTGTTTAAAGTTTGTTTTCAAGCTCTAGTATTTTTTCCCCATCATTTGCCTTTTATTTCTACAAAGTCTTTATTATACTTTATATTGAATGCCACCAGTTATTAGACTCCATTATGGGGGTAGTGAATTGTGTGTGATATCAAGCACAAAGGAATTAGAATTATGAGATGGCTGGGACACTGAAAAAGGTGGAACATTAAGGTAATGATCTGGTTAATTAATGTTGCACTAGAAGAGAACTCATAGAGAAAACAGCATGGTCTATCATTTTGATGGCAGCCATATGAAAATTCAAAGAAAATGAGAGTCTCTTTAGGCAAACAAGGGGTCTGAAGTGATCAGGTACAATTCCAATGCACCACCATCATTGAATGAATCAGATGGAAAATTCAGCAATTCATAAGTGAATTCATTTAACTCATTTAATTTAGTGAGCTCCTACTATGAAGTGAATGATAATCCATATCATTTATTAATTACTAATCTTTTTTCAATTTCCATGTCTGACACATATGGGCTATGTGCTTTGGACCAGCAGTTCTAATTTGTTTTTGATTCAGGACCCCTTTGCACATTAAAATTGATTATAGACCCTAAAGAGCTTTTATTTATGGGGGTTATGTCCATCTATATTGACTGTGTTAGAAATTAAAATTAATGAATTTCTAAAATGTCTATTAATTCATTAAAAATTAAAATAACAAACCCCTTACATGTTAACATAAGTAACTCTTTAAAATTAAAAATAAAATTTCAAAACAGAAAAGACAGTAAAATGAATAGTTTTGCTTTATATATTTTGGAAAACCTCTTTAATGTCTAGCTTAATAAAAGATAGTTAGATTCTCAAATCTGTCTCTGAATTTAATGTCATACAGTTTTGTATTTGGAAAATGGAGTATTTTTTTCTCTTTTCCTTTTTAAAAAATACATAATTAATTTATTTTTCAGTTTCTCACATTCACTTCACCAAGAATTTGAATTCCAAATTTTCTCCCTATCTCTCCCACCCCCTCACCAAGGACAGCATGCACCCCCATTCACTCCTTCTTCCAGTCTATCCTCCCTTCCACATCCCCCTTTCTTCAACCCCCCTCTCCTCTATTTTCCTGTAGGGTAAAATAGATTTCTATACGTCATTACCTGTATATCTTATTTCCAAGTTGCAGGCAAAAACAATTTTTAACCTTAATTTTTAAAGCTTTGAGTTCCATTTTCTCTCATTTCTGTCCTCCCCACCTGCCCTCACTGAGAAAGCAAGCAAGCAATTCAATATAGGTCATACATGGGTAGCCATACAAAACACTTCCATAATAGTTATGTTTCAAATGACTCACATTTCCCTCTGTCCTGTCCTGCCCTCCATTTATTCCATTCTTTCCCTTGACCTGTCCTGCCACAGTAGTGTTTGCTTCTGATTATCCCTTTCTCCAATTTCCTGTCCCTTCTATTATCTTCCTTCTCCTATCTCCTTCTCCCCGATTTCCTGTAGGGTTAAACAGATTTTCATACTCAATTGAGTGTGTATTATTCCCTCCTTAAGCCAAATCCAATGTGAGTGAGGGTCACATTCCTTTTCATCTCTACCTTCTTCCCCTCCATTGTAAAAGCTCATTATTGACTCTTTTATGTGAAATGATTTGCTACATTCTACCTCTCTATTTTACTTATAGTACATTCCATTCAATAGTTAATTTCGTTTTTTAGGTATTCTCCCTTCATATTCAGCTCACCCTGTGCCCTCTGCCTATGTATGTGAATATGTATATATATGTGTGTATGCATGTATGTGAATGTGTGTATGTATACACACATACACCCAGGTACATATACATACATGCAAATATACATACACATATATGATAAACACACACACACACACACACACACACACACACATATATATATATATATATATATATATATACATATATTCTCTCTAACTATGATAATACTGAAAAAGGTCTCATGAGTTACAAATATCTTTCCATGTAAGAATGTAAACAGGTCAACTTTAATGGGTTCCTTATGACTTCTCTTTCCTGTTTAACTTTTCATGTTTCTCTTCATTCTGAGAGTCAAATTTTTGATTCAGCTTTCTTCTTTTCAACAGGAATGCTTGGAAATCCTCTATTTCATTGAAATTTCATTTTTCCCCTTGAAATATTATATTCAATTTTGCTGGTTAGGTGATTCTTGGTTTTAATCCTAGCTCCTTTGACTTCTGGAATACCATATTCCAAGCCCTTTGATCCTTTAGTGTAGAAGCTGCTAAATCCTGTATTATCCTTATTGTGTTCACACAATACTTGAATTATTTCTTTCAGGCTGCTTGTAATGTTTCTCCTTGACCTGGGAATTCTTGCTACAATATACCTAGGAGTTTTCCTTTTGGGGTCTCAGGAGGTGATGAGTGAGTTATTTCCATTTCTATTTTCCCCTCTGGTACTAGAATATCAGGGTAGTTTTCCTTGATGATTTCTTGGAAGATGATGTGTAGGCTCTTTTTTAATCATGTTTTTCAGGTAGATCAATAATTTTTAATTTATCTCTCCTGGATCTATTTTCTAGGTCAGTTGTTTTTCCGATGAGATATTTCACATTGTCTTCTATTTTGTCATTCCTTTGTTTTATAATTTCTTGATTTCTCATAAAGTAATTAGCTTCTATCTGCTCCATTCTAATTTTTTAAATTTTATTTATTTAACTTTTTCATTCATTTTCACAAAATTTGGGGTCCCAAATTTTCTCCCCATTTGTCTCCACCCCCACCCCAATACACTGAGCACTCTAATTTCTCCTATCACCAATCTGCCCTCTTTTCTATCATCCTTCCCTTCCCTTGTCCCCATTTTCTCTTTTATCTTATAGGGCCAGATAACTTTCTATTCCCCATTACCTGTATTTCTTATTTCCTAATAGCAAGAACAATACTCAACAGTTGTTCCTAAAACTTTGAGTTCCAACTTCTCCCCATCCCTCCCTCCCCACCCATTCCCTTTGGGAAGGCAGGCAATTCAATATAGGCCATATCTGTGTTGTTTTGCAAATGACTTCCATAATAGTCATGTTGTATAAGACTAACTATAATTCCCTCCCTCCTATCCTGCCTCCCATTGTTTCTATTCTCTCTTTTGATTCTGTCCCTCCCCAAGAGTGTTGACTTCAAATTGCTCCATCCTCCCATTACACTCCCTTCCATCATCCCCCCCTGCTTATCTCCTTCTCCCCCACTTTCCTGTATTGTAAGATAGATTTTCATACCAAAATGAGTGTGCATTTTATTCCTTCCTTTAGTCGAATGTGATGAGAGTAAACTTC
>CM053773.1:159496300-159514175 GCA_028658325.1 Potorous gilbertii | reverse complement strand
TATTTTCTTCAGTGAGATTTTGCACCTCTTTTTCCACTTGACTAATTCTGCTTTTGAAAACATTCTTCTCCTCATTGGCTTTTTGAACCTCTTTTGTCAATTGAGTTAGCCTATTTTTCAAGGTTCTATTTTCTTCAGCATTTTTTTGGGGTCTCCTTTACCAAGGTGTTGACCTGCTTTTCATGCTTTTCTTGCATGTCTATAGTTTCTCTTCCCAGTTTTTCCTTCACCTGTCTAACCTGATTTTCAAAATCCTTTTTGTGCTCTTCCATGGCCTGAGCCCATTAAATATTTGTTTTGGCTGTTTGAGATACAGAAGCCTTGAATTCTGTTTCTTTCCCTGATGGTAAGCATTGTTCTTCCTCCTCTGAAAGGATGGGAGGAGATATCTATTCAGCAAGAAAGTAACCTTCTATGGTCTTATTTTTTTCCCCCTTTTCTGGCCATTTTCCCAGCCAGTTACTTGACTTCTGAGATTCCTCCCCACACCCACCCCACCTCCAGTTCCACCCAGCTAGTGGTTGGGGTCTGAGATTCAAATGCTGCTTCCCAGCCTCAGGGCTTTCAGTGGGGGCCAGGCTGCTATTCAGTGTGAGATTAAGTTCCGCTGCTCCGGTTGTGGAAGGGCCACCACCAGGGGCTCAGTTCCTTCAAGGGGTTTATGCAGGGACCTTCAGTAATGTATCTAAGCTCCTGCCTGCTTTGGGAGCCCCTGTTCAGTGCTGCCTCCACTGCTGCCTCCTAAGGGGGCCTGAGTTATGGAGACACCCCTCTTCTCTCTTGGCCAGCCAAAAAGATTCTCTCACTGACCTTTGTGCCTGTGGGTGGAGGGACCTGTGCAGCTGCTGGAGATTCAATCCTTGAAGTCTGCTTGGATCTGCTCTCCTCTGTACTGCATGGCCAAGGCAGGGCTGAGCTCTGCTCTGGGTCTGGTGCGGAATGGATCTTTGGTGTTGGTTTTTTAGGTCTCTCTGGAACAGAAATGTCCTCCACTCCATTGCTGTGTGGCTTCCACTGCTCCAGAAGTTGTTGGGAGTTCTTCTTTACAGGTATTTTATGGACTGTGGGTTAGGAGCTAGCGTATGTGAATCTTTCTATCCTGCCATTTTCTCCGTTCTAATTTTTAAAGAACAATTTTCTTCAGTGAGCTTTTGAACCTCCTTTTTTTTTTTTCCAATTTGGCCAATTCTGCTTTTTAAGGCATTCTTCTCCTCATGGACATTTTTGGACCTTTTCTGTCACTTGGGTTAAACTATTTTTAAAGGTGTCATTGTCTTCAGTATTTTTTGGGTCACCTTTAGTAAGCATTTGATGGGTTTTTCATGTTTTTCTTACTTCACTCTTCTTTATCTTCCCAAATTTTCCTTCACCTCTCTTACTTGATTTTCAGAGTCCTTTTTAAGCTCTTCCATGGCTTGAAATAAATTTATATTTTTTTTTGAGGGTTTGGATGTAGGAGCATTGATTTTGCTGTCTTCCTCTAATTGTATGTGTTGATCTTCCTCTGGTTATATGCTTTGATCTTCCTCATCCAAAAGGATGGAAGAAAATACATTTTCACCAAGAAAATAACCTTCCATAGTCTTATTTTTCCCCTTTTGGGCATTTTCCCAGCCAAGTACTTGGCTTTTGATTCCTTCACTACCTCAGCCTTCACAGGTTTTGTGTGGCTGTTCTCTGAGATATCCCTAGGGACCTGTAAGTTTTCAGTTCCTCCAAGTGGCATAGTCAAAGGAGTGGTGTTTACGCCTCTCCTGATGTGTAGTCTGGTCTGTGAGCAACCACAAGCACACTTTATTGCCTCAGAACTGCAGGTAGGACTCCCTCTCCACAGCTACCACCAGCTCTACCCCATCAGCATTCTTCCTCACCCCAGGGCTGCCACTCAGTACTAAGACCTAGATCAGGTGCTTGATTCCCCCAGGGTCTGTAGGCCAAGAGCTCCAGAAATGTCCAGTGCTGTGGCAGTGGCTGTAGCTACCCTGGGGTTGGGGTTGGGGTTGGGTCTGGGGCTGGACTCCACTCCTCTCTCACCCAGTTGAAAGAGTTTTCTCACTGACCTTTGAAGCTGTCTTAGGTGTTTGTGGGTTTAGAAATCTTGACACCATGGCAGCTACCCATGATTCAGCACCATGAAGCCTGATCCAGTCCTTTCAGTGCCACATGCCCATGCTGGTAGGTGCTCCACTCTGAGCCTGGTGCAATATACCCTTCCTATAGGTTTTCGGGTTGTCTTGGGCTGGAAATATGTTTCACAGTGTCATTTTGTGGCTTCTGATGCTCTAGAATTTGTTCAGAGTCATTTTTGTAGGTATTTTAAGGGCTTTTGGGGGAGAACTTGAGCAGATCTCTGCTTCTGCCCCACCAACTTGACTCCATCCCTCAAAAGTAGTATTTTTAATAGACAAATAGAATCTTAATATTATTATGAAAATATTTTTAACCTTGTAGCCTCCTTGAAAGAGCATCATGGAGTCTTAGGAGTCCTCAGACCTTCCTTTGACAACCACCTATCTAAGTAATTCTCTAAGACAGTAAGTTGTCAATGAAAGCATGTATTTGCTTTCATTGGTAGGAGATAGAGGTAAGGCCTGATCTGATACTTCCATATGACAGTGAAATCACTGGTCTAGATAATTTTCTAATTGGGAACACTTTCCCCCCTATGAACAATGCAGTATTTGCTTTTGAGGAGACTACATTCAACATTACATTGCATTATACTACATTCAGAATGAAGATAAGAATGGTATGGGTCCAAAGGTGCATTTGAAGTAATCCTGATCTTCAAAGTAATTGTGTGCATTTGTCCTTTGTTTTTGAAGAGGACCATGACATTAGAGTAATGATGATATGACTTGCATTTGACTTTGATTTGAGTGAAGGAGGGCTGTGCAAAGTTACCAGCTTCACTTTCTCCTTCAGAGCCTTCTGAATCCAGTGACCTGATCTTCATCAGGATGACTGGAGATGGTCCAGGATGCAATGGGAGACCCTGGTCCTTTCAAGCTAAGGCTTTTTCAGTTACTCAACTAGAATTAAGAAATATCCATTCAATGACTAGAACTCTTTTAGAAGTAGTCAAGGGATGGTCCCTTTAATTGGAAAAACAAAAAGTCAGGCTGGGAGGGCAAGGCCCTCAGGGTTGCTGTTCAAAAGAGAAAGAGTTATGATATTTTTCAAAGGGCATCATCTGTTATATACCATATAAAATTTCTTGTTTCATTCTGGATACTAGATATCTATTTTATTAGTGTAGGCAATATAAGGAATTTTAATTGGGAAGGCTCTAGGTAGTTACTTGGTCTAGCTCTATTCAGTTGATTACATCTCCAACAAATATTTTCTAATGACAGGGAGCTCACTTCCTAATGAGGCAGACAATGCTGCTTTTGGACAACTTTTTTTCTTAAGAAATTTTTTCTTATGTGGGCCCAACATAATTGATACTTGCATTTATTCAGTTAGTCATCCAATAATTCTAAGGTCTTTTCCACATACTTCTCTATTCAGTTGCTATGCAAATTTTTGGTAACATAAATGCCAGACTTTACATTTATCCCTAACAAATTTCATTTTGTTAGATTCAGTCTACTATTCTAGTTTGTGAAGTCATGTTTCAATCTTAACTCTGTCTTTCCTGGTACTAAATATCCCTCCCAACTGCATTCCATCTGAAAATTGTATTATCCCTGTCTTAGCAGAAAACATTCATAAATCCACCTCATTTGATTTAGGCAGGAGAAGTTTCATGAAGTGACATTTGAGGAAGGAGGGGAAGGATTTATGTTGCCAGAAAACTAGCTAGCAAATGTTAGCCTCTTTTTCTTTACTTGCTCATTTTTAAGAAGATTGTGTGAGGGATAATGGGAGCTTTGGGAATTGGTCAGCACTTTATTCTGGGAATTAGTTCCATCTGCTGCTGCATGTCAGCACATTCCACAGACCACCAACAGCTCCATTTTAGCTAAATATCAATGGATATTTCCATTTAACAAAATACTCTTCAGAAAGGTTGATTATGTGATCATTTGAATTAGCTAGCATTGGGTACATCAATTGAAAATCCAGTAATAAATACTGATTCCCAATTTCATGGAAGTAGTTTCACCTGCCATTAACTAAAATGGAGAAGAAAACAACAAGCAGGGTATATTAAATGGTGGACCCCTCTGGGACAGATCTGAGGGGAAAAAAGGAAGCATTTGGATGTCTTAAACACTTGCAAAGTTCTGGGACTTGGACAACTGTTTCTTTCTCCCTCTACATATAGTAGGATCTTTTTCTTTTGGTTGAAAGGCAAAAGGGAATAGCTGTTATGGAAAGTCAATGTCAAAGGTTCATGGGCTATGAGATGAAGCATGATGGCTAGTAGAGAGAACACACTGGATTTAGAATCAGAAGGTTTAGAACCCTTGCTCTGCTGTTAAATCTATATAGGCTTTAGCAAATCACTTCATCTCTCTGGGTTTCAACTTCCTCACCTGTAAAAAATGAGGAGCTTAAATTTTTTGAATTCTCAGGAGGTTGTTGATTTTCTTTATCTAGCTCTAAATGCAGAAGCCTATAAGTTCAGATCCAAATTATTTTGCCCAGTATGTTACCATTCAGAAACTGGTCCTTAGGGTCTGAATTTGGGTTACTGAGAAGTCTACAGGATAACGGATGAAGCATTTTGTTCCAGGGTCCCATAGACCCAACTAGCACCAACTTAATGCTGGCAGATCAGAGAATGAATTGAAACTAGAAACTTGCTGTAAAGTACAGGATGTGATTGAGGAAGGGAAGTTGAATTTGGCTCAAATGTTGGTTAACATAATTTATGTGATAAATAGCTCCTTTTTAATTCACATGATAAGTAACTGCTACTAAGACAGTTCTACCACAAAACAGAAATTATAGAGGAAAAACCTTGTTTTTAATATGGTTAAGCACAGTCAGTGTTCAAATGACTATGGAACACCTAATCTGAAGTATCCAAAAGCTAATTGGTAATATGATATGGTCTTAACAGAAAGTCTAGTTCTGCATATATACATCTGGGAATCATCTGCATAACAATAATATTTGAACCCATTAGAACTGATGTGTTGGGGAAATTAGGTCTTAAGACAAAGCCTTCAGGGTCAGGTCATATGCTTAGTGGAAATGGTATGGACAAAGATCTGGCAAATAAACCTGAAAAGGAGCAGGAAAAAATGGCAAGAGAATAAGGTGAAAATAATGTTCCAAAAACTAGAGATAGGAACATTAGGCCAAATTTTTTGTGAATAATAATAGATAGCTTTAAAGAGAGTCTATGGTGTTTCAGGCTTGATCCAATCCACACAATGTTATCCACAGCCAGAATCTCGTTCTTCTGTCTCACTGAATTCTGTGTTGGACATCTTCTAGGATCGTGACAAACACCTACCCTCCTTTCTCCTGACTCCTCTCTCAACCCCCTTGGAGTTGTGACCTTGTTTTAGAGTATGTCTGAGTCAAGAACTGGTATACAAAAATGTCATTAAATGATGCTGATGATGTTTAGATGCTTGATAGGTACATTTTGATCTTTTCTCTATGGACTCATTTCCCCTTTAAGTCAGTCAATCAATAAATACTACGCATGTACTATATGTCAGACACTGTTCTATATTCCAGGGATACAAATTTTTAAAAAGCAGTCTCCTCCTCTCCCTCCACTCTTGCCCTCAGGAAACTTACATTCTAAAAGGGAAAGATGATGTACAAAATGAAGTGGAAAAGGGGGTATTGCTACAGTGTATCATTTGGGAGCATGATCTTTGTGAAGTTAAAGCCAAACATAGCAGCTGATGGAAAATGAAATTTAGCAGAAAGTTCTGAGTACTCTATAAAGGAAGGTTTTGGGTGGAGCTTATTTCTATATCTTCCAGAGAGGCAGAGGCAGATGAGGGTATTTAGAAGGTATTGATCATCAAAGATGAATCAATCTCCATGATGATGAGATTTTATTATTTACTTAATATTTATTAACATGGTCGGCAATATTTTGTTACAAGGTTCAAGTTCAGGAAGAATATGTGAACCTCTAGTTTAAGTACAGTAACTTAAAACTGACCTACAGTCAAAAGTGTGCTGAGAGATATTTAACAAAAAGATCTCTGGGGATAATTCACTAGACATACTTTTAAATTTAATCTGTATTATAAACATTTTCTCCATCAGTTTCTTAAGTTGAAACAGTCATTAAAACAGTAATTCCACGCTGATTTATTGCATATGCTGATTTTTGAGGTGTAAATGTTCACACTGAATATTTAACAATCAACTCTTGTGAGTGGGTGAGTTGGAACTGACTTCCACATACCATTGTTCACTAATATTATTTGATAGCCCGACATTTCCCATGCCAGACCACATGTTTATTTAAGGTCATTTTTTTCCTGTATTAAGGTTACTCTTTCAAAAATATTTGTGAAAAAGATCTGTCGCTTCAATAAAGTGCAAACTCTTTGAGGGAAAGGACTTTCTCACTTGTGTCTTTGTACCCACACCACCTGATATAGAACCTTGCACATTGTAAAGGTGATTGAAATAAATTGATTTTTTTTTTACTATAAAGTACAGGATGTGATTGAGGAAGGGCAGTTGAATTTGGCTCAAATATTGGGTATTGTGAAGGTTAAAGAGGTGAAAAGTGGTAAAGAGGTAGATTAGAAATACTTTCCAGAAGTCCTTCAATGCAAGACTGACCATTAAGGGAAATATTTGGAAAGAAGAATGGGGAATTCAGCTAATACTGAGTTACTTCTGATTGGAGACCCTCAAGCAAAGGCTGATCATGACCTGTCAGGGATGTGGTAGAAAGGTAGAAAGTCCAAGGATTATTGGACTCAATGGCCCCTAAGGCCCCTTCCAACTCTGAGATTCCCTTTCTGTGTCTGAATTTGTATCACAGGTAATGGACAAACTATTGAAGAGTTTGTTTTTGAAAGTAGGTGTAACAGCAAGGACCCCAACATACACAGCAGGGTCTAATGTACAGGTTCTTAGATCTCTTTTTCTAAAAGGAAAGCAACTTTTGCGGGGTCAACAATCACTTTAATCAAGCACATATATCATTCACTTAGTTTCAGGGGACAAACTTAGCACCCTGATCTGGCCAAATAAGCACTTTCAATGAGCGAAGACCAAAGTGAATCCTTACCTCAGAGTGTTTATACACTTTTGAGAGCCAGAGGACATCACAATCCTTGAGAACCTGTGCATTAGAAATTTAGAAAAGGTGTGGGCCTCCCCTAATCAAGCTTCTCTTAATGGACAGGCTCCTCAATGGTTGGAGAAGATCTTTAACTCTAATTAACATTACAATAGGTTCAATATGACTTCTACACTGTGATTTATTCTATTTGCTTAGCAAATCCCCTTTTTACAGAGAATTATGCCAATAAACATCATCCTCATCTAGTCTGAATTATCCTGAATGCGGCATAAGCACAATTAGAATTCTGTTAAGTTTTACTATCCTTATAGAAAATATTAGCATCCAACATGCCTCCTAAGCTGAGGCTACAATTAGGTCAACTTTTTCTTTTTCATTCTTCTTTCAGATGTACCTGATGCATCATTGCACCACAGCTTACCATCCCTTTTGCAGTACAAATACTTAAGAGAACCTTATGAATCAGCAGATAACCAGGTCAGATAAGTTCAAATACTGGGGAATAATATGATCATTTTAATTAGGTCTGATGTGAAAATGTGGCTTATGAGCTAACATAATCATCCTGTTGGGAAACAAAGTCCAGCATGATATAGATTGTCTATATTGACTAATCAATCAACAAGAACTCATTAAGTGCCTACCATGTGCCCTGTATTACACGTTTTCTTATCTTGAGTGAAAAAATAACCCCCAAATCAAAATGTTCCTCTCTCACCAGAAAAAAACAAAAGATTCCATTATATAGATGTTAAGGCTTGGCCCAGGCAAAATGGTTTAGTAATAATATAATTGTTACAATTGAAGGAGGATTTCAGAGCTATTTTAGACCTTGGTTCTTAGCCTTTTTTGTATTATACCTTCTAGTAGTCTAGGGAAGCCACCGAATCCCTTCTCAGAATATTGTTTTTAAATTATTATAATAAAATAAACAGAAATACAAAGGAAATCAATTATATCAAAATGCTACAGTTTAAAAAAAATGTTCCTGGATCTGATTTAGACCAATGTAGTAAGAAATTGAGGATGAGAGATGAAATGGCTTTCTTAATGCTTTAGAGCTAGTAAATGGACAATCTATGACTAGAGGTCAGATTTTCTGGCTCCAAGTTCTGTGCTAAACCAAGACGTCCATCTTTACTAGACATCATCTAATCCAGACCCATGTTAGACTCAAAACCTCCCTTCAGAATATTTCCTAAGTCAGGAAAGCATTATAGGTTTGTCCTCTACCCCAATGACCCATTGCCCTCATACTAGGGTTATAACTGAACAGGAAGGCCTACCTATGTCTTCCCTTTAGTCTGTCTATCTCAGTGTATCTTCTTTTTCACTGATCAAAACCTACTTTCCTGTGTCCCAATTCATCAAAACCTGAAGAGGTGATTAATTTAAATTCAATGCTAAGGCTTAGTCTGATGGTCTTTGTTCTGCACCCTTGCCAATATTAAGGTTTTCAAAATAGAATGAAAGATAACATTTATGTAATATTGTCAAGTTTTCAAAGAACATAAAGTTTAAAGAACATAAAGCCTGATTTTAACCTCATAGTAACTGTGAAATTTGTTGGTAATCTGGAATTTGCATATGGAGTCAATAATGATGTCCTAAGTATGATTAACGTAAGGTAATAAATTCATGACATCATTTCTAAACCATGGATGGGATGCTATTTGAGTTGATGGAAGAAATATTAACTCTAAGGAAATCATGGATCTTTTAAAGGACTCAATTCCTGTTGAAATTTGTCAATTTACCATGACTATATTTCTTTCTTAGACATGTTCCTGTGTAACCTCACCTGACAGTCTTCTGATAGTTAAAATATCCTTAAAGGCAAGTATCATGATATATTTGTGTAGTGCTCTCCTTGAATGGCAGAACAAGGCCTTTATTATAATTGTTGGTTAGTAATCATTGAATATTGTTATTGTTGTGTTGTGTTTGTCCTTTATTCTTGAAGAGGATCATGACATCAGGGTATGATGACATGACTTGCTGTTAACTTTGATTTGAGGGTGGGGTGGGTGCTATATAAGGTCACCAGTGTCGCTTTCTCCTCCAGAGGTATCTGGGTCCAGTGGCCTTGATATTCATCAGGACAGGACAACTAGAGATGGCCCAGAATGCAATGGGAGACCCTAACCCTTTTAGGTTAAGGTCTTTTCAGGTTCTCGCTTTGAGTGAGGTAATGTCCGTTCATTGAATGGACCTCCTTAAGAAGTGAGTCAAGGGATGGCCCCTTTAATGAAAAAAATAATCAAACTGGAAGAAGAGACAGTTGCTGGCTAAGAGAAACAGTTACTATTTACTATCTACATTCACTCTGTTCTAGAAGGCAAGGATCTATTGTTATCCAATCTATCAGCTCCAGAGTGAATTGGGTTTAGAGATTGGTCGTTGAGACAGAAATCTAAAGAGCAAATCCCAAGTTAATGAGATTACTTTCAGCCAGCAAAATGTACCTTCTTTTGGGCAGAACACCCTCAGGTGAAGAGAGGGCCAGGGAGGAGACAGAGAGGGAAAAGAAGAAGAAGAGAAAAAGGGGAGACTATTCACAGTTTGTGTTTGTCCTTGGTTCTCAAAGAGGACCATAATATCAGGGAAAGATGACATGACTTACAGTTGGATGAATCATCGAATGAATGAATGAGAGTGCATATCAACACCTCTACAACTTAGAACTTAAAATTCCATGGGACTATCAACACAGCTACTATGTCACTGTCCATGGGTTAGACATAAGTCTATAATATGTGGAGAGGGAGCTTGGGACAAAGACAAAGTTTAACTAGGATTCTCTAAGATATGCTCTCTAAATTTCAATGTAACTAAATAGGAGTATCACAGGATAGTAGGGCAGAGATAAATTTCAATCTGCTTCATTAGAATACTCATGTAGAACAATGAATTGATCAATTAATATACATTTATTAAGTGTTTATTATGGGCAAGGTACTGTTCTAGATTCTGGGGATAAAAGGCAGAAATGAAATAATCTCTGTCCTTACACTCGATCAAGGAAGACAATATATACATGAATAATTTAATGCAAAATAAATACAAGTGATTTGGTGGAGAAGGCACAATTTATTTAAAGAAATGTAATATGGTTCGACCTGGACTTCAGAAAAATCTTTTTTGTAGAGCCTCAATAGATGAGGCTCAATAGATGAATGGTCAAAGGCTATGAACAAGAAGTTTTCAAAGAAAGAAATACAAGCTACAACCCTATCAAAATGATCTAAACTACTAATAAATTAAAGAAACGCAAATTAAAGCAACTTTGAAGTTCCACCTCATACCCATCAGATTGACAAAGAAGACCAGAAGGGGTGACAAATGTTGGAAGGACTATGGCAAAATAGCACGCTCTTGTACTCTTAGTAGAGATGTAGATTGATCTGGAAAACAATTTGAAACTCAAAATGTTTTTCAGTAGTGCATGCCTTTTGACCTGGAGATAGCACTAGTAGGCTTATATTTACACAGAGATAAAAAGAGAAAAAGGACTATACAAATACACACATTATATATGATATGTATATATTTGTTACATATACAAACATATATGTGTGTCTATATATTTATGTGTAACATTGTACATATAATAAATAATAGATAATCTCATAAACTAGGAGGTAATCAGGACAGTAAATGTAGGGGGAAAAGAAGAAAACTCAAAAAGACTCTTGGATATACCCAGGAGTGTGCTAGAACCAGATAAAATCAGCTCAAGAAAGCCAATCGTTAAATTTTCAGTGTGAGCTTTTACATTTCAGAATTTGGCAAATACTACAAATCAGGATTTGATTTAATTTTTTGTTGAAGGTCTAGAAAGAAAATGACAAAAATGTTAACAATACACATTAAATTTAAAAGTAAGTCACATGCACAATTTTTTTTTCAGAAAAGCTGTTTGTTAAACATCAGCAGATCCTTGAATATAGCTATGGTTAGTGAGAGAGATTTGATTCTGATTCAGGAGAAAAGAAGGAGAACCAAGAGAGACAGTGTCATGGAAACCCAGATAGCAAAAACTCTCCAGGATTAGAGGTTTCTAAATGAGATCACATATTCAGTGAAATTTTGAAGTGGGTTAAGTGCAAAGAAAAAAAGTGGAAAGGGAAAAATGAAGGGAATGGATGAAGGAAGAGGAAGGGAGAGGCAGAAGGGAAGAGGTAAATTTATAGTATGTCAACCTGACAATTGTAGGTAAGGTGAGAGAGACAGTCAGTCACTATTTTGAGGATGTAATAGATCATAGAGTACATGGTGTACGAGCTTTCAAAGTATTATTGTCTAGTAGTGACTTCTTTTCAGTATTTTAATAACCTACTGTCCATTGTTCAATTTTTTTCAATTGCTCTAATCTTTAAATAGCCTAAGATCTAAGATCTAAGATCCCATGTGAATGGGATAAAGGGGCCAGCTCACCAAGATCGAAAATGAGCATACCACTAGAATAAAGGAAGATATTTAGTAGTAGGAGAAATTCTTTTATTTAGAAAATAAGCAAATATTTTTTTAAATAAATACTTCAGTCCAGGATTTCATTCATCATCATTTCCGCATTTCTATTATTCATTCTTGTCACAGATGCTGATTGGTTTTGAAAGTAGAAAATCTTTAATCATGGTCCAACACATCCACAAATAATTTGCCATTTCTCCCCATGTGGCTTTTTCTCTATTATGATAGCTATAAAAACCTGTCAACAACTCATTCTGTAATTCCTGATCCTGTAATTGGATATTCATATATTCATATGTACACCATTTCAAAGATAGTTGTAGTTGGTATTATGTAGATATCCTAGTTCTGTTTTAAATTTTATAGAATTCTTTCCTTATCCCCATGTAATCTTCATCTTTTCAATATTTCATTGTAGATATTTACACCTGTGTGGCTTTTCTAAAGTCAATTCTATCTTTCATGGGCCCACTACCTCTCTGGGTAGTCATTAAGTCTATTTTACTTCCTTTAAGTAATTGGATATCTTAGGTTTTTTTTTTTTTGCTTTTTCCCTTGTCTTTGATTTAATTAACTTTAATTTTCATTTATTCCCTTTGGCTCTTGCAGGAAAAATCCAAAATATGCAAATGTTCCTAAATGTTATTTTTATTCTCCCTGAGGAAACCACCATTTGTATTTAGAACATCTTAATATCCTGCTGATGTTACCATTATAGAGTTCTGGAATCCTAGCATCAAAGTGAGAAGATACCTCAGTATCTGTTCCATGTAGAAAAAGTAGCAGATTTGAAGCTAAAAGATGAAATCAAGTCCTGCTTCTATATGGTCAATTCACTTGAGAAAACTGAGCATCAGAGATGTTAAATGTCAGAATAGGGAGCATAGACTAGGTCCAGTTCAGTTCTAACTATATGATGGTATAATCTCTGCAAAGTGAATTTACTCCCCTAAGAAATAACCATTCCAGTGTTGGGCAGCTCTAAGTATTATGAAGTACTTGCTTTTGTTGAGCTGAAAGCTGATATCATGTAAGGGGCACCAATTCATTCTAAGTCCTTTATTCATTCACACAAAACATATTGACAAAATACTTTTTGTGTATAACAATCCTTGGGAGAAATAGAAAGTTTCAATAAGCCAAGACTTTATGCCTTCATGTAGTTTATGGTTTTATTTCATTATAATAGTTTCTCTCTCTCTCTCTCTCTCTCTCTCTCTCTCTCTCTCTCTCTCTCCTCTTTCTTTGTCTCTCTGTATGTCTCTTATTCTCTCTCTCTTCCTTCTTCCTTCTCCTCTCTCCTAAGTATGATGTTTTCCAATGTTCTGTTTTGTTGTGATTTCAGAGGCGATTTTCTTGAGAGGTAAAGGAAAACAAGAGGACAAGGCAAAATCTCTTCTTATAAGAGTGTGGATCTAAGGTTTGCTGTTACTGAGTTCACCCATGCTTATGTTCTTTTTATTTATTCTCCAAAATATGCCATCTCATGTTATATTGTGACAAAGTCATTGAACAGCAGTGATATTATTTTAGTGTTAGTTACAGCTATGTTCGTTAAGACCCCTTTAAGCCTTCTCTCCTACTTGCGATACTTTCTTCTACATAACATAGAATTAGGATTACATTTTAGACAGATTATAGATACAGATTATATAGTTATTCCCCCAAACAGGTGAAATAAAAGCTAAATAAAGTGTCTTAGATATGTTAGACTAGGGCAGGATGAATCTTCCACTATTGCTGATGGCATATAAATAGGAGCTGTCTATGGTACTGGTTCTTATAAAGGTAGAACTGATAGAAAGGAGGGTTTGACATAGGCATAGAACTTACAATAAAACAGTTTTCAGAACTGTAACTGGGATCACATTGTGGAGTTACAGTCCCTGAAACAATCAAGGTAGATATGCTAAACCCCAGCAAGAAAATCCTTCTCCATTTTGGTTGTATATTTTTCCTTTTTTCTCTCTCTTGGTGATGTCATCAACTTCCATGGGTTCAATTATATGTTCAGCCTTGAAGAAGAATCTTAAGAGAGCCTTCAAGAAGATCCTTATTTTGCTACTTGAATCAAATAATGGCTTCATTGCCTTGGAATATTCCTTGACAAGTTGAGAATGATTCCAAGGTTACAAATCTGAATAACTAGAATAATATTAGTACCCTGAAAAGAAGTAGAGAAGCTTAGAGGGCAAGAGAATGAGTTATGTTTTGGCCATATTTTATTTTATATGACTATTAGATATTCAGTTGGAGAAGTCCAACAAGTAGTTAATGATCCCAGGGCTAGAACTCTTGATAGAGTTAAGGGATAGTTGTATAGATCTGGGAGTCATCAAGATAGAGGTTATTCTTTTTCATAATTTTTTCCTCAGTAGAAACAGATGGACTTGTTATTACTCTATGAGGTAAGGATCATAGATACCCATGTTAAGTTTTCCTTCCTTTCTATGCAATAACAAGACTCCATTGAATTGAGTGGTCACAAGCAAAATGCATTGAATAATGAGGCTGATAACAAAACTCAGGGTAAAGTGAGCTACCTAGGGTCACACAGCTAGTAAGTTTCTGAAGATGCATCTTCCTGACTCTAGACCTGGCATTCTATCCACTGTGTCACTTAGGTGCCCCTAGTCAATTGGAACAATAATAAAGGATAGGGGAAATGACAACCATTTTATTTATTTGGTCTATAATAACAGAATTGCATAATTTCTGAGTTGAGAAGTTACCTTAGAGTTTATCTGCTCCATGCCTCTTATATTACTGGTAAAGAACTATGGCCAAGAGATATAAAGAGACTCAACCAAGGACACCCAGCTAGTAAATTTATCGAACAAGAATTGAATCTATTTTCCTGACTTTAAGTGTAACCCTCTATCCACTATATTTTGCTACTTCTGATTGTCTAGAATGAGATTGATGAATAATGTAGGGAGTCAGCCTTTCTGGCCAAGAATCACACAATGTGTGAGCTGGAAGGCAAATCAGAGGCTATCAGTTTCAACTCCTTCATTTTATAATTGAAAGAGCTGAGGCCAAAAAAATAAGGGATTTTCCCAGCCCACTACTTCACACCTTTACTTTGTCCCATTTCCCGCCCTTGTATCAAGCACTAATAAAACAGAGACAGGAGCTCTCTAGACTCTATTTCTTTTGCTGCGTGTGTTTTACTCGCTCCCTATTTTGAAGTGCATTCTGTTCATTATTGCTTCCTTTCTTTCATTTCCAGAAGCTTTCATTTTTCACTTTAATGCAGTATTCTTGCCCTAATGCATTTCCTCCTGAGAAATGCACTTGTTCATATTACTCTGAATAGGAACCATGGAATTGGATTACACAGTAAGAGTGCATTCAGATCTTCAATTATTAATAGCAAGCATCCAGGCAATTAACAAGTCAAGGTACATTTGCTGAGAAGTGGATGATGGTAATATTTTTATTCAATGATCTGAACAACAATTTCTACATTTCATCTAAATGTCCACAAGTGGAGAACATTACTTTCCCAGTGGTATATCATCTTGATCCATCTTTACACTCATTGATGCTTGGCAAGTTATTTTGAGATCCAAGAGCTCTCTGATGGTATTTTATTGGATTTCACTCGCTCATATTCCAGGCAGTGTTAATAGCATTGTACATGAGAAAGCTCAATAGGAGAACAATACTGGTGAGATGAGTTGGCAAACATTTACTCTCCCTACCAATGTGAGTGACTGAAGTTTGTTCTGCAAATGCATTGTATCTTTTTGGAGTGCATTGATTTTTCTTTCTAACAACCCAGAAAAATCAATGAGTTATTTTTTAATCTCTGTGCATAGTAGATCCAAAACTAAATGGTCTATTTTCTGTTTTTACTGCCTCATAATCAATGAGGACAAATGAAATGAAATTTTATGGTGGGGCCAGAGTGACCTTGTTAATGTTGGGTACTCATAGTTAGAGCTGTAACTAAGGCAAGGCAATCAAGAGTTTGTTTCTGCAAAGCAAAATTTAGAAGGCAATAGTAGCAATTTTAATGCTCAAATAGGCAGAAAAAACAACTAGTTAAAATAAGAAACTAACACATAGCAGACTTCTTCCCTTATACCCTAGTGGACATCCTAAGTATCCCCTTACCATCCATCTCCACATTGTGACTGTCAGGACGGTGACTTCCTCATATTCTGGACTCTATCATCCTACCATAAGGGAGTGTGCTGATGTATCTTCCCCCTTTGCCCCTATGGCTTTGTGTTCTGTGTTTTAAAATTACTCTTCTATATATAACCCCATTCTTAAAATTAAATTCAATATCATATATACTTGTTAATCAAACAACATGCATTTATGAGTTACTGAACAAGTGTCAAGCATTATGCTAGTTCTGGGGATACAAACACAAAAGTGAAAGTCCCCCACTCAGGGAACTTACATTCTAATAAGGGAGGCAACGTACAAATAAAGGTAAATATAAGATAATTATGGAGTGGTAGGCACTAGCAGCTGTGGGGACCAGAAAATATTGTCATGCAGAAGATAGTGACTGAGCTGACTCTTAATTAAGTGTTATTAAGCACCTCCTCTATGAAGAGCTTTGTGCTGAGCCCCAGGAGAAAGATAAGAATAAATTTAAAATATAAGAGGGCAATGTAATAGGTATGCAAATAACAATGATGCAACATCACCCAGTCACTTTAATAATAATAATTTACATTTCTGTATTGCTTTTAAGATCCCAACATGACATCTTCACAGAGACCTTGTGAGTGTAGGAATTATTCCCATTTTACAGGTGCTCAAACTGAGACTTTGAGAGAATAAGTGACTTTTGTCACTTCAAGTCATTCTCTTGATTACATTACCAGTATTTCATTGCCCATTCTTCTATGAGAGCAGTGGCAGCTTTTTTGCCCAATGAAACTATTTGCTGCCCGCCTAACTGCTGAAAACAAAAGGTGTCTTGCGTGGGGCAGTAATTAAAACCCAAAGGACAGTTTTCAGAAGGCCATCAGACTTAAGCTTTGGCTATTCAAAACACAGGGCAATGACAAGTCATATTTCTTTTATACTTTAAAGTTTCCAAAGCACTTTGTTCACAACAGTCCAAGAGACAGAAATAAAAATATCTTTTCACTGTTTTAGAGAGGAAGAAACTGACAAGTTCCTTGTCCAGTTTCACTCAGCTAGTAAGTGTCTGAGGTAGGACTTGAGCTTGTCTTCTAGTTCCAGGGCCTGTACCTTTATCACTTATCCCAATTATGGTCAAAGACTCATATTTAGAACTGGAAGGGACCAAGTGCAACAAGGTGATTGGCATCCAGATACTCTAGGAACACCACCGATTTCAAATAAAAAAATTGGCAGCATTAAGTTTCATATTTTTCTGAGCACCAAATAATACCCCTGGATTGAGGCTAGTCAAAGAAAAATTTACTAGTATCTTAATTGTGACCATCCTTTATTATTTTCCCTAACCTATGGCTTCTGGAAGTATATTTAACAGCTGTATTTTTCAGCATGTAATGTGATGAGATATCATTCTGAACTTTACTGAGAACATCCACAAGGACCTGCAGGCTTCCTCGAGTACCCCCTGCTCACACGGTTGACAGGTAGCCACATGGCAATACTTAAAGATTTGTGACTTTTTCACCATAGGCACCCCTCTTGGTCCACAGTCATGATAATTGCTATATGACTCAAAAGATGGTGTCAATGATTTGCTATGGTCCCCAGTTCCTCTGTCTGTGCCTAACTTGGTGCTGAACTTCTCAGAAAGTTAGTCCTCAGAGTCTATCACTACCTTCCAGTGCCTGTCTTCTAAAATAAGCTTGGCACATCATGCTCAGTATCCTTCTGGGTACAATCATGACTGTACCATAAACCCTCTGTTTGGTCAAGATTTTGCTCAGAATTTTTGAGATAGGCTTGGACCAAGTATTAAATTATAGATAAATTTAAAAGAACTTTATAAACATAATCTATAATCATGATAATTACAAGATGTGATGAGAAAGAAAGATAGATACCATAGTAGAGAGCTGACTTCAGAGTCAGAAAGACCTGGATTCAAGTCTCATCTCTGACACATATTAATTGTGTGATGCCAGGGAATTGATGCAACCTCTCTGTGCTCTGGGCAACTTCAATGCCATGACTTAATAAAATGGTGTCTACCTGCATGGGCAGAGAGAGTATCATAGGGCAATGATGTCATAGGTTAAGATCCAA
>CM053773.1:159468734-159488743 GCA_028658325.1 Potorous gilbertii | reverse complement strand
ATAAAATCTTAATTTTAAGGAAGTGATTGTAGAACATTTATAAATAAATAAAATTAAAAAAAAAGAAATCCGAGGGAAGCAGAGATCACTTTTAGGTTGGGAATAAGGCTTTCTGGAGGACAAAACATTTTAGACTTAGGAAAAGTCTCAGAAGAGATAGATAAATAGATAGATAGATGACAGACAGACAGATAGATAGATGGTTCATTGTTGTCCTTCATTCTCAAAGAGGACCAAAATGACATCACCATTTGTGATGTTTCAGTGTGTATGACTGACTAATCAGACCAATATGAGCTCGGAATGCTCTACTACAGATGTGGCACAGATAGTCTGTGTGAACATTTGGGGTGGTTACTCCAAATCTGCACATCCTATGTTTCCTTTGTGCTGTTTCAATTCTGCTTAGCTCATAAAGCACAGAACCCTTTCCAATGAGGGCATGCCATGCTGAGTGATCCTATGCCAGTGTCTCCCATGTCACACAATCCAATCCAAAGTTCTTGAGAGAGACCTTGAGAGTGTTCTTGATATAGCTTCTTCTAACCACCATGTGATTGCCTGCCCCATGTGAGCTCTCCATAAAATCGTCTTTTTGGAAAGCATACATTTTGCATTTGAACAACATGGCCAGCCCATCAGAATTGCACTCAGAAACACAGTTTGAATGTTTGGCAGTTTAGTTTGACCAAGGACTTCAGTGTCTGGTACCTCATCCTGCTAGGTGACCTTCCAAATCTTCCTAAGACAGTTCAAATGGAAGCAAGTGATTCAGTTTCCTGGTGTGGCACTGGTAGACTGTCCATTTTTCACCAGCATACAACAATGAGGTCAGCACAATGACTCTGTAGACCTCGAGTCTGGTAGTCAGTCTAATACTTCTGCTCTCCCAAACTTTTCCTCAGAGCCTCCCAAACACTGAGCTGGCTGTGGCAATGTGTATGTCAACCTCATAGTCAGTGTGTATGTACATACCTGGAAAGTATGCTACCAAGGTAAGTGAACCTATGCACAGCATTCAAAACTTCTCCATTTTTTGTAACTAATGATTCCACGTATGGATGGTGTGGTGGTGACTGATGGAACAGTGTTTTCTTGGTATTCATTATTAGCCCAAAATTAGCACAGATAGCAGAGAATTGATCCATACTTTGTTGCATCTCAGCTTCAGAGGCTACACTGAGTGTCCAATCATCTGCAAACAGAACATCATGCAGCAACACTCCTTCTATTTTGATCTTGGCTTGTAGATGGATGGATGTACTGATAGATGTAGATATGCATATGAATACACACACACACACACACACACACACACACACACACACATATATATATATATATATATATACATATGTGCCCAAAAAACACAATAATGTTTGCAAAGTGTTTTATACAAAGAGACTGAGGATGAGGGAGTTTAAGTGGTTTGTCCTGAGTCACAGAGAAGTGTCTAAGGTAGGAACTAAAGTCACATGTTCCTGATTCCCAAGGTCAGCACTCTAGTCAGTATGTTGTGCTGCTTCCCATAATACCATAATATATTTATATCTATATATATATACATAATATATATCTAAATATGTACATATGCACTTTGGAATCAACTTTGTGAGATGGGAGACACTGGCACAAGAATGCCCTGCATGGCATGCTCACATCAAAGGAGATACTGTGCTCTATGAGTGAAGCAGGATTGTAGTAGCTCAAAAGAACTGTGAGATATGCAAATTTAGATATATCTCCACTCCAAAAGTTCATGTGAACTACTTGTGCCCAATCTGTGGTACAGCCTTCCAAGCTCATATTGGTCTGATTAGTCACAGTTGAACACACTGAACATATACTCCAACATAGTGACGTCATTTCGTTCTTCTTTGAGAACAAAGGATAACAACCAATTCACATATATACATATACTATAGATATCAATAGATAACACCATCATTCATCTATTTCTATGTGTATATACATATGCATATGAATTTCATATAAACAGACACAGAGAGAATAATGTATGGGGCATTTGGGGAGGACTCACACCTCTGGCATGAGGGTTCTTTTCAAGGGAGCTTAGCTACATTTTGTGCCCACCTTCACCTAACTCTTACCTGTGGCTCCAAGAAGCTATAACATGCACAACAGTCACATTCTGGTAAAACCATCTTGACAGAAGAGCTAAACCTAATTGAGGGTAACTGACAGGCCTCAAACACATTGATGTGTTAGAGAAATATCTGCCCAAAGCACAGGAGGACAACAATTTATTCTAAGGGCCATGAAGATGGCTGACACAGACACTATGAAGTGCTTAGAACATGGTCAGACATCAAAGACACCAAAGTCTCCACTGTATCCTAGGCCATTTCCAGTCATCTTGACTTTTGTCTTGCCACTGGACTTCAATGACTCTGGAAGAGAGAGTGAGGCTGATGATTTTGTACAACTCTGCCTCCCTGAAATCCAATTCATGTGCAAGTTAAGACATCACTCTGCGATATCACTGGTCTTCTTCCAAAACGAAGGAAGAACAACTATACACATATGTTCAAGTATGTTCATATTTATACTTGTATTCCCTTCACATACCTTGAACATTATGTCCCTTTTTAGAGTGTAAATTCCTTGAGAATAGGAATTGACTCCTTTCATGAATTTGCATTCCCAACACAGTGCCTGGCACATAGCAGGCATTTAATAAGATGTTCATTGACTGATCTGTTGCAATGATTTGTGGTTAACTACCTTTCTACATGTAGCCATGCCTCTATTGCCCCAAGCTAAATACATCTTATAGGATCAAGATTCTAGATTGAGAGTTGGAAGTGATCTCTGCAGACTTCTACTTCAACCACCTTATTTTACTAAAGAAGAAACTAATGTTGATGGAGGTTGTGACTTGCTCAAGGTCACAGAGGTGGTAAATATCAACAAAGGAGATTAACATACAGGCCCTCTGACTTCAAAGACATTCCTCCTTGTACCATATGTGAAACTGGGTAAATAAACCATTTTAACTGTGTCACTTTCATTTCAAAGTATTATAAAGGATACAGAATTTTGAAACTGGGATACCAGCAGTCATGAGTTCAGCCTGTACATAAAAGGAATCCCCCTTTATAACACAACTGACAAGTAGTCATCCAGTCTCTCTTGGAGACTTCCAGTTACCTTTTGATGCAGTCCATTCTACTTTTATTTAGATTGTACTACTTATTAGGAAAACTTGCTTTTCATCAAACCTCGTTTTACCTCTTAGACACCACTCCTGATGGAGCTCTTTAGGGTAAAATCAACAATTCTAATCTCTTCTCGGCATGACAGCCCTCCATATCCCAAATTTTATAATACTGGGAGAGGGTAACATAAGTCTAGATTTCCGTTAAGGTGCCTTCCCCCTCTCTCATTTTATACATCCATGGGAGGGGATCCAATGGAATGGAGAGAGTGAGTTTGTCGTACAGATGAGAGAATGTCATAGGTTGCACAGCTAATAGAATGCTGGATTTGGAGTCAGGAAGACCTGAGTTCAAATCCTGATTCAGTCACTGACTAGGTTGGTGACCCTGGGTTAGTCATTTGATCTCTCCCAGCCCCATTTTGCTTATGTGTAAAATGAAGATGATAAAAACATCTGCCTCAGAGAAATGTGAGACTCAAACAAAACACACACATGCACGCATGCACACACGCGCACACACGCATGCACACACGCATGCATGCATGCACATATATATTCGCAAACCTTAAAATGCTATATAAATGCTGCTGTGATGCTGCTGGTGATGATGGTCCCACCCGAGCTCAGACAAGTTACTCAAATTCTCTACTCTGAAGTTTTTTCATCTGGTAAATGGAAGTATTAATGCCTGTCCTACTTGCTTCCCTGGGGGTGCTGTGAAGTTCAGATGGGATAACAGAAATCCAGAAGCTCTTTGAAAAAGTTTTCAAATCCTATAGGAGGCAACATTGTGCTATGAGCATTAGCAGTAGTGACCTAGTTCTATGAGCAACAGTGGTTAAGCCTCAGGAAAGAGGAATTCTTTGAGACTATACCACATCTACAATGTGAGAAAAAGATTATAGTATAGAAATACACTAGCAAAAGGTAACTCACATTGAATCAGGCCAGAAGCACCTTAACCTTCGGGGAGTATATCAAAAACCTTTTTTCAGACACAGAAAACCATGTTTTCTCTCTCTTATCTTTAAAGCATCTCTGAAGAGGCACTGGTTTCCAGGCAGCTTGGTTTATTCATTCTTGCCTTATCACTGTGGCTGCCTACACTGAGATCAGAGCTGGAAAGAAAAAGTAAATTTCTATTTAAGGACGTAATATTTGGTCTAATGGAAAGTATATTGGATCACATAATTAGAGGAAAATCTGATGGATTGGAGTCAAGGGACCTCAGTTCAAATTCAAGATTAGATCCTTGTTATTCATGTTACTCTGGGCAAGGGATTTCACCTTTCTGTGACTCCACTTCTTTCCACGTATGTAGAACAAGGGAATTGGACTAGATACCCTCCAAATTTCAGCCACAAATTAAATGTGTGACCTTGGATAAATTATTTTTCACCTTTCTCAGTTTTCTTATCTTTAGAATGGCAATAGAAGTGGTAGATTCAGTGATCTCTACAGTTCCCAGTGGAAATAACATTTTTTGATTCTATTTCTCTGAGTCTGCTAGCACCGTTTTTTTCAGAATGCTCTGAAAGAAGTTTATTCTGAAAGTTGCCCAAATCATTTGATAGGGTAGGGTCAATGAGGAGCCAGTGGGGGATCATAGCTGATTGCCTCTATGTGGTTCTACATTTCCTGAAATGTAGTGGGGAAAAGCTCTAGATTTGGAATAAGAACTCCTACATTCAGATCCCATGTCTGTTACTTAGTATTGACTTGCTCTGTGACCTTGGGAAAACCTCCTAACTTATCTGACCCTGGTTTCCTCATCTATGAAGTAAAAAGGTTGAAAAGGATGACCTTTACGATCCTTTACAACTCTAGATCTCTATGATGCATTTTATTTGTTCAGAGTTATAATTAGAAATTCCTGTGCCCTTGAAAATTTGGCTTGAGGAGTATGGTGGTGATGAGTCAGAGGATTGACAAACTACCAGTACAGCTGCACTGTGAGAGTCTTTCCCCCAGAGAGTGGATCTCAAATCCCTATAGAAGTCAAATAGTGGGAGAAGTGAATCCTTAGAGACAGATGTCAGAGACAAAATCTTGGGTCATCTCCTTTAATCTCTAAAGCATCACTTCCTGTCAGACAGATATTCCAGGTGTTAATTACCTCCTTTTCACAGTTGAGGGAAATTAACCTTAGAAAAGGGAAATGGACTTGCCCATAGTTAAGAGTTAGTGAGTATCAAAGATGGGATTTGAAGTCATATCTTAACTTTTGTAGTGGATAACAGTGTTAGACTTGAGGTCAAGAGACCTGAGTTCAGATCCTTAACGGCCATGTGCCCCTGAAAAAGTCACAATCTCTCTCAGTCTCAGTTTCTTAATCTGTAAAATGAGAGTAACAACAGTACCTCTCTCAGTGTTTGTAAAGATCAAGTGAGATTATAGATGAAGAGATAGATATAAAAGTATTTTGCAAGCCTTAAAGTATTATGTAAATGCTACCAATTATTCATTATAACAATTATCAAAATTATTTTTGCTGCTTTTAAAAATATTTTGCTTTAATTTGTTCTTTATAGATGGCTTTGCCTGAATGAGCTTGCTTTCCGAGCTTAGTTTTCATTGAAAAAATCAAACATAAATTTATTCTCCTTTGCCTTGCTAATGATATTTTCTGTTTGTTCACAGCAATACCATGAGGATTTTTACATAAATTTAACTTCAGTCACTGATTTGGACAGAGAATTTAAGAAGTTACCACCTACCTGTGCTACACATTTGCAATCCCTTTGCCTGACACCACATTTTTTACCAATGTGTAACAAGAGTTTTCTGAAATTTTCCCAGAAAGCTTTATCTGGATTTTTCTTTTACCTCTAACACACTGCCTTACTCATTCTCCCACATTATACTGGGAGTTTCTTGAGAATAATGGCTTTTTTTTTAGTTTTTACTTTCTATCTCCAGCACTTAGCACAGTGCCCGGCATATAGTAAGTGTCTAATAAGTGTTTGTTGATTTGATTTGTTGACTTTGTGTATCTGCCATATGCTTAATAATACTGCTTAAGTTCTTAAGGGTCAGAATTATTCCGTTTTTCATCTCTGAAGTTATCTTTTGTCTAGGTTGGTACCATTTATATTAAAGTGCTAAATCATAAAATAATAGCACCTCGAATTTTGAAGAGACTTCCAGCCAATCAAATTAAGAGTCCAGTCAATCAATCAATCAGTCAACATCCATCAAGTGCTTTCTTTGTGCAAGGGACTTTGCTTAACACCGAGGATGCAAAAAATGACAAAAGAAAGTTAGTTCCTGCCCTCAAGGAGTTTATAATTTAATGGGGGTCACTACACACACACACACACACACACACACACACTCATACATATTTATGTAAATATATATGCGTATAAGTATACACACATATACGCATACATGCATGCATACATACATAGCAACTATATATAGTAACATATATATAGGTATATATGTGAGTGTATAATATGTGTGTGTATGTGTGTATTCAACTAAGGGAGTTAAGTTGTTGAGTATCAAAAATAGAGTCAATCAGCATGTTGATGAGATTTTAAGTGATCAACTTATCCTGGAAGCACCATGGTATACTATGGAGTCAAAACCAAGTAAAGCTGCTGATAGAATATGGAGAGTTATCTGGAAAGTTCTGAAATTATAATGCATACCTATGGGTATAGACAGATAGATTTATATCTAATTATCTATGTGTAGATGTATCCATATATCTAGACTTTTATTACAAATTTAGTGTATCTCTGTGCATAAAATCACATTTATATTTTCCCTATTATAGTGTAAAGTATATAGGACTAAGTCATACAAATAATGAAATGTATCTTTTTCAAAGAGGTAGTATACAAGGAAGTCATTGTTACAATATTCACCAGGAAATCTACTCGTCTATTTTTTGTCACTACTGGTAAAATATTCCTTTAAATAAGAAGAGCTAAGAGTTTCTTTCCTTGTACTTTAGATTTAGAGTAGCTTAAGAGAAGCCAAGTGAAAATTTCTTTAAGAAAATAAGCCAAACAAACAGAGAGACTTTGAGGGATTGGAGGGTGGATGTAGGGAGGAGTCTGGTATCTGAATACTCTTGTATCACTCATCAAAGGTGGGAAGAAGAAAAAATAATTTTTAAAAATGTATGTGCCTATATGTGATCATAGTGATTTCAGTACTTAAAGAACTTTCCATGTAACTCCATTTCCCATCAGTCCTTCCACTTAGTTTTGATGCCACAGAACACCATGCCTTCTTCAGGATAAACTGATCACCATGCTGATTCAGTCAGTTTTTGATACTCAACACCCTCTCAACTCCTTCAGTTGGTGGGCTGGAAGATAGAGCAAAAAATTCCTCCTCAAATACTCCTTTTTAAGAGAGTTTAGAATGTTCAGAACTTTCCAGGTAATTCTCCATTTTCCATCACAGCTCAACTTGGTTTTGGCTCCATTCAGCATCATGATCCCATCACCAAGTGCTCCCTGGGATCCCTCTCTCCATCCTCTCCACTTTTGAGCTCCCTTTTGTGTATTGTCTGCCCCTATTAGATTGTAAGCCTTTTTGAGGTAAGAGCCCATCTTTCTTTCTCTTATTTATATCCTTAGAACCTAGGATAGTGCCTGACATGGAACAGAAATTTAATGAATATTTATTGAACAGAATTGAAATAGTTTATACGTATACATGCATGTAAATACGCATGCATGTTTATACTATATATATATATATATAGTATATATACTATAGTATATGTATATATATATATATATATAGTATATATATAGTATATATACTGTATATATATATAGACAAATATGTAGGCACACATCACATCATACTTCTGACTTTATCAAACTAGAAAACTCCCAAAGCAAATTCTTTTGAGATTTCTAAGCAGAAACTCCTTTGTAATTTAAGTCTTAGGTTGTGCTTGGGTCAATGAGAGACTATTGGTTCACACAGGTAGTGTGTGTCTGAGACAGGACTTGAACTCAGTTCTTCCTGACTCTGAGGTCATTTCTACAGTATGGTGCTGTTTCTCATAATACAAGTGTATGGTTTATGAGATATCCCTATCGGAGTTCTCATGAAAGAGATGAGACCTCTGATTTTTGAACTGAGTGAATGAAATCAGGTTAAGTGAAGATCCTTCAGGCATGAATTCCCCAAAACCCTCACCCTTCCTGCCCAAGATAAAATAACTAAGTATCCCCCTTAAACATATAAGCCCCAAGATAGAGGAGAACCACCAAAGTTCCAGTCACATGACCTGGAGTATATTCCCCTTCACCATCCCCTTTAATGCCACATCAGCATTCTTCCCTTAAGTTCCATATTTGATAACAAAAGCCATCATTGGTGAGCAACGATTCTTTCCTTGTTCTTTGTCACTGGGGTAGATCATCCTTAGAGTGTATGCCTGGCTTCCCATCCAATGGGAAGAGAGGCTAGTGAGCTTCCATGTTAGGGACTATATTATGTTGTACTCCACTCCACTCAGGTGTACTCGCTTGCTGATATCACCCATCACAGGAAGTGTGAATCTTCTTATGAGATTGTAATAAATTACTTTTCCCCTTCTACTTGAGAAGGCTCTGAATTTAATGAATAAGGACCGCTGTATCCCACACACTGAGGAAGCTGTTTCTCAAGTGACTGACTTAAAAAGGGGAAGACAATGGATAATCAATTTCTCCCCTGATTGTGTTGGAGAATAGGAAGAAAGTTGTTACCAACCACTTCCTCAGTTAAATTTCTTAAGCCACTAATTAAAATAGAATATTGATGAGAGTGAGAAAATAAGATACTCATGAAAGAGAAGAAATAAAATAGCTAGAGAAAGTGTTATTCTCTTCTACTTCCAACATATGTACAGGGAAGGCATCAATGAAGTAGATTAGTGGACAAGTATATGGGCTAGAAAAAAGTCAATCAGCATAACAACATACCTGGTAAGGGCCCCCTCTAGTCTCTGATGAAAGATTTCTAGTGAGGGGGGAAGCAACTCTATTCAATTCCACAACCCATCGATTCTAGGAAGCTATTTATTACATCCAAATTTGATTTTCTTCTTTTCATCTTCATATTGTTTATAGTTTTGTCATCTCAAAGTAAGCAAAGCAAATCTTCCAAGTGATACTCTTTCAAATATACCAAGAGAAATATCAGATCCCCGCTTCCCCCAAGGCGTATGCAAGCTAAATATTCTCAGTTCCCTCTAGTTATCCTCACATGGCATGGATTTGTGACTCTTTGCCTTCTTAATTATTTTCATCTGAACATTCTCCAGCTTATTATGGTGCTTTCTAAAATTTGGAATCTTGAACTTAATACAACACTCCTGCTGTCATCAAACCAAAGCAAAATGCCCCTGTATTGTCATTTCTTTATTCCTTGAGACCATGCCTCTATTAATCTAACCTAAGATTTTATTCTCTTTCTTTGACAGAACTATCTCACACTGAACTTGTAGTGTGCTGAATTAAATTCACTGAAAAAAAATCTCCTTAGTTTTCAATCGTAAAAAATTTCAAATAATTGTGGTATAGTGAACAGTGTCAACCTTGGATTCAGGAAGACCTAGGTTCAAATTTTCCTTTTGACATACTGGTTGAGTGAGCATGGGAAAATCACATTCTTTTAACACTATGTGCTAAAGAATGACTTCTGATGGCATCAATCAATATTAGAGATTTCTCAACAAAGAGCTCCTGACACTGAGGAAACCTTAAGACCAAATGCCTCCCTACTCCAAATTTTTTTTTCACTATAATCCCAGGAAAACTTGTGAATCCTGAGGTCCAAGAAAATATCTTAGTATAGGTCTGACATCCTAAGTCCTAGACTTTGAATATCAACAACCTCATGCATTTAAGGGTTTTCTGTGACCATCTTGGCCCTAAAAGAACCCCTAGGCTACCTTTAAGAAATTGTTATTGCCTACTGAGATAGACTCAGAAAACTTGTAAGAGAAATAAAACTTTCTTTTTATTTGGACTCTACAGATCCAGACCTCTCTGAATATTTTATACTTTTTAATGACAAAGACTGATGCCTCCTCATTCCCCCAGGGTATCTGGAGCTTCCAAAAACACTCTTTAATGGTTAAGATTTAACAGAAATCCCCCATGACCACAATATGTCCCTTTGGGACAAAGCACAGCTGCTGTCCCTGATGTTGGCTTGCATCTCACTTCCCTACCCTCTTTTATTTCTCCAGCCCTGACCCTGAACTTGTCAAGAACAAGTACTCATCCGCATCTTGGTTTCTACTATCAGTCTTCTATGTTTAGCAGGACTACTGCAATAAGAACACACTGCCTTCATCTCATCCATCCATTTGGCCCTTGAATCACATTTATAGACCTGTCCCACCTGCAATTTATGGTCAACTACTTATCTATTGCCTAACTCTAATCAGCTTCCTTCATAAACCTTATAGTATCATTCCTGAGCATCCATTCTTTAACTTTTAAAGGAATTAAAAGGATAACACTGGAATCTAAAGATATATATGATAATACCAAGTGGAATCTATATAAGCAGTGGTTTATTGGGTCATCTCCTTTCCTCTTCCCAAACCAATCATACTTAACCATCCTTTGCTATTTTCCCCCATGTCCACTAGCCAGGTCAACACTCGAGGGATTGGGGGTGTACCTTCCTAGTATTCTGCTGCCATTGAAGGGATATGAATGGAGTGTCTGTCTGTTGACTGTCTCTCACCCTTGCTATGTAACCAGCCTATTTTTATGTTTCTTTGATGACATCTTTCATACTTCTTCTCCTTCATTCTTCCCCATTTATAAAGTATTGCCACAATTGAAATGTAATTTCTTGCTTTCTTTTTATTTTTTTTGGCAATGTGGAAATATGTTTTGCATAATTTCTCATGTATAATTAATTGATATAATTTTGCTTGTCTTCTCAGCGGTTGGTGAAGAGAGGTATAAGAGGATACTAGAATACTTGAAACTTAAATTTTTTTTAAAATGTTAAAATATGTAAATAAAATAAAACAAATAGTCAAAATAAAATATTGTTACCTGCTTAACTTATCATGTGCCTCTCCACTGAGAGAGGATCTACCCTTCAGGTGATCTGCAACTTTCATTCTTTGGGTACTATCATATTCTGTGGATTTCAGCCATAAAAATGGCACAGGAAGAATATAAATGGTAAAAATATTTCATATTATTTCAACAAACATTTACTAAGCTACTACTGTATTCTATACTAGGTGCTGAATGAGATACAAAGATACATGATAAGTAAACTCTGTTCTCAAGGACCTTATAATCTAGTTTCATAATATGTTAATAATAGACTATTTCTTAGAATCATATAATCTAGTCCACTCATTATATAAATAAGAGACTGTAGTTGACATTTAAATATATGATATAAATTATAACCAGTGAGAGGCACTAATAAAATATTATTGTCAACCCAGACTCTAGAGTCTGTCACTCTAATATTTCATTATCTACAAAAGTAAAATGTGCCTCTCTCTGACATTTTTTCTAGTCTGTTTATGTTTAGTCTCAAGACTGGGAAATACTGCCATTTTATTTCCTTGCTCCTTCTCCAAGCCTGTTGAACATTGCAGGGAGAATTTTGCAAAATCCAGCTGATTTTGTCCACTGAAAATTTACTGTGTGTAACCTCAGGTAGGTCTTTATTGTTGCTTGATAATCCTTCTACTCTTTTCACTATATTGATTCTTTATTCTAATCTTCACAGGAACAATCTCCAATTTTTTCTATTCTCAAATCTACAATCTCACCTACCAAACAATAGCAGATGACTGAACCTCTTATCCATCAAGCGAACGAAAACCATTTGGGGAAACTCATTCAGCTTCTTTCCTTTATTATTTCCTTAACAGGGCTGAAATGACCGAACAAAAAAACTATAAAACCAAAATAAAACAAGACCTCAATATCATACCTATTTTCTCCTTCCTTTCAGCAAAAGAGGAAGAATTAGTTAATAAGAATTTATTAAATATCTATTATTTTCCACTACTGGGCAAAATGCTAGAGATGGAAAGAAAGACAAACAAACAGTAGTCTCTGCCTTCAAAAAGCTTCACCTAATGGATATTAAACCTATGATGTACAAATGAGATATAAACAAGAAAAATTAGAGAAAGAGAGAGTTAATAGGGGAAAGACACTAACATTAAAGTGGATAGGAAAAGTTTTGGTTTTTTTCGGAGAAGACTCGACTTTATCTGTGACTTGAAGGAAGTCAGGGAAGATATGTCCCTACTCTTCTTCAAGGTCAATCCTCCCATCTCCCCTTTGAAATGTTCAAGTACTCGTTTAAAAATTGCAGGCTAAATTGTTTCAGTAATATTCCATAATTTTTCTATTATTAGTAGTATTGTTGTTGTCATTCCTTCATTCTTTCGCCTCTCTTTTCCTTCATTTGTCCTTTTCTCCTTCTTTATCTTAATTACCTTCTGTTCTTGAGCTTCTTTTTACTAATTCTGATGCTAGCTAATGGTGTAATTGTTAACAGATAGCTGACTCAGGGATAGCTCTTGTAACCATCATTAGCCTTTGTTCTGTCAATTAAAATAAATGTATTCTCTTTTTTTCAGCATTTTATTTTGCTCCAATTACATGTAAAAACAATTTTGAACCTTCATTTGTAAAACTTTGAGTTCCAAATTCACTCACTTCCTCCCTCTTTATGACCCTACCTTACCCCCAGTTAGGAAATCAAGTGGTTTGATAAAGGTTATACATGTGTAGTCATGCAAAACACATCCATAACAGTCATGTTGTGAAAAAAAATAGAGTAATTAAGAAAAACTCAAGAAAAATAAAGTAAAACAACAACAACTATATTTCAACCAGTACCATCAGTTCTTTATCTGAGGATGGTTAGCTTTTATTAAGTTCTTCGTAGTTGACTTGGATTGTTGTATTGCTGAGAATACCTAAGTCACCCTCAGTTGACCATTTTATAATATTGCTGTTACTTTGTACACAGTGCATTTCACTTTGTATCAGTCCGTGCAATTCTTTTCTAGTTTTTATGAGAGCATCATTCTCATAATTTCTTATAGTACAATTAATATTCCATCATAATCACACACTGCATCTTGTTGAGTCATTCTCCAATTGATAGGTATCCCCTCAATTTCTAACTCTTTGCACATAGAAAAGGGCTATTATAAATGTTTTCATATATGTGAATATGTGTGTATGTCCTTTTTAGATTATTTTTTATCACTTTTGGGAAACTGACTTAGTAGTGGTATTGCTAGATCAAAGGGTATGCATGGCTGATTGGGCATAGTTCCAAATTGCTCTACAGAATCATTGAATCAGTTCACAAATCAACTACTAACAGTGTCTTAATGTCTATTTTTTCCCACATCCCCTCCAATATTTGTCATTTACCTTTTCTTTCCTATTAGTCAATCTAATAGATATGGGGTAGTAGCTCAGACTTGTTTTAATTTGCATTTTTCCAATCAATAGTGAGTCAGGGTATTTTTTTATATGACTATAAATAGCTTTGATTGCTTCATCTAAAAACTGATATCTTTTGATAATTTATCAGTTGGGGAGTAACTTATTTTTTTATAAATTTGACTCAATTTGTCAGTTCCCTATATAAGTGAGAAATGAGGCTTTTATCTAAGAAATTTGCATCAATTTTTTTTCACAGTTACTATGGCTAACTGTATTTCCCTGCATCCTATTTCTCCCCCCATTTATTCTATTCTCTTTCTCCTTTCACCCTGTCCCTCCTCAAAAAGTTTTTACTTCTGACTATACCTTCCCCTAATCTTTCCTCTCTTCTCTCACCCCCTCCTTCTTTAATCCTCTTCCCCTTGTACTTTCCTGTAGGGTAAGATAGATTTCTAAGCCCATTTGAAAGTGTATGTGATGCCCTCTTTGAACTAGTTTTGAGGAGAGTTCACTCATTCTCTCTCACCTCCCTCCACTCCACTGCTCCTCTACTGTAAAAGCTTTTTCTTGACTCTTTCATGTAAGATAATTTTCCTGATTCAACCTCTCCTTTTCCTCTTTCTCCCAGAATCTTCCTCTCTCATCCCGTAATTTTATTTTTTATATATAATCCCTTCATATTCAACTCACACCTGTACCCTCTGTCTATATATACTCCTTCTAACTACCCCAATAATGAGAAAGTCTTACTTGTTATGAATATCATCTTTCTATGTAGGAATTTAAACAGCTAAAAATTATTAAATTCCTTATGATTTCCCTTTCCTGTACCTTTTAATACTTCTCTTGATTCATGTATTTGAAAGTCAAATTTTCTGTTTATCTATTGTCTTTTCATCAAGAATGTTTGAAAGCCCTCTATCTTGAACACCCATTTCCACCCCTTGAAAGATTATACTCAGTTTTTTGAGTAGGTCATTCTTGGTTGTAATCCTAACACCTCTGTCCTCTGGAATATTCCAAGTCCTCTGATGTCTTAAAGTAGGAACTGCTAAATATTGTGTTATCTTGACTATGTCTCCACCATACTTAAATTGCTTCTTTCTGACTGCTTGCAATATTTTTTATTTGACCTGGGAACTTTGCAGTTTGGCTCTAATATTCCTGGGAGTTTTCATTTTGGGACCTCTTTTAGGTGCTGATCAGTTCCATTTTACTCTCAAGTTCTAGAATATCAGGGCAATTTTCCTTGATAATTTCACTAAAGATGATATCTAGGCTCTTTTTTTGATCATGGCTTTCAGGTAGCCCAATAATTTTAAAATTATCTCTCCTAGATCTACTTTCCGGGTCATTTGTTTTCCCAATGATATATTTCACAGTGTCTTCCATTGTTTTGTTTTGTTTTTTTTTCATTTTTTTGGTTTTGTTTTATTGTTTCTTGATTTCCTATAAAGTCATTAGCTTCCATTTGTTCCATTATAAATATTAAGGAATTATTTTTTCAGTGAGTTTTTGTACTTCCTTTTCCATTTGGCCAGTTCTACTTTTTAAGGCATTGTTTTCCTCACTGGCTTTTTGAATCTTTTTTTTAAACCATTTGCTAACCTAATCTATTTTTAAGGTGCTATTTTTTCCATTATTTTTTTGTGTCTCCATTACCAATTTGTTGACTTGTTTTTAATGATTTTCTTGAATCATTCTCATTTTCTTTCCAAATTTTTCTTCTAGCTTTCTTTTTTCATTTTCAAAATCCTTTTTTTGAGCTCTTCCATGGCCTGAGACTAATTCATATTTTTCTTGAAGATTTTGGATGTAGGAGCTTTGACTGTTGTCTTCTTCTGAGCATAGATTTTGACCTTCCTTATCACCCTAGTAAATTTCTGTAATCAGAGGTTTTTTTCTGTTTGCTCATTTTCACAACCTATTACTTGACTCTTAACTCTTTGTTAAAATAGGGTTCTTCTTCCATGTAAAAGGGTTCGCTGTCTTCAGGAGTTTGTATAGCTATTTTCAGAGACACCTCTAGAGACCTGTAAGTTTTCAGTTTTCAAAGGGGGTATGATCTGAGGAGAGGTATTTACTACTCTCCTAGCTTGTGCCCTGGACCTGTGAGGAGGTTGCTCCCTCTACTGTGACTGCAAGCTCCTGTGTGCTAGGGCTCTTTCTTACCTTGGGACTGCTACCCAGGACTGTGACTGTGAATATGGGCAAATCAGCAGAGTCCTGCCCCCAGTGCAGGCAAAGAGACCCCTCTAAACTCTTTCTGACCAGTTGTACAACCCCTTTGTTGTCTGTGATCTGAGAGCTCCATTGCAGAAGCAATGCAGAAGCAGCCATTGCTACTACTGCTTCCCGTTGCTGATTTAGTCACTCCAAGGCCTACTATGGTTTGCTATGACCAGGGCTATGATGACTCGACCTGCACTGAACTGTGCTTTTCCATTGGAATTTGATTTTGGATTGGTAATGTCTCTTGATTTTCAAAGCCACTACTTTCTTCCTTATATTTTTATACTTGATATGTCCTTTTTGGAGGAAACCAAAGGATTTTCAAGTATTGACATCACTTATTGGTTAAAATTAATCCTGAATTTCAAATATTTTATTTTTTCCTTGGTGTTCATCAAGTTGTTACTTAAGTCCACATTTTAATAGCATTGAAGAAACGTTTTATGAATAAAGATGTTTAATGTGTTTTTCACTGAGACTATATAATTTGATATTAGTGATGTACATATTTCCTTTCTGTAGGCCTACAAGCTACAAAACTATTTATTTTTGGATATGGTGTGTTTGGGCCATGTCCACTTTAAAGTCGTATATTGCTCCTGCCATCACCAGCATTTACCATAGCACCTTACACATAGTAGAAAAAATAAATGTTTACTGAATAGCTGCAATACAGTATATGAGTCAATATCACCTACATTCTGGTAATTTGAAGTTCTGCATAGAGAAGCTTGACCTAAGGAGCAGTTAGAAACATAAATTTGAAGTCTCTGGTCCTTCCTTGTAAACAAGAGCTCGACCTCAAACAATGTGATCCTGGACAAGTCACTGAACCCTTACATGCCTCAGTTTCTTTATTTGTAAAATAAGAATAATAATTGTACTTTCCTCTCAGGGTTGTTGTGAGAATCAAATGATATATTTGCAAGGCTCTTTACAAACCTTAAAGCACTACATAAATGCTCTCTATTAATCATCTCTCTAAAGGGGTAACTTTAAGTGCTTTACTACATTGAGAGATCTAGAATGGTTGGGACTCTGAAGTCTGTGATGTAAGAACACAATATCCTTTCAAACTTTTGGCTCATTTACTTGCTGAATAACCTAACCAGGGCACTCTGAAGCCCATGGATTGAGCAGGGAAGGGTCCATGCTCAACCTCCACTCAGTGGCTGGTTTTGAACCCTCCTGGCTTAGAGTGAATCTCATTGGTAACTGTTTCTCTTCCAAACAACAACTCTGAGGCTCCTGCCCCTTCCAGAATGATTTATTTATTTATTTTTTTCTTTTCTAGTAAAGAGATCACCCTCTGAATATCTTTTAAAGAGGCTTATTCACTGAATGGGCATTACTTCACTTTCATTGAGTATCTGAAAAGGCCTAAAGGCCAAGGTCTTCCATTGCATCCTGGACCATCTTCAGTTATCCTGATGAATATCCGGTCACTAGATTCAGGTGACTCAGGAGGAGAAAGTGAGGATTGTGACCTTGCACAACCCTCCCTCCCTCAAAACAAAGTCAAGTGTGCAAGTCATGTCATTATTTCTCTGATGTTATGGTCCTCTTCAAAAACGAAGGATAAACACAGCAACCCTAACTAGGACTGTATATCCCAGATCCAGAGAACTTTGCTCTTTCTAGTTTATTTTTGGGGGGGGTTCTTTTTTTTGGAGTTTGAAACCACTTAGCCATTAAGTCTGAGTGTTGTCACCTAGCATCACTTACATGAACATCACTCCTTATTCTAGGAAAAAAATGTTGGCTGATTGATGGGATGTCCATTGGCTGTCAGTTGATATATGACAACATTTAGTACTGCCAGCAATGGTGAAACTAATTTGTATAAAAGCCATTTCCCTTTAAAATATTTCAATTATAGAGTCTCAGGAAGGCTAATAGGAATACAAGATAACTACTACCATTCAAAAGTAGACACAGGTTAATTTCATTTCCAGAAGTTATACACTACTCATTTTAAAGCAATAATTTTACCCAGAGTAGCTTAATCCTATAACTATTTCAGAAACCTGACTGATGACACAAGTAATTTGTTTACCAAAGGTAATTCAATCAGGTACTTACGAAGTCCCCATGAGATGAACCAGTTCAATGTGAACAAGTTTATTTCAGAGTTATTTTTGCCCTGCTTTATTAGGTAGGCAACAAGCACAGGGAATATTACACTGAACCTGGGGGTTGAGGGAGAGAGGTTTCCTTCTGGATCTTAGGGAGCAGGTAGAGTTTCTGGGAGGATTACTTGAATAGCTCCGCATAGCGGGCCAAAATAGCTGTGGGCAGGGTACATCTAGTACTACACTAGTGGGAGAAAATAAAGTCAGACTAATGGGAAGCTGAGAGAGTTCTAGTTGGATTCCTTAGAATAAACAGTTGTGGAAAACAGACATTTCAGCACTTGTCATTAGCCATAAGGACTTGCCAATAGAGCTAACAAGAAGAAAAGAACTGAGAATATGGAGCACAAGGAGAATTTCTCTGTGATCTATAAGGAGTGTGTTATGCTTATATTTCTTCCAGTATAAAGTAACATCTTTGGAGACATAAAGGTCATTTGGTCTCTATCCTAGAGGAAATAGTGAAAAAAGATGGAGAAACTCAACTCTGTTTTGAAAGTTATCAAAAAAAAAAGCCAAATTGTTGCTTGAAATAATAGAAGAATTGACTTAGAAAAGAAACAAAGAAAAAAACGTGTAAAATGGTCAACCCTCTTTTCCCTTTATTCTACTTCACATAATATTCTTATTGACTTCCATGGATTTAATTAGCATCTCTATGCTAATAATTCTCAAATCTTTCTATCTTGGCCCAAACTCTCTCTGACCTTCAATCTTGCATCTGCATGTGCCTTTCAGATGTCTCAAATTAGATGTCCAGTAGCCATCTTAGCATGTCAGAAACAGAGCTCATTATTTTCCCCCTAAAGCATACCTGACCACTTTCTGTATTACTTTAGAGATCAATACCATCTTTCAAGTTCCTCAGGTTCACAACTTAAGAGTCATTCTGGACTCCTCACTATCTCTCACTCGTCATATCCAATTATTTGCAAAGGCCTGTTGATTTTACCTCTGCAACATCTCATGAATATGACACCTTTTTTCCCCTTTGACACTGCTATCATTCTAGTTATACGTCCTCATCACCCCATGCCTGGGTTATTGCAGTAGTCTACTGGTATATCTACCTGCCTTAAGTGTTTCTTCATTCCAATTCTTCCTCCATTTAGCTGTCAAAATGATTTTCCTAAAGTGTACATCTGATATTGTCATACCCCTGCCATCCCCCTGATAAATACATATACATACACACACACACACACACACACACACACACACTTAGTAAACTCATGTGGCTCCCTGTCACCTCCAGGATCAAATACAAGATTTTATGTCGGCATAGAAAAAGCTTCGTAACCTAACCCCTCATACCTTTCCAGTCTTCTTATATCTTAGTTCCCACCATATACAGTTCAATAAAGCAAAACTGATATCCTTATTGATTCATAAATAAGACACACCATCTTTTGGTTTCAGGTATTTTATCTGGCTATCCCTCATACCTGAAATGCTCTCCTTCCTCCATTCTGCTTACCAACTTCTTTGTCTTCCTCTAAGTCTCAACTAAATACCATCTTTTATGTGAAACTTTTCCAAACCCCTTTTAAATCTAGTACCTTCCATCTTTGAATTACTTTCTATTTATCTTGTATATAGCTTACTTTGAACATATTTGCTTGTATATTGTCTCTCCCATTAGATGGCAAACTCCTTGAGGATGACTCTGGAGAAGAAAGTGAGGCTGATGACTTGGCACAGTTCTGCCTCACTTAAATCCAGTTCATTTACAAGTCAAAACATCATCTTATGATGTCATTGATCCTCTCCCAGGATAAAGGATGAATAACAATCTGTGAATAATAATGGCTGCCCTCTGGGGAGCCAGCCTGACAACTTGAGTTGGACAAAACTGCTATTTCCTTCTTCTTCTTCCTCTTCTTCTTCCTCTTCTTTTTCTTCTTCTTCCTCTTCTCCTTCTCCTCCTCCTCCTCCTCCTCCTCCTTCTTCTTCTTCCTCTTCTTCTTCCTCTTCTTTTTCTTCTTCTTCCTCTTCTCCTTCTCCTCCTCCTCCTCCTCCTTCTTCTTCTTCCTCTTCTTC
>CM053773.1:159436873-159468234 GCA_028658325.1 Potorous gilbertii | reverse complement strand
AATGAGATAATTCACATTCTCTTCCATTTCATCATTCTTTTGGTTTTGTTTTGTGATTTCTTGGTTTCTCAGAAAGTCATTAGCCTCCATCTGTTCCATTCTAATTTTGAAAGAGCTATTTTCTTCAGTGAGCTTTTGAACCTCCTTTTCCATTTGGCTAATTCTGCTTTTGAAAGCATTCTTCTCCTCATTGGCTTTTTGAACCTCTTTTGCCAATTGAGTTAGCCTATTTTTCAAGGTGTTACTTTTTTCAGCATCTTTTTGGGTCTCCTTTAGCAAGGTGTTGACTTGCTTTTCATGTTTTTCTTGCATCCCTCTCATTTCTCTTCCCAGTTTTGCTCCACCTGTCTAACTTGATTTTCAAAATCATTTTTGAGTTCTTCCATGGCCTGAGCCCATTGAATATTTATTTTGGCTGTTTGGAATACAGAAGCCTTGACTTCTATGTCTTTACCTGATGGTAAGCATTGTTCTTTCTCTTCTGAAAGGAAGGGAGGAGATATCTGTTCACCAAAAGAGTAACCTTCTATGGTCTTATTTTTTTCCCTTTTCTGGATATTTTCCCAGCCAGTTACTTGACTTCTGAGATTCTTTTCTGCACCCACCTGGCCTCCAGGTCTGCCCAGCTAGTGTTTGGGGTCTGAGATTCAAATGCTGCTTCCCAGCCTCAGGGCTTTCAGCAGGAGTGGGGCTGCTATTCAGTGTAAGATTAAATTCAGGTGCTCAGGTGGGGGCAGGGCTGCTATTCACTGTGAGATTAAGTTCAGCTGCTAGGGTAGGGGCAGGTCCGCCACCCAGGGCTCAGTTCCCTCAGGAGGTTTATGTGGAAACCTTACACAATAGATCTGAGCTCCTGCCTGCTTTGGGATCCCCTGTCCACTGCTGCTACCTCCCGAGGGGGCCTGAGTTATGGAGACACCCCACTCCCCCCTCTCTTCCACCCAAAAAGGCTCTCTCATGGACCTTTGTGCTTGCGGGTGGATGGATCTGGGCTGCTGTTGGAGATTCTGTCCCTGAAGCCTACTGGGATCTGCTAGACGGTGCCAAGGCAGGGCTGGGTTCTGCTCTAGGTCTGGTGTGTGACAGAGCTTTGGTGTCAGTTTTTCAGGTCTCTCTGGAACAGAAATCTCCTCTACTCCTTTGCTGTGGGGCTTCTGCTGCTCCAGAATTTGTTGGGAGTTCTTATTTACAGATATTTTATGGGTTGTGGTTTCAGAGCTAGCATATGTGAATCTTTCTACTCTGCCATCTTGGCTTCTCCCCCCTTTAATATTCATTTTGAAGAAATTTTGAGTTCCAATTTCTCTGTCCTTCTTTTAATCTCCCCCCTCCATGATAGTAAGTAATTTGATATGGTATACATATATATACGGAATCATATAACATTTATTTCTTTATTAATCATGTTGTAAAAGAAGAAACAGACCCAAAGGGGGAAAAATAAAAACAAAAAACAAAATAAAATTACTATGCTGTGATCTTCATTCAGAATCTATCATTTCTTTTTTTGAATGTTGATGGCATTTTCAAAATGAAACCTTGGAAATGGTCTTGGGTCAGTGGCATTCACAATAGATCAATGCACAGTGTTACTGTTGATGGGTACCATGTTCTCCTGGTTCTGCTCACCTTACTCAGCATCAATTCACATATGTCTTTCCAGGGTTTTTCTTTTCTGAGAGCATTCTGCTCATCATTTCTTATAGCACAAATATATTCCATTTCATTCTTTTGCCACAACTTGTTTAACTGTTCCTCAAATAATGGTCATGCCCTCAATTTACAATTCTTTGCCACCACAAAAAGAGCAGCTATAAATATTTTTGCACATGTAGGTCCTTTTTCCATTTTTACTGTCTCTTTGGAATACAGAAATAGTGGTGGTACTGCTGGATCAAAGGGTATGCACAGTTTTATTTCCCTTTGGACATAGTTTTAAATGACTATCCAGAATGGTTGATCAGTTCACAGATCCACCAACAGTGAATTAGGTCCCAATTTTCCTTTTTGTCATATTGTACAATCTAATTGATATGAGGTGGTGCCTCAGAGTTGTTTTAATTTGCATTTCTCTAATCAGTTGTGAATTTTTTATATGACTATTTATAGCTTCAATTTCTTCATCTTAAAACTTTCTATTCACATCCTTTGTCCATTTATCAACTGAAGAATGATTTGTATTCTTAAAAGTCTGACTAAGTTATCTATGTATTTGAGAAACAAGGCCCTTTTTTTGATCATGGCTTTCATGTAGTCTCACAATTTTTAAATTGTCTCTCCTGGATCTATTTTCCAGGTCAGTTGTTTTTCCAATGAGATATTTCACATTATCTTTCATTTTTTTTCATTCTTTTGGTTTTGTTTCATAATTTCTTGGTTTCTCATAAAGTCATTATCTTCCATCAGTTCTATTCTAATTTTTAAATAACTTTTTTCTTCAAAGAGCTCTTGAACCTCCTTTTCCATTTGACTAATTCTGCTTTTTAAAGCATTCTTCTCTTCATTGCCTTTTTGCACCTCTTTTGACAATTGAGTTAGCCTATTTTTAAAGGTGTTATTTTCTTCAGCATTTTTTTGAGTCTCATTTAGCACGCTGTTGACTCGCTTTTCATGACTTTCTTGCATTGCTCATTTATTTTCCCAATTTTTTCTTCCACCTCTCTTACTTGATTTTCAAAATCCTTTTTGAGCTCTTCCATGGTCTGGGACCATTGAATATTTATTTTGGAGGTTTTGGATAAAGAAGCCTTGACTTTTACATCTTCCCCTGATGGTAAACATTGTCCTTCTTCATCTGAAAGGATACCTCTTCACCAAGAAAGTAACCTTCTACAGTCTTATTTTTTTCCTATTTTGTGCATTTTCCCAACCAGTTCCTTGATTTTTGGGTCCTTTGTCAAGAGTAGGGTATACTCTGGGGACCTGTAAGTTCTCAGTTCCTTCAAGGTGGCACAATCAAAGGAGAGGAGTTTACTCCCCAGCCTTGTCCATGGCTAAGATTCAGATCAGCTGCTCAATTCCCCCAGGATCTTTAAACTGGGACCCCAACAATGCCTGCCATGGCCACTACCACCACCACAGCTGCCACCTGGGGCCAGGGCTAAGGGAGGTCCCTGCTCCCTTGTCATGCGGGTGAAAAAGCCCTCTTTCTGACCTTTGAAGCTGCCTTTGATGCCTGTGAGTTGAGGTATCTGTGAACCCCTACTGTTGCTGGGGATTCCACCCTTGACCCTGCTCCTGCCAGTGCCTCGCAGCCAAGGGTGGACTGCATTCCACTCTGCATCTGGTATGATAGACCTTTCCTGTTGTCCTTCTAGATCATCCTGGGCTGGAAATCTCCTCCGCTCAGTTATTCTGTGGCTTCTGATACTCTAGAATTTGTTGAGAGCCTTTCTTTACAAGTATTTTATGGATTGTAGGGGAAGAGCTGTGTATCTTTCTACTCTGCCATCTTGACTCCACCCCCATCAACTGGATTTCTGGACTATGGCTTAAACCATCAGAATTAAGGAAGTTTGGACAGTGATAACACGCTTTGTAAGCACTGGAGTGTGGCTTAAAATATTGGAATTAAGGAATTTTGGACAGAGATAATGTGCTTTTCAAATAGAAAAATTCAAATCTTATCAAAAGGGTTTACATCCTGCAAGCAATGATGTTTGTCATGGCTACAAAGAATTATGGAAAGATCTATCTGAACTTGTGTAGAGTAAACTAAGCAGAGCCAAGAAAACAATATACACAGTAATTATAGCAATATAAATGAAAAGAATAAATACACACCCAAAATCAAAATATTAAAATTATAAAGTACTCAAAGAGATATAAAGACTCCCCTAACAAACTCCTTTGTAAGATGAGAGGTCCAGAGTTGAGCTACATTTTACATGTTTTTAGAATTTCTTAATGAATCCATCAGTTGTGCTAAATTTTTTTTTCTTATCTGAAAATAGTATTTCTTATATGGGTGGTTCTCTGAGATACTTAAGATCACTATAGTGATGTAATAAACAAAAAAATGTAAAAAAATGAAATCAATCAATTAATAAATATGGACCACAAAAAAGGGTTTTACATCAAAAAGGAGATCAGAAACTAGATACTTAGATCCACTAAATCTTATGCCAGAGATAACAGGTATAATAGTGAATGAATAATAACAGACAAAGTGACCAATTCAAGAAAATATAGAAATAAAAACTCAGCAATAAAAGTGATGGTCTCAGATTTCTACATGTAAGTGTAAAAAACATGAGCAATCAAAAGAACAAAGTAGAAATTCTAATGAAAGGAGGCAAATTTAACCTTCCAGGTATCACTGAGACTTAGTAGATTTATGACTTATGATGAGAATTATTTCCCTTATTCAAAAGGAACAGAATAGATAGACATGTGGAGAAGTAATTTGTTGCACTGCACATTAAGAAGATATATGAGGAAATTCAAGAAGCCTACAGAGAGGTTGGATGGGGGAACCATGGTAGAGAGCATTTGTATAAATACAACTATGTAAATGGAAATTATATTGTTGTAGAAATGTATTATAAGACATAATTGTTTTCCCCTTCTTCCATATCTCTCATTCTCAGTGGGCAGCAGTGAAGAAAACACAACCTGTGCTCCCTATGGTTTTTGTTTCCCTGCTCAAGACTTCATATTCTTCATCAAAACATTCTGGTAGTCTAACTTTTACTGAATTGAACTGCCAGAAATGGGTAGTAGTCATTATTTTAACTCTAGGGAGTTTTTCTGATATGTCTTGGAGATGTGCCCTAGAGAAGAGAACAGATAAAGCTATCTGTATTATCAGATTGACAAATATCATGACTTTTCTTCGTCTGTTCCCTGCTGGATGATCTCTAACTTTATGGTTTAGGTCATTTTATTAAATCATTGCTTGTAGGACAGCCAGTTGTTTTTCTTTAGAGCATCTAGTATCCTCCTCAGGAAGAGACTCAAATAGGGGCAGTTATATGGTGCAGTGGATAGAGCACTGGGACTTGTTACAAAGACTCAAGTTCAAAGCAGGTCTCAAACACTATCTAGCTGTGTTTTCCTGGGTAAGTCACTTAACTTCCATCTGCCTCCATTTCCTCAACTGTAAAATGGACGTAATAGCTCCAACCTTGTAAGATGATCAAATGAGATAGTATTTGTAAAGTTGTGAGGATCAGATGAGATAATATTCATAAAGTACTTAATATAATGCCTGACATATGATGTAGGTGTATGATATATATATATATGTATATATATATATACATATACATATATATATATATGTTAGATATATTACCTTTTTTAGATACAGTTGCATAATTATCCCTTTTTTCCCCTTCAATGTGAGATTTTTTTTTCCTCTATCCCATAACTTGACAGAGGTCAAGTTTTGTCCCCACTGTTCTGGTTTTGCTTTTCCAGGAGAAACCTAATTCCATTTTTGGGGAGAGAGCAGAGCATTTCCTTGTCAGTGATTACCTGGAGCATAGACAACTATTTCTGCGGATCTTTTTCATCTTCTCTTCAAGAAGACAAGTCAGTCTACACTTAGAATAGCCATAGCTGTTTCTTGGCGTAGGCAGAAATACAAACAGGACCACAAATTTACCCTTTTCTCTACTCAAATGGAGATTCTCAGCCTAGCCTTTTCCCCCTCAAATATATACCTCAGATCAAGCACCTCCTATAACCTTTCTAACCTAGGATCACCTCATAATCACTTGGCAGTAAACATCTAGTTTCCTTTCCTTTTTCTCAACAGCTCCACAATCCATCCAGCTCTTCTCTTTTCTGTCCCATGGACCTCCACTAATTTGCCCCACCCAATAACCCACTTCATCATTCTACTGATAAATGGAAGCTCAGATTGGTCAAATGACAAAGTCATGCAGGTAATAACTGAGCCTGGACTCAACCCTAAGTCTCCTAACCACAAATTCAGATTGCACCATGCTAATTTAATTTTTAATGGTCCATGTATATTATGTGTATTTTGATATTTTAACAAGCTTCCATGTGGTTTGAGAATTGATTTTATATTATAGCTATGCTACAAAATAGAACTCATTATCTTTCCGCCCAAAGTCTCCCCTCTTCTAAACTTTCCCATTACTATAAAGGATACCACCATCCTACTAGTCAATTAGGCTCCCAAGCTACATGTTAGTCTTGAATTTTCATTCACTCTCAACCCCCATAACCAATCTATTGGTGTATCCTATCAATTTTATCTTCCCCATGTCTCTTCTAAATGCCTCTTTCTTTTAACATGGCCCTAGTACAGATCCACATCACCTCATTTCTGGACTATTGCAACAGCCTGATAATCAGCCTCTCTTCCTGATATTCCAGTCTACCCTCCTTTCAGCTGTCAAACTGATCATCTTAAATTGCAGGTCTGGCCATATCATCTTCCTATTTAATAAAATTCAGTGGTTCCTTTTATCTCATTTAGAATCAAATAAAGAAGCCCCGTTTAGCATTCAAAGCTCTTGATAACCTGACCTTTCTTACACTTCCAGTTATCTTACAGTTTACTCTGCCATCCCCACACCCACAAATATTCTGCAGTTCAGTGACAATTCAGTTGCTCTTCCAAGACACCCATCTCCCAACTTCATTTTCACTGACTCTTCTCTATTCCCAGACTTATTTCATTTCCACCTTACCTCATTGTCTTTCTTCAAGTTTGAGCCAAAACCTTACTACATATATATATGTTCATATATATACATATATATGTTTATCTGTATCTATATCTATATAAGTCTTTCAAATCCCCCTTAATGCTAGTGCCATCCTTGTTTTGATTATCTGTTACTTATCATGTACATAGCCTTTTGTACATATAAATCAAGGTTTGGCCCCACTGTCTTGGGTCTACTACTAGGGGAGGCCCAGACACATGTCTAATTTCCCTCCCACAATGGCATAAAGAACATTTTTTGCATATAACCTGTGTGAGCTCTTTGGTACTTTTGAAGTTAACAAAGAGATTGCAAAAACTCTGTGACTCTTTGGTCATTTGCTGTCAGAGTTGACAGAATACATGACAAGATTTAGCATCCATGTTCTCCATCTCCAAATCTAATGTTCTTTCTATTATACCTCTCAATAGTAGGTGAGTTGTCTCTTATGTTTATAGTACAGTTGATAACATAGTTGCCTCCATATATTATAGATGAGAAGGGCTTAATAGGTTAAGTTATTTGCCAAAGAACAAATAGCTAGTAAGTGGCATAGGAGGATTTCCAAATCCACTAGTGCTTTCTACATCATTACTGCTTCTATGCAAAAAATGAAAAAATAAAGGGGCAAGTACCTTGTAAATTAAAAAAATGTACTGTTGCATTGTTATTAAGGGTAATTCCATAGCGGGGCCCTACTCAGTAAAATCTCTGGTACCCTGGTATCATCACTATAATTGCAGCCTCTGGGAATGTGAAAAGCCTGAGAACTTTGCTCATGGCAGAGCAGGGTGAAGAGAACTTCCCAGCTCTCTTGCCATTCAATAGTTCACCCTCTATTTACCCAGACACTGCTGTTCTCTCAGATAATTGTTGAAAAAATGTTTAAGTCAAAGCTTGCCACCTGCAAATTATAGTACAACAACCACAAAGACTGAAGCAATTACCCAGATAATTATTGCAGCACAAATGAAGTAACCTCATGCCTTCTTTTTTTCATATACAAATGTGTAGTCCCACATGCCAAGCAAGTGATGCCCATTTACAGAAAATAGAATAATGTTGGTGTCTGGGGATAGCTAATTAAGCAGTGCAGGTTCAGAGAGAATGAGTTCCGAGGAGATAGGTGACCTTGGGTAAATCTCTTCATCTCTCTAGATCTCAGTTTCCACATTTATAAACTGAAGGACTTAGATGAGATAATGTCTAAGATTCCTTCCAGCTCTGGAATTCTATTATTTTCTGTGGTCTAAAAAAGTAGATAAATTGGAGAGTAAGAGGAGTACAGGTGAGGATACCAGATGGTCAACACTGCCTCTGAGGAGCTGCCCAGCTATTGAATTGGCATCACTGTATCACTGGACAGAAGGTGAGGCTTGCGTTAAGGACAGAGTGAGGTGAAGTGGGGCCGTTGGTCTAGGCAGCTGCAAGCACAAGAGACAGGTTTAAGACAGCCTCTGCCTGGTTTTGCAGTTGATGAAATATGATTGGATAACTAGAGTCAGACCATTGGAATTTCGCAAATAGGAGCTTATTGCTCTATTAGGAGGCAGCATGATTTAGTGGATGGAGCTCAAGACCCCCAAGCCAATGCAAATCAATGAACACTTATTTGGCACCTGCTATGTGCTAGGCAATTTAATGTATCAGGGATACAAAAAAAGGCAAAAATATTCCCTATGGTCAAAGAGCTCACGGTCCAGTGGGGGAGAAAAAATGTAAGCAGATATATGCAGGACAAACTGGAGATAATTTCAGAGGGAAGGCACAATAGTGAGGGAGACCAAGAAATCCTACGTGGAAGGTGAGATTTGAGGTATTATTAATTATGATTGTGAATTAATAAAAACTAGAATTTATATTGTGCTTTAAGGCTTATAAGGTGCTTTTCAAATATAATTTGATCCTCACAACCTCAGGAAGTAGGTGCAATTATTACCCTTTTTTATAAATGAGGAAACTGAGGCAAACAAAAGTTAAGTGACTTGCCTAGGGTCAAGCTGATTACATTTCTAAGGATGAATTTGAACTCAGGTCTTCCTACCTCCAGGTCCAAGTTTCTGCTCTGTCGCCTAAGTTCCTTGAAGATAGCCAGGGAAGTGAGGAAACACAGCCATTGTAAAAGAGCTGGAGTATACTGTGTGGGGAAAGGCAAGGAAGACAACACTACTAGATTATTTAGTACGTGGAGAGGAGTTCAGTGTGAGAAGACTGCAAAATTAATAAGGGACCTGATTGTGAATGACTCTAAAAGTCAAATGGAGGAACAGATATAATATATATATATACATATACATATTTATATATACATATGTACATATAAATATATTTTTATTTGATCCCCTAAGAAATAGGGAGTCACTGAAGTTTATTGAGTAGAGGGTTACATAGCTAGACCTGGGCTTTAAGAAGATCATTTTGGTAGCTGAATGGAGAATGGCCTAGAGGGAGGAGAGATTTCAGACGAGAAGACAAACCACTAGGTTATTGCAATTGTCTGACAGTGAGGTGAAGAGGGATTTACTGGGGAGGTAATAACGTCAGAGGAGAGAAGGGGGGCATGTATTAGAATCTATTGTGAGTGTAGAATTGGAAGACCTTGGCAACAGATTGGATACGGTAGGATTGAAGAGAATGAAGCATTGGGAATGGCACTTGCATTTGGAGTCAAGATGACTGAGTGAGGATCGGGCTGGGACCTATTGTTGGCCATTTTCAATGAGTATCATAGTAATTTAGGTTTAAGGAATGACCCCTAAAAATAAATCTAGCCCATCAACACCAAGATATCTTCTGAGGTTTCAGCAATCAAAATTTATATTCCTTTGGGCAGAGTACCTGCAGCTAAGGGTATGATTCCCTAGGCAGATAGAAGGAGCAGGGGGAAGGAGAGTTGGGAGGGAAAGGAGAGAGAGTTATTGTTTGTCCTTGGCTTGTTCTTAAAGAGGACCATGAAATCAAGGAGATGATGCTATGACTTGCAAGTGAATGTGATTTCGGTGAGGGATGGCTGTGCAAAATGATCAGCATCACTCTCTTCTCTGAAGTCATCTGTAGCCAATGGCAAGATATACATCAGGATGACTGGATATGGCCCATGGATCTACATCCATTCCTTTAGCTACCTTTGGCTTTTCCTTTTAACTAGTACCAGTTACAACCAAATCAACTAAATTTCATTCTTGGGAGTTTCACATACCTATTGAGCAGGTTTCTCTTTTAGAATCTCATGCTAAGGGATTGTAATACCATAGATAAGAAGTTTATTTTTGAATTTTGATTATATTTTGTTTTCATTTATTTTCCCTTCTACCCCCACTATCATTGAAAAGTGAAACCTATCTAACAAAAATACAAGGTCAAGCAAAACAAATTCCAAACCTGGTTGTCTTCACAACATATATCTATCATTCTACACTTTTCCAGGAGGTGAGCAGCATGTTTCATCATTGATCATCTGCAATAAGGGTTCAAAAGCAAGTTAGTTGCTTTTATAATATTATATAAATTCTTCTCCTATTTCTGCTCTCAATTAGTTCATATACCTTTGCAGTTTTCTCTGAAACTGTCCCCTTCACTATTTCATATGGCACAATACTATTCCATTACGTTTATATACCATAATTTGTTCAGTTATTTCTCAATTGATAGGCACCTCTTTGTTTCCACTTTTTTCACCTATAAATACTTTTGTACATATGGGTCCTTTCATCTTTCCTTGATCTCACTGAAGATTACTAGCGGAAATAATGAATCAAATGGTATACACCAGAAGAGAGGCTTATAGAAAGGAGGGCAGATTGGGGAATTTGATAGTCAGAAGCAAAACACTCTTGAAGATGGTCAGAGTGAAAGGAGAGAGAGAAGGATAAATGAGGGGAAAGTAAGATGGAGGGAAATGCATGCTTAGTAATTAAAATGGTGAAGTTTTTGCAGTAAATTTCTTTGATAAAGGTCTCATTTCTCAAGTATATAGAGAATAGAGTCAAATTGACAAAAATAAGAGCCATTCCTTATTAATAAATGGTCCAATGATATGAACATATTTTTCATACAAAGTAATTAAAGTTATGAAAAAATACTATATCACTATTGCTTAGAGAAATGCAAATTACAACAACTCTGAGGTACCAGCCTGCACTTATCAGATTGATTAATATCACAGAAAGTAAAAAATGGCAAATGTTGGCGGGCATGTGGAAAAAATTCATTGTTGGTGAAGTTGTGAACTGATTCAACCACTCTGGAGAGGAATTTGAAGGTATGCCCAAAGGACTTAAGATCATGCTTTGACTCAACAATACCACTACTAGGTGGTGAGGAAAAACAAAAATAAATAGAATCTTCATGTACAAAAATACTTATAGCAGCTTTGTGGTAACAAAGAATTGGAAACTGAGGGAATGTTCATCAGTTGGGAAATGACTGAACAACTTGTAGAAATATCATTATAATGGAATACTATTGCACTGTGATAAATGCCTAGTAAGGTGCTCTCAGAGAAACCTGGAAAGACCTATATAAACTGAAGCCAAGCGAAATGTGTAGAACCAGGAGAACACTGTACATTGTAACAGCAATATTGTACAATGATCAACTATGAATGACTTAGCTATTTCCAGCAATACAATGATCCAAGATAATTCTGAAGGACTTATGATGAAAAATTATATCCACCTCCAGAGAAAGAACTGATGGAGTCTGAATGCAGATAGAAACACCCTTTTCCAAACTTCTATTTTTCTTGATTTTGTTTGGGTCTGCGTTTTCTGTCACAACATGACTAATATAGAAAGACATTTTGCATGATTGCACATGTATAACATATCAAATTGTTTGCTTTCTCAATGAGGTGGAGAGAGGAGGAGGGAGTTAAAGAATTTGGAACTCAAAATTTAAAAAAAATTATTTTAACATTTAATGGGGGAACAATAAAATATTCATTCTTTTAAAATGGTATATACAGTTTAGTAATATTTAAAGCATTGTTCCAAGTTAGTTCTCAGTCTGACTGGGCCAATTCAAAATTCTAGAAACAGTTTAGTGATGTAATGGTTTTCTTGAAGGCACTTTAACACTTGACATTTTCCTTTACTTTTGGCAACTTTGCCAATCTGATTTGTATGAGGTAAAGCTTAAAGTTGTATTAGTTTGCATTTCTTTAATTATTAGCAAATTATAACATTTTAAAAATATGGCTATTGATAGTTTGAATTTCTTCCTTAGAAAACTGTTGATGTCCTTTAATCATTTATTAATTGAGGGAATAGATTTTGTTCTTATAGTTTTGATTCAGTTTCTAATGTACCTTGAAAATGACAATTAGTGAAGGCTGCAAAATTTTGTCTCCCTCCTATGCAGTTTTGTGTCACTCTTCTAATTCTGGTTGCAAAGGTTTTGCTAGTGCATAAACTTCTTAATTTTATGTAGCCAAAATTATATGTTTTATATTCTATGTTTCTCATGATTTCTTGTTTAGTTTTGTTAAAATAATTTCTTTCTTGATCTTTTGGTTTCTTCATATCACCTTTAATTTTCCTTGGTGTTAATTATCAGGCCAAAATTAGCACAGGTAGCAGAGAATTGATCCATGCTTTATTGTATCTCAACTTCAGAGGCTGCATCGAGTGCACAATCATTTGCAAACAGAAAATCATGCACCAACACTCCCTCCATTTTGATCTTGACTTGTAGCCTTTTCAAAATGAAGAACTTGCCATCAGTATGGTAGTTGACCTTGATGCTGGGTTCATTCTCATTGAAAGCATTTGGCAAAAGGGCTCAAAACATCATGCCAAATAGCATAGGAGCAAACACATAGCCCTATTTCACTCCATTAGTGACTGGGAAGGCATGAGAGCATTGTCCACTATCCAAGAAAACACAGGTGCTCCATCTGTCACCACCACATCATCCATACATAGAACCATCGATTATAACAAATAGAGAAGTTTTGAATGCTGTGAATGAGTTCACTTACCTTAGTAGCATACTTTCCAGGGATGTACACATTGACAATGAGGTTGATGCACACATTGCCAGAGCTAGATCAGTGTATGGGAGACTCCGAAGAAAATTTTGCGAAAGAAGAGTCGAAGAATATTTTGTGAAAGAAGAGGTATTAGACTGACTACCAGATTTAAGGTCTACAGAGCCGTTGTGCTGACCTCATTGTGGAAACATGAACAGTCTACCAGCACCATGGCAGGAAACTGAATTGTTTCCATTTGAAGATTCTGAGGATCACTTGGCAGAATAAGGTACTAGATACTGAAGTCTTTGCTCAAGCTGAACTGCCAAGCATTCAAACTGTTCTTCAGAGAGCGCAACTCTGATTGGCTGGCCATGTTGTTCAAATGCAAAATGTATGCTTGCCAAAAAGACTATTTTATGGAGAACTCACATGGAGCAGGCGATCACATGATGGTCAGAAGAAGAGATACGAGGACACTCTCAAGGTCTCTCTCAAGAACTATGAATTTGACTGTGCAACATGGGAGACACTGGCACAGGACCACTCGGCATGGTGTGCCCACATCTGAAAGGGTGCTGCACTCTATGAGCAAGGCAGAATTGAGACAGTACAAAGTAAATATAGGATGCACAAATTTGGAGTATCCACACCAAAAATTCATACGGACTATCTGTGCTTAACCTGTGGTAGAGCGTTCAGCGCTCATATTTGTCTGATCAGTCACAGTTGGACACACTGAAATTTCACTTTATAATGGGGATGTCACTTTGCTCCTCTTAAAAAATGAAGGACAACAGCCAATCAATCATCTTTAATATCTAAGTCTTGTATTTGTTTGGAACTTATCTTGGTTTATGGTATGTTGATCGACAAACATAATTTCTTCCAGACTGTTTTCCAGTTTTTTCTAGAAGTTATTTTTTCATTGAATAGGGAGTTCTCAACCCCGTAGTTCAGATTTTTGTGATTATCTAATACTAACCTATGACATTTGTTTGCTTCTATATGTTGTGCATCTAATTTGTTCAAATGCTTGACCTTTCTGTTTCTTAATCAGTATCAAATTGCTTTTATACACTTACTACTTTATAACATAGTTTGAGACTTGGTAGATCTCTTTCCAGCTTTTCCTATTATTTCCTTTTGAGATTCTTGACCTTTGTTGCCTCAGATGAATTTCATTTTTTTCTAACACAATAAAGTAATCATTTGTGATACAAAATTACTTTGTCAAAAGTTTGGTTCTTAAATAACTGAAAAGGCAATCTAATTTAAAGAGTTTTGCCATTTTCATTATATTGGCTCATTCTAACTATGAGCAGGTACTAGTTCTCCAATTATGTATTTGTCTTTATTTCTGTAAAAAGTGTTTTGTAGTTATGTTCACATAGTATTTGTTGTTATATTCATATAGTATCTTTCTGTGTGTATCTTGGTTGGTATACTTCCATAGATTTTACACATTCTGTACTTATTTTAAATGGTATCTCTACTAGCAGATGTCTACTATATTACATAGCAGATCTTGTTATCATCTAGAAATGCAGAAGAAATGAGTATTTATTATATATCTTGCAACTTTAAGAGAGCTATTAAATGTTTCCATTAATTTTAGTTGGCTTACTAGGTTTTTTATATAAATCATCAAATAATTGGCAAAAAGCAATAATTCCTTTCATCTTTGCCTATGTTTTTTCTTAATTTCTTTTTCTCCACTTATCACTGTAAATAGCATTTAAAGCACTATATCAAATATTAGGAACAATAATGGGTACTTTGCTTTACTCATGAAATTATTGGAAATGCAATAATTTATCCCAAGATCACAGATTTAGAGTTCAAATGACTTTAGTAATTATCTAGGATCCTACCTCTCCTCTCCCCAAACTCCTAAATTGATTGCCCTAAATTCTCTGATACACATGAAAATATGACAGAATTCTCCCAATTCATGATTAACTGTACCATGGTTTAGTCATTTTTATTTCACCAATCAGTTATTCCTTTTTTCCTTGTAGTCAGGTCCAGAAGTACAATAATACTCCTTGATTTCTCCACCTTCTGAATGATGAAATTACCTCTAGGAAGTTAAGAATCTCTCAGAAGCTCTGCTCTTAGTACACACAGTCTATGTTCAAATGGTTGGAAAGATTCTATGACAGCTATTCCTTCCTTCTCAGACAGCTGTATGATATGCATCAGCTAACTAATCATTCAGTTTGTCAGTCATTAAACACATATTAAGCACCTGTACTTTTATTTAGTACCTGGCACTATGCTAAGTACTGGAGATTACAAATGAGGCAAAAAAAAAAAACTGTCCCTGCCTTCAAAAAGCCCACAATCCAATGGGAAAGACAATAAACAAATATGTACCCACAATCTATATACTAGATAATTAGCAAAAAATTAATAATAATTAGCAAAGATGCAAGAGTCTTCCTATGGAAAATTGGATTTTAGTTGAGAATTAACAAAAGTTCAGAAAGCCAGTGGAGAGAGATTGGGAGAAAGAGCATTCTAAGAACTGAGCATTTCCTCTGGTCATTCTGGCAACCTGTATTATGCTTAGATGCAAAAAAAAAATAGACTTGGAAGAGATTTTAGAGGCCATCTAATCCAAAGTCACACCTGAAGAATTTCATCTTATCATGCACAATAAGTGGTCATCAATTCTATGCTTGGACATACACTGAGGCTGCCCATTCCATCTAAGTATGACCATTTATATATTCAGAAGTCTTTCTTTATATCAAGTCAAACTCTGTCTCTTTGCATCTTCCACCAACGATAGCCAAGCAGAATGAGTTTAATCCCCCTTCCAAATGATGGCCCATCAAATACTTAAAGATACCTACATTTTCTTCTTTAATTGTTTTCCTCTCCAGGTTAAATCTCCCTATTTCTTTCAACTGATCATTTTCTCACATAATTTTGATTCCTTTCACATTCTTTTTTCCCCTCCTTTGCACATGCTCTAGTTTCCTTCATGTGTCCCCCTAGAAGAGAGAGCAAAACTCTAGATGTGTTCTGAGCAAACTAAAGTACAAAGAGACTGTATCACCTTTCTTGTTCCATACAATATATTTCTGCCACGATATCCCTTCTGTTTCTCCATTTTTTTATTTTCACTCAAATACTCTCCACTGTACCTACCCCTTTTGATCTATGTATTTCCAGAGAAATGAATATCCTTTAGATATGTAATATAAAACCATTTCCCCTACTACCTAATCTGTTCCTTTTAAACAGAGTGTAGCGAGATCACCAGGTCTGGGGTCAGAAAGACACGTTCAAATCTGACCTCAGACCTTACTAGCTGTATGACTCTGGATAAGTCACTTAACCCTATGTACTTTGGTTTCCTCATGTATAAAATAAGTTTAAGAAGGAAATATTAAACTACTCCAGTATCTTTGCCAAGAAAACCCCAGATGAGGTCATGAAGAGTTGGATCTGACTAAAAAATGACGAAACAACTCTTCCATTGTTGTATTCTAGTCAATCAGGTAATCAACTAGCATTTATTAGCCTAAAAAGCATATACTATATGTCTCATCCTTTCAAGTCATGGTAATGCCTACTAAGTATATTTATCTTCTGTCATTGCTATCTGGCTCAATATATTTCTCATCTTTACACTATATGATTGTATATATTTATTTCTCTGTCATTACCTCTTGGTAGTTACATAGCAGCTCCACTGCTCTTATTCTTTCTGCTTTAAGAGCTACTCTACTCTCTGTATATTTTCCCTCTTCCCCTTCTCTTTTCAGCTTCAAATCTCGACAATGAGAACAGCTCATCTTCAAGTAAGCTTATTGTACCTTTTCCTCTTTAGCTGTGAAGTGTCCTTGGCCAAGAATTCATGATTCCACTATTTTTTGTCATGAGGCAGAGACTCACATTTAATTTTCTGACACCATGTACTTATTCAGCTGTTCATTTCTCAAATCCTACTTTCTCTTCTAAGAGCCTTACCTTCAATGAGTAGCAGTAATGAATGCAACCACCTTTCCTTCCAAGTCCTTTACTTTCATGCATAGGTTTCTATTATCCCTAAAGATTCTTTCCTATTTCTTTTTGGAAATATCATGTACTCCCAGGTGGATCATTGGTAGTATAAATGTAGTCTTCAGGTTAGGTCCAGAATGCATGTTCTAGGAGAAAGTCAACTTCCTGCATATTCATGCAACATTAGCAAATGACTATTTTAGTACCTTTTAGGAGAGTCACCAGGACACTTCTAATAACATATTGCTTTCTCTTGGGGACATTTGTGAATCCCCCTTATCATTTCTTTCCCATTTAGCAAGAATTTTTTTGTAGTCGCTGCATATAGCTTTGTTGTCCATGGAAAAAGCCAAAAAGGTGGCAATATTGATATAAATCAACAGAACAGGTCCCTCATCTTCCACATCTACTGAAAATATATGCTGCTGGTAGCTCCCCTGTTATTTCCACTGCTAATGACTCTGGGAAACAACCTGGTTGTCTGTTGGCTACTGATGTTCACAGACAATTTGGGCTCAGGAGCTTCATTTTTTTTCTACTTCTATTTTATAATCCATAATTAGCTGATTCCTGCCAACGTGTAATTGCTTTTAGTGCAAATAATAGCCTCAATAAACTGGGCCAAAGCTCGGTCTCCTCCTTCTCATGTTCTTCCTTTTGTCCCACCTGACTTTTCTATCAAACAGTGACTTTTGTTAATATACTTGAAAACAAGATCCCAGTTTTTATGACACTTAGCTTGTTTTTACCCTTATACTACAAGGTCCTAAATGAAATCATGATACTTGAAGCATGAACTTAAGTTCAAGATCAGGCAGAAACTAAGCTTAGAATGTATTCTATCTAGTTATCATCTTTGGCATCAATGGAGAAATCATAGAATTATAGTATTTCAATGTGGGAATGAACCTCAGATGTCATCTATTCCAACCTGGAACTGAATATATTTGTGTGTGTGTGTGTGTGTGTGTGTGTGTGTGTGTGACACCCTCAGATGGTTACCTAACTTTTGCTTAAAGAATTCTATCCATTACCTCTCTAGGTGTCCCATTTAATTTTTGGAAGGGTGGAATTTTACTTTATACTGAGGTCTGAGAAGTTTTCTGACTTGTCCTTGGTAACATCACCAATTACCATTTGAGGCAGGAGTTGAATTCAGATATCCTGTTTCCCAAGTCCAGCATTCATTCTACTATACCACGCTATCTCTCTAAGCCTACTTTAATATACAGGGTATGTGATATATAAAGATATCCAAGATGTGGCCTATATTTTATTTGAAAGCCTACAATGAATAGGGACTCACTATTTCCCATGGTAGCCTATTTGAATTTTGAGGTTTTTTTTGTTTGTGTTCCTGATACCAAGTCTACTGAGGATGTCTCTGAAGCTTTCATCCATTGCCCTTTGCTCTGTCTTTTGGGGCCAAGCAGACCAAGTGTAATTCGTCCTCTATAGATCCATTTGCTAATTGAATGGAGGAAGGTTTGAGATAAGCTTCTCAGAAAGAGCCATTTAGAAGAGGGTTGCAAAGAAAACCTTGACAAGTTACTCCAAAAATGTCCATTTCTAGATTATAGACTGATATCTACAGAAAGAGGATAAATTTAACTAGATTAACATAAAGTTGCTTAATTAGGTCAGGTTAGGCTAGTTCTTTTTCCATCCCTGCTGCCTTTCAGGTATCACATTTTAAGAGGGCATTAATAAACTGGAAAGTGTCCAATGGTGTACTTATAGGATAGAGCCTTAAGTCCATGCCATAATAATTGAAGTAGTGTTGCTTAACCTAGAGAAGAAAAGATTTAGCAGTGATGGAGGGTCATTCTCTTCAAGGATTTGAAGGGTTGTCATGGAGGAATTGAATTTGTTTTGCCTTGTCCCAAAGGGCAGAAAAAGGATAAATTAGTGGAAGTTACAAAGAGGACATCTGACACTGATATAAAGAAGAAAAAGCTTAACAATCCTAAGTATTCAAAAGTGAGATAGGCTGCCTAAGAAAGTGGTAAATCATGGGCACTGGAAATCATCAAGGGAATTCTGGGTAGATCAATATTTGTTATGTTTACTTAATGGGGCCCTCATGTATTCACGTATACTAAATGACCTATAAGTACCCTTCTCCATCTAAGATTCTTCAGCATTCCAAGCATCAGATCTCAAAGAACACCAAGTCCTTTATCAGATTCTTATCCAAGAAGAAAGGAGGATTTCTCAATGAGAGAGCTGTGACTAGTGACAGATATGTATATATATTTTAAAAGACACCTTATTATAACTATAGGAAGGAGAGAATTCAAGGGTTTTTAACTTGTTTTGCAATTTTCCTATATTTTTTAATGTTAAAATGCTTTCACTATTTATTTTTCTATAATTGTCTCATTTGTTAACCATATCACAAATTATTCATCTACTAATTTTTCTGTTTAAATTAGTTAGACTTCATAAATGAATAGCCAGGTGTTTATTTATGAAATGACAGAATCCTGCCATAGATTTGAATTCTTTCAGGAAATCTATTTACTCCAATTCCCCAAGTGGCCTAGTTGTCCTGTCACAGTGCCTGACACCTAGCACTAGAATCATCTGACACCAATGTCACCAGGGATATTGGTGATACCTTTCATACTGAGATTTTAAAAACTGTGATGAGGACTGACACACAAGTCCACTAAAATTGGAAGTGATTGAATAGCTATGATAAGGGAGGGACTGTGCTGAGATTTCCAAGTCAATTTTCCAGAATGGATTCCCCCCTCATCTCCAGATTTTTTGGGTGAGGCAAAGAGTGAGGGAAGGTAGAGTGAGAGGGGCACAGCACTTGTAATCAAATGAACTCCTTTATGAAGTCTTTTCTGATCTCCTAAGGTGTGGGTGAATTCTAGAGAATGTGACATAGTAGTCAGGGCATTAGACATGGAGACAGGAAGACCCAGGTTCAAATTATGCCTCAGATATTTACCAGCTAGTGCCCCCAGGCAAGTCACTGACTTGGTGTAGTTGGTGGTTAGAGTACTGGAGTTGCACTGTAGGTAAGTTATTTAACATCCCTCAGCCCCCCTTTCTCAATCTATAAATTAGAGATAATGTCACTTGCCTTGATTAGGTCAGATTAGGTTAGTGCTCTTTCCATCCCTGCTACATTCCAGGCATCATATTTTATGAGGACATTAGTATAAACTGAAGCATCCAGAATTGGACTTATATGATGGTTGTGGACCTTAATTCCAAGTACAAGGATGAGAGTAGGGATTATTAACCTGTAGACTTAACAGCAGGGGAAGGTGAGAGGGTTTCAGTTCTTTTCAAGGATTTGAAAGGCTATCATGGTGGAAGGAGAATTCAATTTGCTCTGTGAAGATCAAAGGAAATATGTATGGTGTTTTGAAACCCCTACACACTATATTAATGTTAATTATATTAATTATTAATATATTAATGTTAGCTGTCATTAATTTTTATTAATCACTTAAACTCCCTGCAGCTCAGCTTTCTCATCTTTAAAATAAGTGGTTCACCTTGATAGGTAATAATGCCCCTTCCAGCTTTAAGTCTATGATATAATCTTTTCTTTACATCAAAGTATCTCATATATACTTACCTTCTTACATGTTCTATCTCCTTAGCAAAATGTAAATTTCTCAAAGGACTAAGAAGGTGGCACAGTGAATAGATCATGGAGCATGGAGTCAGGTATACCTGAGTTCAGAGCCTGTCTCAGACACTTGCTATGTGACTCTGGATAAGTTACCTAACCTCATTTATTTCAGTTTCCTCAGCTATGGAATAAAGAATAATAGCACCTGTTTCTTTGAGGAACAAATGAGATAATACTTACAAAGAGTGCCTGTAACAGAAAAGTGCTGAGTAATTGCTTGTTTCTTTCCTTGAAGGCAGAAGGTCTTTTTGTTGTTGATTGTCTTAATTTTGTTTTTATATCCACAGTGTAGACTAGTGCCTTGTTAGATGAATGCTTATTTGACTAGATTGGGTTGTTTTGAGATCCATTTATTGCACTGAACAGAATATGGGCAAATGACTTCATCTCCCTGAGTTTCTTTCCTCATCTTTATAATGATGTCTACCTTAGTTGGCTCTTGTGAGGATCAGACCCAAAGAATGTCAGGGGGCTAGTAAGAAGTGAGACCATTATTCCTGAACAGACTCCTGACAACCAAGACTGCCTGCCTTGCCCCGCCTGAGATGACTGGACTTTATTTACTCATTATAGTCCATATATCCAAGACCAGTAGTGGATACTACTCAAGTCACTACCCAAGACTCATACATCTTTCTCTCATGTGAAAGCATGTCACTTCTGTGCCCTTTTATTTGATGGATGTACCTAACTCCCTGTTCTACAAACATTGAATAAGTTCTAATTATTGTTTCTGTGCCAACTGCTTTGAAAAATGAAAATCTGACCTTGGAACAATAATTCCTCTGTGGGAATTGTGGTTTTTCTACTTACCCTTCAAGGTGTAATTCAAAGCCTTCCTCCTCTGTGATGCCTCTCCTGACTACTCTAGCCTATCTTTTAGATTTCGACTGTACTAGTAAATGGAAAAACAGATTGTTCCCATACTTACTGAACACCTCATAGTACTGAGTTCTGTTGTTAGGCTCTGTAGTGGATGCAAAGATGAGGAAGATAGAGTTCCTGCCATTGGGAAGTTTTCTGACATTGATTTAAATATTTTATACATATAGAGGTTTTGTCATCACTATTAATCAACTAAATTGATCAACTAAAAATATTTATTAAGCAGGTATTACTTGCCAGACAGTAGCCAAGTAGTACAGTGGAGAGAGTGCTGGGCCTAGTCTCAGGAAGACTCATCTTCATGAATTCAAAACTGGTCTCAGACACTACTACTGACATTACCACTACTCAGACAGTACTAGCTGTGTGATGTTGAGCAAATGTAATTTCATGCTGCTTGCTTCAGTCTCCTCATCTGCAAACGAGCTAGAGAAGGGAAAGAGAAACAGGGAGACAGATAGATATAGAGACACAAAGACATAGAGTGACAGAGACAGAGAAACAGACAAAAACAGAGAGGAAGAGAGACAGGGAGAGGGAGAAAGAGAGGGATAAGGAAAGGAAAAGAGAGAGGGAGAGAAAGAAAGGGAGGGAGAGAGAGAGAGAGAGAGAGAGAGAGAGAGAGAGAGAGAGAGAGAGAGAGAAAGAGAGAGAGAGAATTATAAATTTTTTTAAGTTCAAAGAATTTTAACCTGAGAATGTTTAAGAAACAATTTGATAACTGTATTTCAACATAATTTCCCTCTTTGTAATCATATATATTTTCTTAACAATTCTATATATTTCTTTTATGCATCTAAATATATTATTCTGAGAAGGGGTCTATAGGTTTCACCAGGCTACCAAAGGGGTTCAGGCACATGAAATGTTAAGAATCCCTGTTTTAGCTGTAGAATTGACAGCTTGGCAACTCTTTAGATAAGGGAGTGAGAGAGACTGAAGGGGTAAGATGATTCGAAGGTAGTAAACTTAGGTGACAGAATGGATTATTGTTTTGTCTGCAGAAGCAGGAAAGCAGTGAAGAGGGGTGATGTGAGGGAAAGATGATGAGTTCCATTTTTAAAATTTCTCTGATTATTTAGGAGGCTCTTGGTTATCATTTGTAATAAAATTCCCATTTATACGTCTATTATGGTTAAAAGCACTTTCCCATCCATTACCTTAATTGACCTTCCTCAATCATAATAACTATTAACATTCTTCTCCTCCTTTTACCCCTTCTCCTCAAACATTTATATATTGTTTAAAACTTCCAAAATATTGTACATATATTCTAGTTTATTGGCCTCCTTGGAAATCCTGAGAGAAACAGTATCTGTACTATACCCCTCATTTTCAGGTGAAGAAACAGAATTTCATAGAGGTCATCTGACTTGTCCATGGTCACAGGTCAGGTTAGAATAATAGGATTAAGAGATGGAAGGAATCTTAGAAAATACCTTATTTAATCCTTTTTTTCTCCTACTTCCCACTTTTCAAGCATAGTACAGTACCCAGCACATAGTAGGTGCTTAATGATCATCAATTAGAGATTAATTGAATTATTGACTATAATTGGTAACTTTCCAGGAATAAAAAGTGAATTACCCAAGGTCAGAGAGATAGCAATTGACATAGATGGAATTTGATTCATGAAATCAAGAAATATCAGATTTAAAAGGGATTTCAAGTATCACCTATTCCAACTAATACATGGATAGGAATCCTCTGTATGATATCCTTGATAAGTACTCATCCACCCTTTGCTTGAAGGCCTCCAATTTTTATTACCAGCAAAAGCAATGCATTCTACTTTTGGATAGCTCTGAACTCAATGTGTTCAATGTTATGCCATGATAGTTTTATGAAGGCAAGTTGAATATTCCTCCCAAGGCTTTATTGTATACCTTTATTACATATGTGTATTTTAAGTAGGAATAACATAGAACCAGAAACATTTTCACACCTTCACTTAGCATAGTGTCTGACACACAGAAGGTGCTTAATAAATGCTAATTGACTGATTTTCTTCACTTCCCAAACTTAGAATCTTTCTATTAAAAAGAAAGGTATTATTAAAAAAATTGCTCTTTAGAAATGCTCTGATAGGGACCATTGATGAGTTACATTTCTGAGGATCTTCTAGGAATGCAAGTTCACATGGCTTCAGAACTTGGGTGACTCTCCTTCTGTTACTCTGAATTATCCTTGCAAAACTTCCAATGTGGATGCTGAATGCATTAACCTTTAAATCAGAACTGTTCAGGGATAAATTAACTTACCTATTTGAGCAGCTGTCCTTCCCCCAAATGGCTCCCATTGGTTATTCAGCAACATTCCTTGTTAGCTGCTGAGTAAATAAAACTTTGCTATGGAGTTGATTATAAGGAACAGTAGGGGCCTAAATTAAAGATAAACTTTTAACCTATCAACAATGATTTCTAGCTTTCTAAGTCACTTTTGATCTTGTCTTATCTCACCAGAGATGAAATTCAAAGAGACAATTCATATGGTTAGGGAATTATTTGTTTTGGGGCTTATCAGAATATTCTTTCTAAATTTAGCGCTATGATGGACACATGGCCTTTGCTGTTTTCTTAATGCTGATAACAGTCATCTTTATATGGTGAATCATAGCTGTGATGTGCTTTAAATAGTTTTATCTGAACCTTATGACTCTATATCAAGTGTTGACAATGAAATATTATTCCTATTTTATAAACTAGAGACCTGAGGCTCCAAGTGGGCAAGTAGGCTAAGCTCGCCCAGTAAGGGACTACTAGGACCCTAGTCTTCAGATTCCATTTTCATTGCCCTTCCTACTGTATTCTTATGTTGACACAGTAAAATGGAGAGCTAAGAGTCAGTATCTAGGGAAAGAGAGTCTCATTTCACCTTAAAATTTATTACAAAGAAAAAGGGATGGGGACAGGTAACATGGTTTGGGGTCTGGTTTCTTGGTTTCAAATGAAAGGGATTTTCTCAGCTTTTACTTTAACTTTTGTTTGGGTAGATACAACATAAGAATCTTTGGATATGGATAATGTAATATCAATAAGTCAAGAACAACTATGAAAGAAATGCTGATTTGACCCAAAACCCAAACTCCACTTAATCCAAACAAAAAAATAGGGATTAATTCCCTCCTTCAAACATTTGGGACATTATTTGTATCTCTAAATGAAACAATAATATTCATTGCTATATTACTTTAAAGTTGTATCTCATTCTCCACATCAAAACCCTGGGATGTTTAGGTACAGATATCTTAATTTTAACAAAAGAGGAAACCGAGACTCATGGAATTTTATTGATTTTCTCACAGCTATACAGGATGTGCCAAGGTTGGATCATCTTATTTCAAGCCAAATAGTCTTTCCCCACAGCTGGATCTAAACAGGAAGATTGTCTGCCATATCTTCTGTACATTTCCACCATTTATTATAGGTCTCGATAGGCATTTCTTATCCGTCTCAGCTCTACCAGCTTGTAAGTATTCAGGATATCTACACTGTACTTATAATTTATTTCTTCCTCTAAATCTGAGAACAAAAGTAAACACTCAGTAAATATCAGCTTAGTTTAACCGAACCCATCAAAAGGAGAACAATAACTATGTTAGGGTTCCATCTTAATAAACTGTACCCTGCCTATGCCACACTTAATCATGTTATTTCAATGTATGCATCTGAGAGCTAACTTACCCATTATTGATGAAGTATGAATTCTAGCTGTCTTACTCAGAATAAAATATTTCAAAATAAAAATATCTCAAAAAAAGAAGATAGCTTTCTAAAGAATTCAGAGGTACATTGGAAAATTAGATGAACTGATGAAGAGGAAATTAAGCATAACCAGGAAAATATTATCACAATGACCAGAATGATAAAATGAAACAATGTTGTATAATTATATTAACCAAGCTTGGCCCTGGCATACCTCCCTTTACTCACCTATAGATGTAGTGGAGTATTCTTGTGGCACATTGCACTTAGGAGTAGACATGTCAGGTATGGTTGGTAAGTTGAATGATTTTGCTGAACTCTTCCTTATTTAAACATTATTGTAAGTGAAATCTTGATTAGTAGTGGAAGTGAAAGGATATATCCAGAAATGTATAAATTGTAAAAGGCAAAAAACCCCCCAAAAACATCACTCCTCAAACTGTGAGAGATATATGATTTGATTTTCTTTTAATTATTCATCATACGAGCTTTAACATTCAAGTCACTTGTCTATTTTGAATTTATTGCAGGGTATCATATATAATTATATATAATTTAGAATGTATTATATATGCAGATACATATGAAATCTAAATTGAACTTTCTCCAGACTGCTTTATAGTTTTTTGTAGTATTTCTTGTCAAATAGGAAGTTCTTCCTTAGGTAATTTATGTTTGGGGTTTATTGAACACTGAGTTATTCAGTTCAATTATTTCTGATTCTTCCTTGTCTAGTCTGTTCCATTGATCTACCGTTCTGTTTTTAAACCACTACTAAATGGTTTTGATGATTAATGCTTTACACCATAGTTTGAGGTCTGAAAGTGCTATTTTTTCTTCATTCCCACCTTTTAAAAATATTCTCCTTAACATTTTAGAACTTTTGTTATTCCAGTAAATTTTGTTATAATATTGACTAGCTCTATATAGCATCCAAATCTATATGGTAACATCATTTGTATGGTATTCTTATGATATTGGCATGGTCCAGTCATGAGTCAAGTCAATGACAAGAATTTATTATGTGGAGGTACTAAACTAAACATGAAGTATGAAGTCTACAAATAAAAAACAAAAGCAAGATAGCTCCTGGCTCAAAGAGCTAACATTCTGATGTAGAAAGATGACAAATAAATGATGAAAGAGAGAGAGAGAGAGAGAGAGAGAGAGAGAGAGAGAGAGAGAGAGAGAGAGAGAGAGAGAGAGATGGAGTAGCAAGAACACGAGAAGATTGGAAACAAAGCCTGTGGAGGTGGTTAAGAGACAAACTCACCAATTTAGGGGATCACAGGAGCAGAAGCATATTTGGGGTGAGGATGCCACAGGTACTGAGGGAACTCTTGGGTGACAAGACCACTTAGACATGGTCAAGAAGCTCCAAAAAGTTAGGAGTAGAGTCAAGAAAGAAAAGAAGGATCTCTGGCCTGCACTCTTCTTAAAAATGGAATTTCTGGGAGGAATTCACTAACGTGAGTGCCATAAGCACTGAATGTTTCTCTTGTTATTTAAAATATTCTTTATTTTTATAAAACATTTTAAAATGGGTCTTTATAAGTATTGAGTATTCTTTGATAGATCACTTCCTAATTGTTAATATTGTTATCGTTTTTAAACATATTTTCTAGTTATTCTAAATGGGAATTCCTTTTCTATTATTGTTTATATTACGGAGGGAAGGTAACAGAATGGATAGAGGGTCTGGTCTGAAAGGAAGACTCATCTCCCTGAGTCCAAATCTGGCCTCAGATATTTACTATGTGACCCTGGGCAAATCCTTTAACCCTGTTTGCCTCAGTTTCCTCATTTGTAAAATGAACTGGAGAAGGAAATAGCAAACCATTACAGTGTCTTTGCCAAGAAATCCTTAAATGGGGTTACAAAAGGTTGGACATAGCTGAATAAAACTTACAACATAAGGTTGTCACTTCCAATTTGGGGGCAGCTAGGTGGCTCGATGGATAGAGCACTGAATTTGTAATCAGGAAGACTTATTTTCATGGATACAAATCCAGCATCAGATACCTACTAGATGTGTGACTTTAAGCAAGTCATTGAGTCCTGTTTTGCTCTATTCTATCTATTTCTATATAGCTACATCTACATCTGTCTATCTATCTATCTATCTATCTATCTATCTATCTATCTATATAAAGTGAACTAGAAAAGAAAATGGCAAACTGTTCCAGTATCTTTGCCAAGACAATCCAAATGAGGTCATGAATAGTCAGCTGGAACTGAAAAACTATTGAAGAGCAAAAACAGATTTTGTTACTGCAGTGTGGAAATGTATATTTTTGTGGGTTATTTTGTAGTTTATAACTTTATGCTGGTACTATTAATAATTTATTTATAAAACTTTATGCTGGAGCTATCAATAATTTATTTATATTTTAATGAACAATTTAATTAATTATATTTAATTTGTTTTTTGATTCCCTTGGATTTTCTAAGTAAACCATCATATATTCAGAAAACAAGAATAAATTTCTCTTTTTCTTTATCATTTCTATAATTTGAATTCTTAAAGCTATCTCAAATAATTGCAAAGTAATCAGGAATTTTATTTACTTATGTGTTTATTAGGAAAGCTTCTAGCATTTTGATATGACATAGAATGATAGTTTTTAATTTTAGGTAAATACTTATTTTCCCAAACATTAAAAGATTCCTTTATCATTATACTTTATGGTTTTTTTTATTATGAATGAATCCTGTACTTTATGAAAGACTTTTTCTGCATCTACTCATATAATCATTTTAGGGTATTTTGTTTGTAATATAATTAATTAAGCTATTTTCTTCCTATTTTTGAAACATCTATGGACCTCTAGTAAAGTTTCAAGAGGATCAAAGTGAACGATTGTTGTAAAATTAATTGCTGAAGTCTTTTTTTCTGGAATTTTATTTGTTTTAAAAATCATTTTTCATCAGGTATATTGCTCTGTGATTTTTATTATTTCTTTTTCTTCCTTTAGGTATTGAGATTATATCTATCTCATAAAATGAGGTTAGAAACTTTTTATTTTTCATTTTTTAATATTTTATGAAGTATAGGTATTGATTATTCTTTACAAGTTTAATAGGATTTTTTTCTCAAAATCTTTCTGTAGTAGGTTGTTTCATTTTTCCTTTGATAGGTCATTTAGAGCTATCCTAATTCCTTATTCTGATATTTTTTTATGTGGTGAGTAATCTTCCGTGTCTTTTTGTTTCTCAGTTTTGTTGGCATGTAACTGTACAGTAACATCTGAAATTCTTTTTGCTTCTTTTGATTTTATTATGATTTTATGTGGACAGTACTTCATTTTTCTCTTACTTCTTTGTAAATACTTGTTCATTAATTTTTATTAATTTTTATAAAGTTTTTCATTTTAGTTATTTTTTGTCTATTTGGTTTTCGGTTTATAATCCTTTAATTTTCAAGATGTACTCTTTCTTTATTTTGATATTGTTTGTTAGTATTCTAGTTTAAAATGAATAGTCAATTAATTAATTCAATTAATTAATAATTTTCCTATTTCTTAATATATTTTAAGGGACACACTTTTCTCCTGAGATCTGTTTTAGCTACACCACAGCAGTTTAGATATTCTGCCTCATCATTATCTTGCACATATCTATTTTTATGATTTGTTCTTTCACCTGTTTTTTAGGATTTTATTAAGTCTCCATTTAAATCTGTATTTAGTAACATTTTATTGCATCATAGTCATACTTTATCAGCTCCTAGTAAGGTTCTTTAGTTTTAATAGTAAATTTTTAGCATAAGACAGTACTAGAAAATAGTGAAAATACATTCGTAATCTTTTGTAGTAATGTTTGCTTTCACCTTTAACAATCAGCAAGGGAACACAAGACAAAGAAAAAACAATGAAATGACATTGTGAGCAAGATATTGTCTTAATAAATCTGAGACACATTTTTCCATAAATAATTATTTAGCTATTAATAACTATTAATAAGAAGATCATGTGCATGAAAAATACACTTTAAGGGCAATTCGTACCATTCCACTCTAGGGCTCCTGATAACTTCTGGTAATGCCATCAATCTACTCCCACAAAATCTGTTCTCCATTTCTCTCTTCTGGACATGTAATCACCCCTGGCTACTAATCTCCTGAATGTTTAATCTCTGCTATCTATTTAGTCTCTGCCAAATATAGTTCTCCATAATGCTACTTTACTGGATGTGTCCGTTTCTGCCAAATAGTGCTAAACACAATCCCATTGTGCACATAACTGGAGATGCCATCTGCTTCCTGCTTCTGACTTCAGCTGGTCCTTGTAAGGTATATTTTTCTCATAGGAAGAGTGGGCTTTGATATATTTTTTATTTCTTTTTAGAGTGGTTATTCTTATTTATCTCTTTAAAATATTTTATCAACTAGAAAATTTTCAAACAGTATGGTGTCATACACAAAGAATAAAGGAATATATATGTAATTATTTTAACACATTTTCATTAATGAATATTAAGCTGAATTATATATTAAATTTAGGAGGGACATCATAACTTTAAGGACAGAGAGAATCACTCAAAGCCAGAGAAATTTGGGATCAAGTTTTGGCTCTGAAACAACCTCACTGTGTGACCTGGGGAAGGCATTTAAATTTAAATGCTCTAGCCAGGGCACTAAAACTTTTAGAGAAGATACTAACTTACATTGGTAATAGGAGTTTCCTTATTTGGAATCTCCTTGTGCCAATAAAATCACAAGTCAATATCTATCTTATTAAATTTAATGGCGCACTAACAACTGCCTTGTTTTTTTGTGTCCCTTTCTGAACTACCTCCTGCTCTCTTTTATGCATTTCAAAAATGTTTCATTCATGTTCTTTTCTTTATTTTCTCATCTTTGGATCACTCTCACTACCATCCACTTTCTCCACAATTCTCCCCACTTCCAAACAAAAGCCCTCCTTTAAAATAAAGGAGTACATTCAGGCAAAAAAAAAATGTGTTAAGAATACATTTTATTCTACATCAAGAAATGTACTTCATTAGCATTCTTTTGGACTAGTGATTGGTCATTTTGTACTGACCAGAGTTCTGCAGTTTTTCAGATTTCCTTTTCTTTCTTTGTTTTGGTAATTATATACATAGTTTTACTGGTTCTGCTTATTTTATTCTGAATTAATTCATACAAGTATTCCTAGATTTCTCTGAATCTACCCTCCCCCCTTTTGCTGTTTCTCATGGCACAACAAAATTCCGTCACATTCATATTTCTAACATCATTTGTTTTCAAGCCCCTAACAGTATTCTCTCCTCTCATCTTCTCAACTTGGTACATTAGGTCACACTTCATTAAAAAAATTGGGGTCATTCAATGAGAGGTTCCTCTTCTTTCTACCTATTCATGTTGCATTACTCAAATATCTTCCCCTAAGATCTCCTCCTCCATTTCTGTCTATGAAGAAGAGATGCCTCTACTCTGCCCAGCAAACACCTTTATGTGCATACTTGATCCCATCCTTTTCCATTTTCTCCAGTAGATTGATCCTTTATCATGCTTACTGTCTCTGATCTTTAGTGTATCTCTATTTGTTCCTTTCCTGCTACCCCCAAATGAATCCATGTTTGTCTCATCTTCAAACAAAACAGTTCATTAATCCTTTCTAATCTGCTAGCTGTTGACCTATATCTTTTCTTCCCTTCTTAGGTAAGCTCCTTGCCAAAATATTCTAAAATTGGTGCCTCTACTTCTCTTCTCACTTTAAATCCTCTGTAGTCTTGCTTCTGACCTCATCATATGAATGGAAATTATCTCTCTGAAGCCACCACTGATCCCTTTCTTGACAAATCTAGTGGCCTTTTTTGTTTTTTTTTCAATAGTTATTAAACATTTTTTATTTTAATAAATTTATTTATTTAACTTTTTACATTCATTTTCTCAAGATTTTGGGTTCCAAAATTTTGACCCCATTTGTCCCCTCCCCCCACTCCAATACACTGAGAATTCTAATTTTCCCCTATCACCCATCTGCCCTCCCTTCTTTCATCCTACCCTTCCCTTACCCCAACTTCTCTTTTGTCCTGTAGGGCCAGATAGCTTTCTATTCCCCATTATCGGTATTTCTTATTTCCTAGTAGCAAGTACAATACTCAACAGTTGTTCCTAAAACTTTGAGTTCCAACTTCTCCCCATCCCTCCCTCCATACCCATTCCGTTTGGGAAGGCAGGCAGTTCAATATAGGCCATATCTGTGTAGTTTTGCAAGTGACTTCCACAATAGTCATGTTGTGTAAGACTAACTATATTTCCCTCCATCCTATCCTGCCCCCCAATTTTGCTATTCTCTCTTTTGATCCTGTCCCTCCCCAAGAGTGTTGACATCAAATTGCTCCCTACTCCCATTACCCTCCATTCCATCATCCCCTCCCCACCCTGCTTATCTCCTTCTCCCCCACTTTCCTGTATTGTAAGATAGGTTTTC
>CM053773.1:159396839-159436373 GCA_028658325.1 Potorous gilbertii | reverse complement strand
GAAGCTTGGAATTATTTGTTCACCAAGAAAATAACCTTCTATGGTCTTATTTTTTTTTCCCTTTTCTTGGCATTTTCCCAGCCAGTTACTTGACTTCTGAGAGTCCTCTCCACCCCTGGCCTAGGTCTGCCCAGCTAGTGCTTGGGGTCTGAGATTCAAATGCTGCTCCCCAGCCTCAGGGCTTTTGGCAGCAGGCCTGGCTGCTATTCAATGGGAGCTTAAGTTCTGGTGCTTAGGTCGGGGCAGGGCCACCTCCCAGGCTCAGTTCCCTCAGGGGGGTTATGCAGAGACCTTCTGTAATGGAGCTGCTGCTGAGCTCCTGCCTGTTCTGGGACCCTCTGGCCGCCTGCTCTGGGAGCCTCTGGCGACCCACTGCCGCTGCCTCTGCTGCTGTCTCCCGAGGGGGCCTGAGTCCCAGAGACACCCCGCTCCCCTCTCAGCCCATCTCTCTCATTGCCCTGTGCATCTATGGGTGGAGGGACCTTCTCGGCCACTGGAGATTCCATCCCTGAAGCCTGCTCGGATCTGCTTGCTCCTCTCAGTGCTGCTTGGCCAGGGCAGGAGATAGCTCCGCTGCTGTCTGGGGTGCGATGGACCTTTGGGATTGGTTTTTCAGGGCTCTCTGGAACGGAAATCTCCTTCACTGTGTTGCTGCGTGGCTTCCACTGTTCCAGAATTTGTCAGGAGTTCCTTTTAGAGGAAATTCATGGGCTGTGGGTTCGGAGCTAGCATATGTGAGTTTTTCTACTCTGCCATTTTGACTCCGCCTCCCCAGACTGACAAAACTGAAAAACCCCTTTATTCTGAACTCCCTGCCATGGTTATTTTGCTCTGGTCCTTAGATTTGCCTGGGATCTGAATATGAGACCCCATCTTCCTGCTAAGGTGATAACCAAGCAGCTCTCCTCCTTTGTGTGTTTGCTCCTTGTGCAGTATACAGACATAGTCCAGTCATCATTCCTTATTCTGGTCTGCCACAACTCGGTAATTGAAGTTCCCCTATTCACTTCTCCTTGGATCCGCTACCCAGCTCTTATATGTGAGTGACAGAGCTTTCCTTCCTGCAAATGTCTAGTCACTTTGTGCTAAATTCTTCATTCTCTAGAGTACATACCAGGCCTCTGTTCAGTCCTCATATTTCTCTCCCAGTACAAGGAGACATACTCTCCTTCATATCATTTCAGTCATGGGGTAGAGTAGTCTTAAACTTAATGTTTGATTTTCTACATAACATTTGCCTTACCAAATTCATTTTCATATACATTATAGCCAAAGATGAATCAGTCAATATCTCTGCAACTCTAAGACTGGTAAAAAAAAAAAAAAGGTTGTTTGGTATTTTGCTCCACTCTTGCTGGCAAATCCAGCCTGGATTTCAGCAACTAGATTTCTGGCAGCTCACTATCCTGAACTTTCAAGTCTCCCAAGGACATAGCTACCTCTAGGCCCTTTCTATTAAAAGTAGGAAAGAAGAGTCTCTGTAGAGACAGAAGCAACAGGAAGGCCATGAGGTCTATTTCTTGCCACATTCAAGTGAGAGAGAACTTCGTCACCAGACAAGAAAGAGTCAGAAAAACACAAGTTTCTTTGGTGATTCATACCTTTTGAATGTCCCCAGTCCAGGCTCTGTATTGAATCAAAGAGGTTTTTCTTTGACAATGATGAGTGGACAGATTATCTTTACATATCCCAAATCAGAAAACAGGTTGCTGTCATTATCTATCATTTTCCCTTTCTGGAAGGAGAGCCCCCAGCTTCTTCTAGTCTATGTATGTTCACCAGTCACTTTTATTAGCCTTTTCCTTGGGGTATATTTCTAATGATTGCATCACTGGGTCACATGTAAAATTTAATAACTTTTGGGGTATAGATCCAATTTACGTTCTAGAATTGTTAGATCAGTTCATAGCTTTCTGAATGGTGTGCCTTTGGTGTTGTAGATCTCCTCTAACAACTGTCATTTTACTTATCTTTTGCCAATTTTATGGATGTAAAGTGGATCTTGAGAGTTGTTTTGATTTTCATTTCTCATATATGATAGATTGAAGCAATTTTCACTGTTATTGATTAGATTTTTAAAAATCATTAATTTATGTATTTGTTGTTATGAGCATTTATTATCAATCCTTGTGCTGCTTTCTCAATCAACAATTTAAAAATAATGGCCAATAAAACCTTCATAAGAAACAATAAATGGTTGTTCATGCCTTCCTTCTATAGACCATCAAAGTAAATTCCTCTATTGATCATGTATTAGAAATGCATGTCCCATTCTGCATTTTAAGTTGATCACCTCTCTGGTAGCAGAGAGATGTCATGTTTCATTTTCAGTCCTTTAGCCTCATGGTTTAGCATTGCATCAACAAGAATTTTAAAGCATTTGAACATTTTCTCTACAATATTATCATTGTACAAATTGTTCTCCTAATTATGCTTACTTTGCATAATTTCCATTTCCCTCTGCAAATTTCCATTTTGTTATATAATAAAATAATATTGTATCACATTTATGTATCACAATTTGTTTCATCCTTTCCCAAAGAGTGGAACCCATTTAATTTCTTAATTTTGGCAACTATACATTGCATAGTTACACATACATGTGTAGGTATGTATATATGTGTGTATATATATATATATACACAGATATATGTATACATACATGTATATGCACATATATGTATATATTTATGTGTTGTATCTCTTTTGCAGAGACTGATTGACTTCCATCAAAGTCCAGTGGCAAGGTAAAATTCAAGCTCATTAGTGATGGTCTAGTATGCAGTGAATGACCTTGGTTTCCTTGATCTCTGACCTAACTTTACATGCTCCCCAGTACTCACTTTAGCAACCTTTGGGGGTCTTAGAACAAATTGTGCTCATCTATCCATTCCACTGGGGCAATCTTCACATGCTTGGGATAGACATTTATGCTCCTCCCCCACAACTCACCAGTAGGTTTGAGTCCCTTTAGCTACTCTCAGTCTGGTTTAGCCCATCTGCAGAGACAGTTTACTGTTGTGCATGCTATAGCTTCTTGGAGCCAAAGGTGAGAACTGAATAGCAGGTAGACATCAAAAGTGGATGAACAACCCTGTAAAGGGCTCAGTAAACCCCCACATCAAAGGTATTAATCCTCCTTGATCAACCCATGTACTGGTGTGTGTGTGTGGGTAATGGAGAGGGAAGAGTAAAGAATGGTTATGAGGTTATGAACCTAAGCAACCTAAAGATGGTAGTAACTTCAATACAACTACAAAAGCATGGAAAGGGTGGGTTTTGATGAAGAGGGGTAAGAGGGAGAAAGCAGAAAGTCATCCTAAAGAATCAAATAAGATACTCTCAGATTCTTAACCAGGATATATTTGGAGACTTTTCCATTCAAATTTAAAATGCATTGAAATATCTTTCAAAAGTCAGAAATATTCAAGAATTTATATATATATATATGTATATATATATATATACATATATATAAAATCAGATTATCATTTGAATTATTATTTCAGATGCTTAATTTTTAAAAGAAATGCATACATACATATATACATATGCACACATACATACATATATCACTTTTGTACATAATCCTAGTAATTGTCTAGCTAGATCCAAGGTTATGAACAGTTCAAAAATATTTTGTACATAATTCCAAATTTATTTCTAGAATGACTGAACCAACCCAGACTTCTATCAACAGTGTATTGATGGGCTTACTTTCCTGTAGCCCCTCCAATAGTTGTCATTTTCCTCTTTTGTCACCTTTGACATTCTGATAAATGTAAGGTAGAACCTCAGAGTTGGATAACTTGGGTTTTTCCCTTAAGAACTGCCTGTTCATAACCTTTGACAATTGACATATTGGTGAATATTTCTTATGCTTATGTATTTGTGTCAATTACTCTTTTCTTTGAGGCAACATTCATTATTGCAATAAAAATTGCAAAGAACCTAAACTGTATTTAAATTTCCTCCAGTTACCTCCAAAAATCAAGCTGGTAAAGTAAGTAAATTCAACTCTTTCCTTCAATAGATATATTTCACACACTCCTGGGCAGATCATTTGATTTCTCAGTGTCCCAATCATCATATAAGAGGATGGTGGTTATTCTTCGTTGGTAAAAGAAACTTCTTCAGGAGGAGCTCCCTAAAAAGATGAAATAATAGGTCTGAATAATCACAATAAAAATGCAAGAGTCAATTTGGGAAAAAAATAAAACTGGCTCACATTGAAATTGGAAAAAGATTTGTTGTCTTTGATTTATGACAAGCAGAACACAAACAAGTCAACTGTTCATTTCAGGCAAATGATTAACATTTGGGGCTGTATCAAAAATAGCTGAAAGGTTGCTTTGTAGTATGTCTCCCATGGCATTTCTCAGAAAGCTAAAGCTGCCTCTTTGTGACAGGGAGATATGCAGGGGGCTCTAACTGCCGTTAAATAGTTAACACCTGTCTCTGATGTCCTGATAGATATTCCAAGTGTCAGTTTTGAAGAGAAGGGCCAGGCCAGTTGTTATGAATGAATGACTCAGCTACCCAACACTTTGCATTATAAAGAAAAGCTCTCTGATCTTGTTTCTAAAGAGCACTGTGATTGCTCCCCTCTCTTGAACTCAGAGTACACATTCCAATCTCATCTGCCTGACTGTTGGTTCAGATCTTTCCTTCCATGATGATGCTTCATTCTAAACTATAGGGGCAGTCTTCCACCACCACACATTTTGACTTCTTGACAGGTGTTATTAATTTTATCCTTGCAATGTGTCTCCCCAACCATCACTTATTATAGTTCAAACTTATTGTGTGGTTCTGGGGCTCTTCACTTCATTATCTCTTACAATGGCCTAATACAACAGTAGGGGGTAGCTAGGTAACACAATGGATAGAGTGATAGGCCTGGAGTTAGGAAGACTCATCTTCCTGAGTCCAAAACATTTATTAGCTGTGTGTCCCTGGGTAAGTCACTTGACCTTGTTTGCTTCAGTTTCTTCATTGTAAAATGAGTTGGAGAAGGCAAACCACTACAGTATCTTATGCCAAGAAAACCCAAAATAGGGCCACAGAGAGGAAGACACAGAAAATAATGAATAACAATGCTAATCTTAATTGCTTTCATTGCTTCCATTCTCCTCCCTCCCCTCACAAGCAAAAACTTATTTCCCATAGATCTTTCATGACTGCCAAAGGGATGTTCCTATAAGTAGGATCATGTAACTCCTACTCAAGAGCCTTTAATGATCCCCTCTTACCAGTAGAATGAATTATGAACTCTTCTATTTGGAATTTAAAGGCCATTGAAATTTGGCTCAAATCTTTCTTTTGAGAAAAAAGTATTATTAATAACCAATAACTTAAGGAGAATCATAGTTCCTCCCTTTTACTAAACCCCTGATTTCAAAAGCTTGGTCTCTTGAAGGACATTACTGATATTGAGATAGGACTAATTCTTTTTTTAAAAAAATAGTTTTACTTATTTATTTTTAGATTTTTGACATTTATTTCCACAAAATTTTGAGTTTCAATTTTTTCCCCATCTCTCCCCTCCCCCACCCCATAACACCTTGCTTTCTGATTACCCCTTCCCTTAGTGAGCCCTCCATTCTATCACACCTCACCCTTCACTTATCCCCATCTTCTCTCTTTCCTTGTAGGGCAAGATAAATTTCTATACCTTATTACCTATATTTCTTATTTTCCAGTTATATGCAATAACAATTCTCAACATTCGTTTCTAATACTTTGAATTCAAACTTCTCTCCCTCCCTCCCCATCCATCCCCACCGAGAAGGCAAGCAATTCAATACAGACTGTATATGTGTCATTTGCAAAAGATATCCATAATAGTCAGGTCATGTAAGACTCTATTTCCCTCCATCCTACTCTGTCCCCCCTTTCTATTTTTATTCTCTCATTTGACCTTGTCCCTTCCCAAAAATGTTTACTTCTAGTACCTCCTTCCTCCATTTGCCCTCCCTCCTATTATCCCCCTCACCCTACTTGTCTCCTTCTTCCTTACTTTCATGTAATGTAAGATATATTTTCATACCAAATTGAGAGGGCATGTTATTCCATCCTTAAGCCATATGTGTAGAGACTAAGCTTCACTTTTCCCCTCCCACCGCCTCCCTTTTCTCCTCCATTGAAAAAGATTTTTCTTATCTTTTTATAAGTGATAGTCCATCCCATTCCATTTCTCCCTTTCTCTTCCCAATATTTTCCTCTCTTGCCCCTTAATTTAATTTAATTTTTTTATGGATATTACATCTTCTGATTCAACTCAACCATTACTCTCTATTCATATGGGTATGTGTGTGTGTGTGTGTGTGTGTGTGTGTGTGTGTGTGTGTATGTGTGTGTAATCCCTCCACCTACCCAAATACTGAGAAAAGTCTCAAGAGTTACAAATATTATCTTTCCATGTAGGAATGTAAACAGTTAAGCTTTAAAAAGTCCTTTATGATTTCTCTTTCCTGTTTACCTTTCCACACTTCTCTTGATTCTTGTGTTTGAAAGTCAAATTCTCTATTCAGCTCTTGTCTTTTCATTATGAATGCTTGAAAGTCCTCTATATCATTGAATGACCATTTTTCCCCTGAAGGATTATACTCAGTTTTGCTGGGTAGGTGATTCTTGGTTTAAATCTCAGTTCTTTTGACTTCTGGAATATCCTATTCCAAGCCCTTCAATCCTTTAATGTATAAGCTGCCAGATCCTGTGTTATCCTGATTGTATTTCCACAATACTCAAATCATTTCTTTCTAACTGCTGCAATAATTTTTCCTTGACCTGGGAACTCTGAAATTCTTGGCCATAATATTCCTAGGAATTTCTCTTTTCAGGTCTCTTTCAGGAGGTGGACAGTGGATTTTTTCAATATTTATTTTGCCCTCTAGTTCTAGAATATCAGGGCAAATTTCCTTGATAATTTCATGAAAGATAATGTCTAGGCTTTTTTTGATCATGGCTTTTAGGTAGTCCCATAACTTTTAAATTGTCTCTGCTCAATCTATTTTGCAGGTCAATTGTTTTTCCAATGAGATGTTCCACATTATCTTCCATTTTTCAATCTTTTGGTTTTGTTTGGTAACTTCTTGGTTTATCACATAGTCCTTAGTTTCCCTGAACTCCACTCTCATTTTTAAAGAACTATTTTGTTCAACGAGCTTTTGAACCTCCTTTTCCATTTGACTAATTCTGCTTTGTAAAGCCTTCTTCTCCTCATTGGTTTTTTTGACCTCTTTTTCCAATTGAGTTAGCTTATTTTAAAGGTGTTATTTTTCTCAGCATTTTTTTTGGTTCTCCCTTAGCAAGCTGCTGATTTGCTTTTCAAGCTCTTCTATGGCTTAAGCCCAAGTCGTATTCATTTTTGAGGTACTGGAGGCAGATGCCTTGACTTCCTCTGACAGTATGAATTGTTTTTCCTCATCTGAAAGGATGGAAGGAGATACCTGTTCACCAAGAAAGTAACCTTCTGTGGTCTTATTTTTTTTTCCCTATTTTGGGCACTTCCCAGTCAGTTACTTGACTTCTGAATCTTTTGTCAAGGGGAGGGTCCTAATGTTCCTCCTACCCCAGGACCATGCTCAGGGCTCAGATTCAGATCAGCTGCTCAGTTCCCCCAAGGGCTTTGCATGCAGGTGGGGCCACCACTGAGGGCTGAGGCTCAGATCTCCTGCTCAATTCCCCCAGAGGCTTTAAGCCGAGCTGCTCAGACAATGGACCCAGGCTACTTCGGTGGCCACCTATCTGCCTATTGCTTCTGCCATTGGAAAGCCCTCTCACACTGACCTTTGAAGTTTTCTTTGTTGTTCGTGGGTTGAGGGATCTGGGATCTTCCCTGCTGGGGTTTCTACCCCAGAGTGATGTTCCAGTCCTGTTCTTCCTGGTGCATAGCCAGGGCTGGACTCTCCTCTGCTCAGCATCTTATGGGATTGACCTTTCCTGTTGTTCTTCCAGGTTACCTTTGACTGGAGTTCTTTTTTGCTCTGTCATTTTGTGGCTTCTGCTGCTCTAGAATTTGTTGAGAGTCATTTTTTACAGGTATTTTGTGGGGCTGTGGGGGAAGTACTAGAGTATATGCTTCTTTCTACTCTGCTCTCTTGACTCTGCCTTGACTAATATTCTTAATAATCATCTTCAGACTCCCCCAGTTGAGGAAACCATTGTGTTCTACTCAGGTTTGAATAGTGATGAATTTTTTGAATAGATGGTCTGAAGTTAGAAGTAAATGGCATAATCAAAGTTCATTTGAATAAATCCTCATTTTAATATTCTTTCTATCATTAATTGCTATCCACTCAGAGTTGATTGCTCTCTGGACACCCCTCTTCCAATGGGCATATAAGCTGTGATTCAGACACAGTGATTGTCTTTGGTGTAAGACAGAGATGGCAAAATGATTATCCTTCTATTAAAATGTTGGTATGATTAATAAAATGATTAAGTTACCCAGAATCATGTCTCTTCAATGTTGTAAACATTTAGCTTTTTAGGCATTTTTTTATTCCTTCTTACATCCTTCACTTTGCAGTTGAAATTGCCTCCTTACTATCATTTCCTATACATACTATTTTGCCTACTTCCTTCATGCCTTTGCATAGGCTGTCCCCAAAGCCTTGAATTCTCTACCTCCTCACTTTCACCTTTAAGAATCCTTATTTCAGCTCGCCTTCCACATTCCAGGAATAGCTTTCCTTGATCTCTTCAGTTATGATTGGTCTCTACCACAAACATATGCTTACTTTCTAGATTCTTTATTTTTTTTTATTAACCCAAGCATATAATAATGTTTCAAAGATGGAGGAGATCTCAGTAGTCATCTAGTCCAACCGTATTCCAAATGATTTTCCAGTGTAAGATATTCAACAAGTGGTAACCCAGCTTATCTTTGAAAATTTCCAGTAAGGAGGAGACCACTTCCCAAGATAGCCCATTCCAGTTTTTTAAATAGCTCTAATTGGTTTGAAGACTTTCCCCACAGCAAATCTGAATTTGCCCCTTTCCAACATTTAAGCATTGCTCCTACTTTTGTTCTTTGGGACTAAAAGTAACAAGTTGAATTCCTCTTTTATATAACAGTCTTTTAAATAACTGCTGACAGCTATCCTGTCCCTCTTGAGTCATCCCTTCTCCAAGAGAACATCCCCAACTTCTTCAATGAATTATATTTCATGAACTCTAGATTCTTTACTACTCTAGATGAACTTCCTTGAATTTTTTTTCCATTTCATTGCTATTCTTTGTGAATGGACACCTAGTATCGATAGTAATACTCCAGATTGTGTTGATCAGGAAAGAGTATCAAGAAGTCATTGCATTCATATTTATGGAATCTATGCCTCTCAATGACACTCAGTATCATATTAGCTTATTGGGTCCCAACTTCACACTACTAATTCAGATTATATTTGTAATACTTCAAAATCTCAGTGTTTTTCTCCTAAAACAACTTCTATGTGATATCCCAGTCATCTTGTATTTTTAGTTTTTTTTTCAACCCAAATGTGAGGATTTATCACTATTGAATTTTAGGTAGGAGATTTTATATGAGTGCAACTTTGAAAAAGAAGATTAGAAATTACAAAAGAGAGGGGTGAAGAAGAGAGCTTCTCAGGTCTCTGGAGAATTGGAGATAAGAGATAGGGAAAAATTAAGTGGATAAAGAAAGATTACTATCTAGACCTTGGTTGTCTATCCACCTATACATATCATGGACAGATACTGAAAGTACATGAAGTTAATGGGATGGAATGCTTTGGGAAATTGCAAAATGTTTCTATTCACTTCTAACATCTCTGAAACAAAGGCTTGGTCCTCCCACAGCTAATATTCCTTTGATGATGCGCTATGACTATGAGTCAAGTAGCACCATAATCGCTAAAGAATTGAAACTGAAAGTCACCCAGAGGGCAATGGAGAGGCATGCAGTGGTGATACTAGATTACAATATATGGAATTATACAGAAGGAATTCAATAAAGTATACCATCAATGAAATGTATGTCTGAGGAAAAACTATACAGGAAGAGATGATCTATGGGAAACCTGAATACTTGTAATGTTAATGGAACAGGAATTCTTCCCTATTGTTAGGTCTATGTAACCTGCTTTGAGCTTTGGTCTAGCTCACAGCTGGGATACATCCTGAGTCACATGGAGCCTGAGTCACAAGGAGCCAATTATGGGAGGAGCTTCCCAATGGAATGTTAACTGAAATAGAATGTTGAGGAGAGAAAAGCAAACCTGACCTGGGAGAGGGAGGAATTTTGCCTAGTGGAACTTGTTTGTGGGGAAGCCTAATTAGAATGTTTAAGATAGCACTCTCTGTATTGGTGATGAGTACTTGCAAAATCTGTCCTCCTGATATCCTAATAATGATGTTCTAAATACATATTTTGGTTTTGTCTTTGAAAAAGAGAGTTCATTATATTTTGCAAATTTACCCTGGAAATATGTATGCATATTCATAGCAGCTGCTATGAGTGTCATGTTAGCATTACAATACTCCATTGGTGTCTATTTCACATTAAAAAAACATAGGTAAAGAATAGCAGAGCCTTTGAATATGCACAGTGATAAATTTATGGGAGAATATATATTCTTTATATTTTATATTATATATTATAATTTCTGTTCTAGATATACATGCATATATATGCATACATATGCAAGTATATATGTATATACCTATATAAGAATGTACATATATTATCTCTATATCTTATCCACTGAGGAAGAACCAATAGATAGAAAATAAGAAGAGAGTGAGAGGGACAGAATGATAGTGATATAATCTGTTGGAGAAAATGGCAAGAGATGGAATCAAAAATATAAGTCGAGAGAGTGACGTTGCTGATGAGAAGCCCTAGCTTTTAATGAGAGACTGGTAGAAAGGAAGAAATGGGGGAGAAAATGTTAAAAGGTCATTAGATGAAGAGGAGAAATAGCAGAGCTCGTGGTGAATAGTATTGTCTTTTTGGGTAAATATCTCAGTTTACAGGATGAGCGAAAGGGCTACCGAGGGATGTTTGAAGACAGAAGGTCTAAAATAATCCTAATGGAGAGTAAAGTAGAAAGTCAATTTAGGAATATAGAAAGGAATACCTTGCTGTCCAGCAGGTCCAGTTTTGAACAAATTACATATCATCATTATTGACACAATCAACACACTTACATGACTTCCTTTACCCCCATTCCACATTTTTTGAGTGGGAGTAGATGATGAAAATTGTAGAAATAACCTAACATTGGGCTTGGGCAAGGAATGAGTGGTAACATGATGATGGACGGAACAGGGATTCATGGTTAGAGGATAGTGTAGATTTGGACTGATTTACTAATGAATTAAAACTGGGAAGGAAGAGGGGGATGATGACCTGAAGCACTGAGGAGTGAGATTATAGAACACAGTAAGGATGAAAAATAGATTGGGGAGAAATAACCTAAAAGGAAATATGGAATGATAGGAGATTTTGATCAGATATATTATGAAATAAAGGGATATGGTCTAAGGTTGTTACTAATTGGAGGGATTAAAAAGGAATCCAAGAACAGGTGATATTTTAATTAGAATTTACATCCCACTTTTTTTAAACAAGATCAATTGAGAAGGGAGAGAAAACATTTCATTACATCCCATTTTTTTAAACAAGATCAATTGAGAAGGGAGAGAAAACATTTCAGGACCAACCAGCATTATCAAAGTCATGGAGCTGGTAGGCACATTCAGAAAACAGAGTAGAATTAATTTCATTGGAAAGAAAACTGTGTGGAGGATTCCATGAAATAAACTGGGAAAGTGGAGTGGTACTAAATGGTGAAAGGTCTCAAAAGCCCCAGAAGGAAATTTAAAGGAGGTAGGTATCAGAGATGGCCTTGTAATCAAGAAGACCTGCATTAAAATCCTGCTTCAGACACTTAGGAGCTATGGGACCATAGGCTAGTCTTTAAGCTACTCTCAGCCTCAGTTTCCTCATCTGTAAAATAGCACCAGACTCATAGGGTTGTTGTGGGGCTCAAACGAGATAATAGGTAAAGTACTTTGCCAATTTTAAAGTTCTACAAAAATATTAACTATTATTTATATTATTAGGCAAAAGATTGCCCTTGAAGGAGGATGGTAAATGTAGTGGAAGGGAAAAAAGCATTTATATAATTCCAAGTATATGCCATACCCTGTACTAAGTGCTTTTAAAAATATATATATTATCTGGTTTTGATCCTCACAACAACTCTGTGAGGTAAGTACTATTGTTTTCCCCATTTTTTTACAATTGAAAAAACTGAGACAATACAGAGATTAAGTGACTTGACCAAGGTCACAAAACTAAACAGTTTCTGAGGCTAGATTTGAACCCAGGTCTTCCTTATTCCAATTCTAGTACTCTATTCCCTGTGCCATCAAGTATCTCTGAGGATTTCTAGACAGGGAGGTGAAATATTTATATCTTTGCTTAACAATTCTTCCATAGACCAGCTGTACATTTCGGGCAAGCTATACATCCTTTCTCTGAAATGTCTTTTCTATTGGAATAGATGAGATGTGCCCCTGTCCAACAAAATATACAGTAACAATTCAGTAAGAATTCAACAGACACTTTAAGAGACTTCTAAAGGCAGAGCACTTACCTGAGTGCTGAGGGAAGATAAAAGGATAAACCAGAGATTATAGTCTAATAGAGAGACATAAAATGTGTGTGTGATTGTGTGTGAAATATAATGGGGAAAGTAAGAAGCAAACAATGGGTACAAATAAACTATTTACAGGATAAGAAGGACATGATTAGAAAAAAGGAAGGCAACAAAATTAAGTTGGATTGAGGAAATATTTTGGTGGAAGATGAGATTTTAGCTGGGACCTAAAGGAAGACAGGGAAGCCAAAAGGCAGAGGTGAGGAGAGAAAGCATCCCAAGCACAGGGATAGACAGAGAAAGTGGCCAGAGCTGAGAGATGGAATGTCTTGGTCATGGATCAGCAAGGTCACTGTCACCAGATCAGAGTACATGATGAAGAATAAGGTGTAAGATTATAGGGGGGGGATTGGGTAACAAAGGGCTTTGAACATAGAAGTGTATTTGATCCTTGAGGTGATAGGGAACCACTGGAGATTACTGAATGGGCAGAGTGTATAGGTGGTGGTGACATGATCAGGACTGTGATTTAGGAAGTTTAATTAATTAATTAATTAATTTTGGTGGTTAAATGAAGGATGGGTTAGAGAGATTTGAGGCAGGTAGACCCATCTGCAGGCTATTGAAATCGTCCAAGCATGGGGTGATGAGGGCCTTCACCAGAGTAGTAGCTGTATCAGAGGAGAGAAGGGGACATATTCAAGAGATGTTAAGGGGAAATTAACAGACTTTGGCAAGAGACTGAATACAGGGGATGAGAGATAGTGAGGAATCCAGGATGACTATTAAGTTGTGACCTTGGAATACTGGGAGGATGTGGTGTTCTCATTAGTTATAGGGAAGTTTGGAAGGGAGGAGGGTTTAAGGGGAAAGATAATTAGTGCAATTTTAGACATTGTAATAGAAGACTTAAGGAATATTTTCTTCCTTAATATTCTCTAAGGATCAAAAAAAAATTCATCCTAGCTAAATAAACAGCTCAAATAATCTCTATTATTAACTGTGTGCACATGTGTGCATTTGTTTATACACATGCCAATTAACAAATGCAATATTTTATCTATTTCTGTACTAAACAGATTAAGAAACATTTTACAGTATTCAGCATAATAATGAAAGATCAGTAGTCCTCTGTACTGATTTCAAATTCAGCATTCTTTTGACTATATGATTAATGCTGCTTTAGAAAATCTGAGTTTGATGATACTTTGAAGATCAAGCAATATCAACTTGACACCACACCAATTTGTAATTGGCTCCTTAATTTGTAAAGAAATTAAGGCTGTGTAAGATTGATATTCAATTTTTTTCACATATTGTCCTAAATTTTACTGAAACCAACCCTGTGAAATGAAGCTATTAGGGTGACAAAGTACCATACCTTGCCAAATGTCCCAGAGCTAGTAAAAGGCAAGCTGGAACTGGAACTCAGGACTCTTGATTCCTGGTTCAACAGTTTTTATATAGCTGACATTGGCACAGCACATTAATGGCTGTATAGTTCTTTGTAAAGATTAAAGATAAGAGTTGTTCCTATGATTTCATTAGTGTGGGTAACTTTTGGTGAGGAACTCCCACAGCCAATACAGGTTGGTGTAGTCTGTGCTACAGTGTTTTCTTGGAAGGTTGCTAGTATGTGTCAGAAGCAAGACTTGAACCCAGTTGTTTCTATCTCTATAAGATTTCTGCTACAAAATGTTCCCTTCCTTAACTTACAGTATGTCCCACAAGTCTTTGTGCAATTTTAACCTATTCAAAAGCTATTCAAGCTTAAAACCGTACTAATAATTTTGGGACACCATATAAAATAGGGCTTTGAAAACTGATTAGTACTGGCTACTGATGCTACACATACGTCCTCTCATTTAATCTCTTTCTATTCCATTTCTCTAATATTTCAATGAATCTGTGATTTGATCCAAGTGGATACAACTGAGAATGGGTCAGCCCACAACCTATTTCTACCTATCCATCCTATGCAACACTTATTCATGTTCTGCTATAAGTCTAGGAGGCTTCACTCTGTATGCTAGGGACCTTTCTCATATTTTCCTGAAATTACAAGGATCTCAAAGGCACACATAGGCTGACTATTAATTTTATGCCTGTACTATGTTCATCTTTTCACTAAAATACAGGAACAGGACTAGGGACAGGAAGGAATACAGAGTGGATGTAGGATTTGATTGGTGTAAAGGAATTCTGGTCAGGAAAATCCCTTAATCAGTGCAGGTTGGCACTTTCTTTTCAAGTTATAATATGAGAAATTCCCAAAGCACTGAGGGTTAAAAGACTTGCCCAAGGTCACAAAACAAGTATACATGAGAGAGAGAGACATTGAAGCCCAGTCTTCTGGACTATAATGCCACCTCTCTAGCCATTAGATAATAGTGTCAGCATACAATATGCAATATGAAATCAAAATTGCTACATTAACTAGTACTAAAACCAGATGCTCTTTGATGAGACTCTGTCAATACATTTACCTTTTTTAAGGTTATATTTTTAAATTTGTTATGAAAATAACAAATAATGAACATTTGATCATAGAAAGAGAAGGTAGGATTGCATATGAAACTTAGAACTTCTGTTATAGAATTTATTTTATTTAAAATAAATTTGCTTTAAGCTGAGCACAATTTACCTTTTTTATATACTTCACTTTTTTCCTCCAGCATCTTTGTCACATTCTTCATTTAGCTAAGCACAATGTGAGAATGTAATTACCATTTATAGAACAAAACTGTCCCTGTATTGTGCTATTTCTGAAAGAAGAGGCCTTCAAGCGTATTGACATTTATGATGCTTGTTACTATTGATCATGGCTGTGAGGGTCCATTCTCAGAATGCTAAGTGTGGTTTGATGGATGGTCTACACTAAGAGAGTTCCTGTAGGAAATTTCTACTTCTTATTTTTTTGTGGCAAGGATTCTTATGGGAATGCATGTTGATATAAAGAAATGGTATACACACTGAAAATGATGCCGTGGATTTGGAGTGAGGTGATCTGGCTTCAAATTCTACTTTTGCTACCCACTACCCATTTGATTGTGATCAAATCACCTTATCTCTAGATCTTCATTTCCTGTCAATAAAATGAAGGGATTAGACAACATGATCTCTATGATATTGCTCTACTCTACATCTTCACATCCTATGCTGCATGTATATACATATGCTCACAGTGCTTGATTGCTTAAAACAATCATCTCATTTCAAATGGAGGTAACTGAGGTAGAGTGGTAAATATATATTTATATATATATGCAATATTAGTGATATATTGTTCAGTTGTTTCAGTCTTATATGACTCTTAGTGACCCCTTTTGGGGTTTTCTTGGCAAAGATAGTAGAGTGGTTTGCCATTTCCTTTTCCAGTTCACTTTATAGATAAAGAATGGAGGCAAGTAGGGTTAAGTGACTTGCCCAGGGTCACAACAGCTCATCAGTGTGTGAGGATATATTTGAGCTCAGAGCTTTCTGATTCCAGGCCTGGTTTTTTATCTACTGCACAATCAGGCCACCCCATATAGGTCATATAAACCTGGCATTAAATCCTGGTTCTGCAACTGAATGGTTGTGGATTCTTTAGAAAGGGACTACAGATTTCTGTACCTCAGTTCTCCTGTTAAATGAGTAGTAATAAATTTATGATTTCATGTGCTTCTTTTAATGAGGCAAAAGTGAGATATCTAAACTTTGTTTATTTTAGCTAAAAGTATTTGTTATTTGCAAACTATTTTCCAATAAGTTAGAAAGTAAGCTCTTTAACATCAGGCACTGTTAATTTTTTTTTTATTTGACACCTTCATTGTATCTGAAGTATAGTATTTGTTGTTATTGTTGTTCATTCATTCCAGTCATATCTGACTCTTTGTAGCTCCATTTGCGGTTTTATTGGCAAAGATACTGTAGTGGTTAATCATTTCCTTCTTCAACTCTTTTTACATATGAGGAAACTGAGGCAAACAGGGGTTAAGCAACTTACCCAGGGTCACAGAGCTTGTAAATGTCTGATTTTAGATTCATGATCCTTATGAAAAATAAGATTATCGCAGAGAATAAGTTGATTTATTTTACCAATAAGTTTGTTTTATTATTTCTCTTCTTACATATTTGAATGCTAACTTGATTCATGCATCTTTGCTTATTTAAATTTTCTGATTTAATAATAATTTAATAAATCTGATTCAAACTCCACTGCAGTACACCTAGATGCCCTGACACACATATTAAGTCCTTAACATATTTGTTGAAAGAGTTAAATTTTTACAGGTACAAAAGAGATTGACTTATAGACAGAATCAACAAGATAGCTGATTGTATTGTGGAGTGTGTGTGTGTGTGTATGTGTGTGTGTTCTGTGTAATATTGTGTTCCTTTTAGGAGAGAAAGAAACAAACCGATGACTGAAAGAAATTGACTAAGATGGTAAGAATAGAGATCATTCCATGAAAGGATCAGTTGAATTTTAGCTTGAAGAAGAGGAGAATCTAGAGGTGCATGATTGTTGCCTTCACACATTTGAATAGATATCATGAGAAAGAGGGACTGAACTTATTTTGCTTGACTCCAGAGGTCAGAACAAGAAGCAGTGGTGTAACTCTCAGAGAAGTAGATTTATGCTTAACTTTAGGGAAAAAAATCAGACAGAGCTATCCAGAACTCAAATGGGTTCACATGTTAAAAAGTGGGTTTTCCTTCATTGGCAGCCTCCTAGTAGAAACTAGACGACAGCTCATTAACAGTGATACAGATGACATTCTTGTTTCTGTTTGACTAGAATTAATGGCCTCTGAATTCCTTTCCAAATTCTAGATTCTTTTATTTGAGATTGGAATTGGAATTATAGCAAATCTCTAACACAAACTTTGAAAGAAAAGGGACATAGTAATTATTTGTGGAATCAACCACTCTATTAATTAGTTGCATGAGTGGGTGCAAATCAGCTAACTTCTTTATCCTTAATATTTTCATGTGTTAAATGGGAGGGCTACACTAGATGTTCTCTATGGTCCCTTCTATCTCTAGTGTTCTATGATTCAATTAGACTTTATGATAAATGGTTAGTCCTTTATTTTCTCACCTATTAGTACTATCTCCCAATAGAAGACACCTTGGTTCAGTAGAAAAAGCATAAGACCTAGATATCCTCAGGTCTGAACTGTGCCAATGATATTTGTAGGAATGTCACAGAGACACTTTGATTCTCAATTTTCTGATTCCTAAAATAGATATAATAATTTGTGCTGCCCCTACTCATAGAGGTGTTAGGAGGATCAAATGAGGTAATGCTTGGGAAAGTCTTTTATTCCTGAGAATTCCTAGATACAAATGTAATCTTCTTATTTTAATGTGAATGATTTCATGGTACAAGTATGGCTGGCTACCTGTAAGGTTCCTAGCCAATGCAACAGCACCTGTGGGTTAGACTAATGTGTTCCAAAGTTTCCTCTATTAAATCAATGAGCACTTATTCTAGGCAGTTTACTACACACTGGGACTTTTGAACAAAAACAGTGTCAATTCCTCTTCTCAAGGCATCACACAATGGGCCTGGAATCAGGAAGGGGAATTTAAATCAAGCCTCAGAAACTTAGTAGCCGACTGATTCTAGTGAAGTCACCTAATTTATCTGCCTCAGTTTCCTCCATTGTAAAAAAGGAATAAATAATAATAGCACCCACTTCCTAGACCTGTGAGGATCAAATGACATAATACTTGTTGAATGCTTAGCACAGTCTTTGGCACATAGTAGGTGCTTTATAAATGTTTGCTTTTGTCTTTCTCAAGGAGTTTACATTCTACAAGGGGGAGTTGGGGCAGCATATTTATAAGTAGGTAGATATTTCAAGTTGGAAATCATGTCCAACATGATTTTTGAAGCTTGGAGAATCTGAACGATTTGTCCTAGGTTTTATAATTAATCTATAATAGAGCCAGGAGTAGAATACAAGTCTTCTGACTTCTCATGCATGCACCTTCCAATAAATCAAGCCAGAGAAAGTCCAACTAGAACTTGGACACAACTGTCAGGAAGAGGAAATGGGAACTAAGTGGATGAGAATAGGAAAACAATACTTGCTCTTGGTCAAGAAAGTGATTGGTCAGATGCCAAAGGGCTTTATAACCTTTTTAGGGGTAAAATTCTAAGCCCACATGGGAAGTAGGTAACAGACTACTGGGAAGAAATTGGCTGAGTAATGTCACCCACTTGAAAAGAAGGTAAGTAGTAAAAATTAGACAGGTAGAAGTTTACAGTGGAAAGACCAATAGAGAGCCCATATCCTCCCAGTCAGAGGATATGAGTTTGAACCCTGGTGTCTTCCATCCCTCCCTGTGTGATTCTGGAGAAGTTACTCAGTTACTCTTGGCCTTTGCTTCTTCATGAGTAAAATGAGACATTGGACTAGCTAACCTCTAGGTCATGTTCCAGCTGTATGACTCCTTAAGGAAAATGAATAAAGACATATATATATATATATATATGTTCTTATTGTAAAGCAACAGGTGCTTTATATTTGAATCCTAGAAGAAATGAAAGACATTAAATGGTCATGGAGAGCTTTCTGGTCATGCTTAGAGTATGGAAAGATAGGGTACATCAAAGTCAAATATAAATTAATAACTATATTGGTAACAATAAACTACCATCTGAAATCTTACAAAGATAGGACAATTGGTAAGTCATATCTTTGAGTCACTATTTCCTCATCTATTAAATGAAAACTGTACTTATGCTATCTACTTCACAAGAAGAAGGAAGCAGGCAATTAAATAGCACTTATTCTGTGTCAGACACAATGCTAAATACTTTGCAAATATTATCTGATGGCTTTTCACAACAGTCCTGGGAGGTAGGTCTTCTTATTACTCCTATTTTACAATTCAGAAAATTGAGAGATTAGTTACTTTATCCAGGAACAGTAAAATATGGCACTGAGTCTTTGTTCCATAAATGGTAATTACACTCTTATGTTGGACTTAGCTAAATGAAGACTGTGACAAAGATGCTAAAGGAAAAAGAAAAAAAAGAATTGTACAAGAAAAAAGATAAATTGTGTTCAGTCTAGAGTACTGTTATTTAAAGTAAAACAAGCTATATAACAGAAGTTCAGTTTTATATACAATTCTACTTTCCCTTTGTTGAAATGTTCAGATTTGTTGATATTTGTTATTTTTGTTGTTGGTTAGTCATTTCAGTTATGTCTAACTTTTTGTGATCTCATTTGAGGTTTTCTTGGCAAAGATACTCATTTTACAGATGAGGAAACTGAGGCAACAGGATTAAGTGACTTGCCCAAATTAGTATCTGAGGTCAGATTTGAATTTAGGTCTTCCTGAATTTAGGCCCAGGGCTTTGTCCACTGCACCGTCTAGCTGTCTGATTTATTTTAATAATAAAATGGAACATATCACTTTTAAAAAAGGTAAAGACATTGATGCTCACCAAAAATCAACTTTTTAAAATTCTCATTTACTTGTGATCTTAATTTCACATTATATTGTTGTAAGTTGTGAGTATACAGTGTTAGGGCATCAAATCCAGAAAAAAACCTGGCTTCAAATCCTACCTCTGTTACTTACTGGCTGTGTGACCCTGGACAAGACACTTAACTACTCTCAGTAACTCTCAGACTAGAACTGGGAAAGGAAGTGTAAACCTACACTGGTAGAAGAGTTTTTCTTTCATACCAATCAAATTCTACATGAAATTCCTAGTCCACATTCTATCCTCAAGATGTATAGCACAGGATGGATGAGAAGAGATGGGTTGTGACCTCATTGTCCGGTGTACCCACTTTGATCAAATTAAAGATCCATTAAAATATTACAGTGATAGAGTATAAAGAGATTGAATGAGACTAATATATGTACGATATTACTATCCAGGATGTGAATCAGTTTTCAAATATTACAGAGTATCCCAAAAGTCTTTGTTTAGTTTTAAGCTTCCTTTGTCTTTATCTGTGCCAACTAAACTATGCTTTTGACTTCTTCCTTGCCCAATAGTTACATCTTAACCTCTGGATTAGTAGAAGCTCACTGGTGACTGATGGTTCTCATCTTCTAGTAACAGGCTCCCAACACCAAAGTGAATTTTCAAAGCAGAACGTTCTCTTTCACCCAGTACCTAGAGTAACTCCTGTTAACATCAGTACCTACCTCAGATTTGAGGCTCATTTGCCACCAAAATTCCTGTCTATTTGTTTCCAATTAATTAAAGTATTTAAATTGAGAATTGATTAAAAAATTGTGGTGTATCTTCTAAAGTTGATTGTTGAAACTATTTTTGCCAAACTGCTTGCTAGTTTTTCCAGCAGTTCTTATGAAAGACAGGGGATATCCCGCCCCTCCACCCCCCAGCAATTAGAATAAGTTTTGGAACATATTGAGTAGGGTTTTATTGAGATTGATTTTTTTTTCTTTCCTAGACTGTTCCACTGTTCAGTTCTTTTATTTTCAGGTAGCGCCAACTAGTTTTTGATGATTACTGCACTATAGTATAATTTCAGGTCTCAAGTACTGTGACGCCTTCATTATTATGTTTTTTTGTTCATTGTCCCTCTTGAGATTCTGAATATTGTGCTTCTTTAAGTTAATTCTGTTATTTTTCTATCTCTATAAAGTAACTACATGGTAATTTGATGGATATAGCACTAAAACTACACACTTATTTAAGTATTACCACCATTTGTATCATATTGACATGAATCAAACGTAATATATGCTTATCTCTGTAATTAATTTATTCTGTATTTCTTTAAATAGTGATTTTTCTAGTATATGTATGTATGTGTATTTGTATATATAAAATAATGCATATATACATGTGTATGTTTTTTTCAGTGGGAATTAGTGACTCTTCATTGTGTCATGCCTACCATAGTGATTTTGAATGGAATTTCCCTTTCTGTTATTTCTCTTGGGGATTGTTTTATTGCCTTAGAGAAATGTCATTTTGTAGCCACACACTTTATAGAAGTCAATATTTGTCTAAATTAGTTTATTTTCTTATTCCATGCATTTTTCTAAATAACAATGATAGTAGCTAGCATTTATAAAGCACTGTAAGGTTTGCCAAATGCTACACATACACACACACACACACACACACACACACACACACACACGCAATTTGATTTTCATAGAAACCTTATGAGCAAGTTACTTGTTTTATCATTGACTCACAAACAAGGAAACAAGCTGAGAGATGCCAAATGATTTGAATATAGTCACACAATAAATGGCAGGAGTAGATGTCCTTCTTAGGTTTCCTGACACCAATACCAGCACATTAGTCACTAACGTATGCTGGCCGTGCTAGCTGGCCTATTATTTGCAAATAGAACTAATTTTGGCATTTCTAGAGCTACATCAAATAATAATAAGGGAGTCATTCTTACTTTGCTCTTGTATTTTTTGATACTGTTTCTGATGATTCCCATTCCAAATGATGTTTTAATATATACATTAATATATTTTAATACCTATATAATAGTATATATTCTTAGTTTTTGATACATATATTTATGATATTGAAAAAGGTCCTTCTATTCCTGTACTCTGTAAAAATTTGGTAAAACTGAGCATTGTAGTTTGCTTAAGGCTTTTAATATATCTATTGACAGAATTATGTGGTTTGGGGTCATTGGTATATAATATAATTATGTTAATTGTGTTTCTTACATTGAACCATCTTTTCATCTTTGATAAACATTCTATATTTTTACCAAGGTTTTGTGTAAAGTTATTTTATGCAACATTCATTAGTTACATTGTTCTTTCTTATTTTTTTAAAAATGAGTTCCAAATTTTCTCCTTCTCTCCTGTCCCTTCACCACCCATTGAGAAGGCATCTATTATATAACAATATGCCATCTACTATACATGTGAATTATGTAAAGCACATTTCCATATTAACCATGTTATTAAGCAAGTAAAATGAAGACAGTTTAAAAGAGTATATTTCAATCTGCATTCAGATTCATCAGTTCTCTCCTTGGATGTGGAAAGCATTTTTTATCATCGATCCTCTGGAATTATCTTGGATTATTACATTGTTCAGAATAGCTAAGTCTTTCACATGTCATCATCTTATTTTCACTTATGATCATCATTACTATGTACAATATTTTCCCGGTTTTGCTTACTCCATTTTGTATGTTTATATATCTTAGATTTTTTCTGAAGTCACAATTTATTATAATATAATAGTATTCCATCACAATTATATACCACAACTTGGTGAGCCATTCAATAATTGATGAGCATCCCCTAAATTTCTAACTCTTTGCTACCAAAAAATATTTGTATACATAATACAATGTATAAGTAAATTTTTTTTGTATGCATATAGGACCTTTTCCTTTTTTCTTTGACCTCTTTGGGATACAGACATAGTAGTGACATTGCTGGGACAAAGGGTACGCACAGTGTCACACCTCTTTGAGCATAGTTCCAATTTTTTTTCCAGAATGGGTGAACCACACAACTCTACCAACAGTGCATTAGTGTACCTATAGTTCCACATTCCCTCCAGTATTTGTCATCTTCCTTTTTTGTCATGTTAACCAATATGATGGATGTGAGGTGATATCTCAGAGTTGCTTTCTTTTAAAATTTTGACCAAGTTATGTGACTTCAATCAAGTCAATTAACTTCTTTCTGCTCATTTTCCTCACCTGTAAAATGGGATTAATCCTAGCACCTACCTCCCAAAATTGTGAGGGTAAAATAAAATAATATTTATAAAGTACCTTCCAAACCTTAAAACAGTGTAAAAATACTACCAGAAGTAACAGCAGCAATATTATTAATTTTAATAATAATAACAGAGGAAAACCAAGAAAGCCAAAAGTAGGTGACTTGTCCATATTCAAATGGTTAAGTGACAGAGTTGAGTCTGAGTCTTCTGATTTCAGAAGGTTCAAGTCTTCTTATTTCCAGGCCATGTTTTCTTCCATCTGCACTGTACTCACTATTGTGCTTGCAAGATTAATACATTTGGTGTTACTCCCATTGACTTTTAAAATCTTTCTTCATGCAATAAATAATATTTTTATATTTTTTGATTAGGGAAATAGAATAGTGTTTTTTTCACATTTTTAAATTGTGTATGGTTATTCTTTCTTTTTGTTATTTATTTTTAGTTTACAACATTCATTTCCACAAGATTTTGAGTTCAACATTTTCTCCCCATCTCTCGCCTACCACCCACCACAAGATGGAATGCATTCTGGTAACTCTTTTCCCCAGTCAACCTTCCCTTCTACCACCACCCCCATTCCCCTTTCCCCTTACTATCTCGTAGGGCAAGATAGATTTCTATACCCCATTGTCTGTAGGTTATTTCCTAGTTGCATGTAAAACAATTTTTAACATTTGTTTTAAACTTTGAATTCCAAATTCCCTCTCTATTTTCCTCTCCACCCACCCTCATTGAGAAGACAAGCAATTCAATATAAGTTACACATGTGTAGTTATGCAAAACACCTCCATAATAATCATGTTGTGAAAGGCATATTTCCCTACATCCTATCTCACCTCCCCCCTACTTATTCTATTTCCTTCTTTGACTCTGTACCTTGCCAAAAGTGTTTGCTTCTGACTACCCCTCTCCAATCTGCTCTCCCTTCTATCACCCCCCTCCCACATCACCTTATCCCTTTCTTTTCTGTAGGGTAAGATATCTTATTGACTGCATATGTTATTTTTTCCTTAAACCAAATTTGATGAGAGTAAAGTTCACTCATTCCCTCTCACCTCCCCACTCTTCCCCTACATTGTGAAACCATTTTTCTTTCCTCTTTTATAGGAGATAATTTACCTCATTCTATCTTTCCTTTCTCCTTCTTCCAACATATTCCTCTCTCACCTCTTAATTGTACTTTTTAAATATAGTCCCTTCATATTCAACTCACCCTCTGTCCTCTCTCTCTATTTATATATCAATCATCTCTCTCTCTCTCTCTCTCTCTCTCTCTCTTCCCTCCAATTTATGTTGAGAACTTATACCCTTATGCTGAGAAATGTCTCATGAGTTACAAATATCATCTTTCCATGTAAGACTATAATGAGTTAAACTTTAATAAGTCCCTTATGGTATCTCTTTCCTGTTTACCTTTTCATGCTTCTTTTGATTCTGGTATTTGAAAGCCAAATTTTCCATTCAGCTGTGGTCTTTTAATCAAGAATGCTTGAAAGTCTGCTATTTCATTGACTATCCACTTCTCCCCCTGAAATATTATACCTCAGTTTTTTGCTGGTTAGGTGATTCTTGGTTTTAATCCTAGCTCTTCTGACCACCAGAATATCATATTCCAAGCCCTACAATCCCTTAATGTGAAAGCTGCTAGATCTTGTGTTATCCTGATTGTATTTTCATAATACTCAAATTGTTTCTTTCTGGATGCTTGCAATATTTTCTTTTTGACCTGGGAATTCTGGAATTTGACTACAATATTCCTAAGAGTTTTCCTTTTGGTATCTATTTCTAGAGGTGATTGGTGGATTCTTTCATTTTCTATTTTACCATTTGTTTCTAGAATATCAGGGAGATTTTCTTTGATAATTTCTTGAAAGAAGATATCTAGGTTTTGGTTTTGTTTTGTTTTTTTGATCCTGGCTTTCAGGTAGTCCAATAATTTTTAAATTATCTCTCTTGGATTTGTTTTCCAGGTCAACTGTTTTTCACATGAGATATTTCACATTGTCTTCTATTTTTTCATTTTTTTGTTTCTGTTTTATAATTTCTTGATTTCTCATAAAGTCATTAGCTTCCATTTACTCCATTCTAATTTTTAAGGAATTATTTTCTTTAATGAGCTTTTGGACCTCTATTTCCATTTGGCCAGTTCTGCTTTTTAAAACATTCTTCTCCTCATTGACTTTTTGGGCCATTTTCGCCATTTGGGTTGATCTATTTTTAAGGTGTTATTTTCTTTGATATTTTTTTGGATCTCCTTTAGCAAGATATTGACTTGTTTTTCATGATTTTCTTGTATTACTCTCATTTCTTTTCCCAATTTTTCCTCTGTTTCTTTTACTTGATTTTCAAAATCCTTTTTGAGCTCTTTCATGATCAATTCATGACCAATTCATTTTTTTCTGGGAGGCTTTTGATGTGAGAGCTTTGACTTTGTTGTTTTCTTCTGGTTGTATGTTTTGATCTTCTTTGTCACTGAAATAAGATCATATAGTCCGATTTTTCCCCCTGCTGTTTGCTCATCTTCCCACCAAATACTTGACTTTCAAACTCTTTGTCAAGGGAGGACTATGCTTCCAGTAGGGGTGTGGATGGGAGTTGCTGTATGGGTCCAGGTTTTAGGGATTTTGTATCAACTACTCTATCCTCCAACATTTGTGGTCCCAGAACTCTGGAAGCAGTCACTACTCCTGCTTTCACCTCTGCCATCCTAGGGCTGGGGTCAGATCCCAGGCAGACAATTCTTCTTTTTCACCCAGGTCCCACAGAACTTCCCCACTGACCTTTTATGCTGCCTTTGGCATTGGGTTGAGAAATGTGATCCACAACCACCAGTGATTCAGTCCCTAAAGACCTGCTCTGGCCCTGTCTGTGTAGGCACAACCCATACTGGGCTGTCCTCCTCTCCCAGTCTATTGTGATATACCCTTCCTGTTGACCTTCCAGGTTGTCTTATGCTCAAGATTTGTTTCACTGTCATTTTGTGTGTTCAACAGTTTGAGAATTTGTTTAGAGTCATTTTTTCCAGGTACTCAGAGGAGTTTGGGGGAGATCTCATCTAAGTCCCTGATTTTACTCTGCCATCTTGCCTCTGCCCCTCCAGGATTGTTTTCATATGCATTTCTCTAGCCATTAGTGATTTAGAGCATTTTTTTCCATGTGACTATTGACAATTTTTTATTCTTTTTCTTCTGAAACCTGCTTGTTCATATTCTTTGACAATTTATCAATTGGTGAATGATGCATTTTCCTCAATTTCCCTCAGTTCTTTATATATTTGAGAAATGGGGACTTTATTAGAAAAATATAATTTGTTTTCTCGTTTCCTGATTTCTTTCTAATTTTGACTGCATTGCTTTTGTTTGTACAAAAAAATTTTCATTTCATGTAATCAAAATTGTTCATTTTGCTTCCTGTGATCCTGTCAATCACTTGTTTGGCCATAACCTTTGCCCTGTACCATGGATATAACAAGTACATGTATCCATGTTCCCCTAATTACTTTTGATATCAACTTTTATATCTAAATCATTTATCCACTTTGACCTGATTTTTGTATACGCTGTGAATGTTGGTTTATGTCTAGAAATTACTTTCCAGTTTTCCAATAACTTTTTCCAGTGATGAATTTTTGCCCCTAAAGCTTGATATTTAGGTTTATCAAATATTAGATTACTATAGTCATTTACTACTGTGTATTGTATAGATAATTTATTCCATACCTCTATATTTAAGGTAGTACTAGATTATTTTGATGTTTACTACTGTACAATATAGTTTGAAATCTAAAAACATGAGGTACCCTTCCTTCACAGTTTTTTTCATTGATTTTCTTGATATTCTTGACCTTTTATTCTTCCAGATGAATTTTTTTGGCATCTACAAAATCATAGTTCAATAGTCTAATTGGCATGGCACTAAGTAAATTAACTGAAGTAGAATTGTCTATTAGTTCAGCCTACCCTTGAGTAATTAATAATTCTCCCATTGCTTATACATTCTCTCTCTCTCTCTCTCTCTCTCTCTCTCTCTCTCTCTCTCTCTCTCTCTCCCTTGCTCTCACTCTCGCTTTCTCTGAAAAATGCTTTGTAATTATTTCCATATAGTCTCTGAGTTTGTCTTGACAAGTAAACTATCAAATATTTTACATGGTCTGCAGTTACTTTAAATGGACATTCTCTTTATATTTCTTGCTGCTGGATTTTGTTGGAAGTGCATAGAAATGCTGAGGATTTATGTGCACTTATTTTGTATCTTGCAATTTTCCTGAAGTTGTTAATTGTTTCAACTAGTTGTTTTAGTTGATTCTCTAATATTCTCTAAGTATACCATCATATCATCAGCAAAGAATGATAGGATTGTATTCTCATTCAATATTTTTATTCCTTTAATTTTTTTTCTTGTCTTATTGCCATTGTTAATATTTCTAATGAAATATTGAATAGTAGTGGTGATAATGGACATTATTCCTTAACCTTTGATCTTATTTGTAAAGACTTCTATCTTATCCCTAGTAGAAATAATGCTGGCTCTTGGTTTTGGATGGATACTACTTATCATAAGAAATACTCTATTTATTTCTATGTTTTCTAGTATTTTCAATAGTAATAGATGTTTTATTTTTTCAAAAGTTTTTCTGCATCTATTGATTACGTTAATTATGCTGATAGGTTTTCCAATATTGGACCAGTCATGTATTCTTTGTATAAATTCCACCTCATCATAGCGCATGATCTTTGTGTTAAATTGCTTTAATCTTTATGCTAGTATTTTATTTAAAATTTTTGCATCAAGATTCATTAGGGAAATTTGCCTATGATTTATCTTTACCCTTTTTCTTTTGTCATAGACTGTATTTCTCCTCTATCATCTTGAAAACAGTTCTTCTGTTATATGCTATCCCTTTTCCAATCTTCCCTCCTATTCTTTAGAGGGAAAATATCATACAAAGCTTCCTTGTTCACTTTTAGCTTGTATGCATGTACTTTTCCTAACTTTCCATCTTTTTTCTCCTTGTTCTCTATTTGTGCAGTTTCACACTGCATTATCCATTCCACCAAAATACCATGATTCTCTTAGAAGAATTGAAGGATGCAATCAGTGGGTACTAATTCATTTATTCTTCCTTACCTTCTGATTCATTAAGTTCCCTTAAGCTGGAGCCCTTTAGCTTATTTTTGTCCCTGAAAAATCCTGTTTTGGTCTTTCTTTTATCCATCAAAATTAAAATTTTAAAATAACATATAAACATGAGAGAATTGATTCAATTACTTAATCTTTTCCTGAACATTGATATCATTTACTACTCTTTTGGTCTCTTGTGGGGGTGTTTTCAAGTTGAATGTCCTGAACACTTCTTTTTTATGTGCAGGAATGGCTCATATAATTCTTTTTTTCTTAATGATTAGGCTCAAATTTTCATGTTATATTATTTTGGTTATCAGCTTGAGCTCTTTAGCTTTTTGGAATATATCATTCCATTTTTTCCCTTGGATTATTACTCTGAAATATTACTGGGGTATTTGAACTGGTCTTTCTCCTGATTCTTTCTAAGAATTATGTTTTGTTGTTGAAGTTTCAAGTCTAATCTCTGAAATGCTTAAATGTTAAAACTTCAATAATAAAACAAATTTAACATTGGTTTTCCTTTGGGGCCCAATCAGAGACAAAGTTGATTAGCATTTTCTTGTTTGAAAAATGAATGAAAAGCATTTGTTAAACACTTATTATATATAATATCTTCTATTAAGTGCTGGAGAAACAAATATAAAAAGTTATAAATTCAAAGGTTTTGGAAATGTTTCCTTCATTAATTCCTTCAGTATGACATTCTGATTTCAAATAATGCTATTTTTGATATTTCCTTTTAAAGCTTTTATTTTTCTTTTGAACTGTTTTGAAGTTTGTTTATAGTTACAGTGGATAGAGTAACAAGACAGAAGTCAGGAAGACCTGAATTCAAATTTGGCCTCAGACCTCACTAGCTCTGTGACCTTGTGTGTCACTTAACTCTGTCTCAACTTCCTCACCTATAAAATAAGCTGGAGAAAGAAATGGCAAACCCCTCCAGTATCTTTGCCAAGAAAACCTCAAATTGGGTCATGAAGAGTCAGATATGACTAACATGACTAAACAAAAACAAAGACTACTGTTAAGTAATTTCTAGATATTTCAAATAAAGTTTTTTGAGACAATTTTTATTCATCCTCCTTTGGATTGCATATATGCACTATTTTCTGTTCCTTCTGGGTTTTTACTTATTCATTCTTATACCTTTAGGAGCCTTTTTGATGGTCTATATATTTGTGAATCAGGTTTTTTCTCACACTTTCTCCTTTGAACTTTGGGACTCCATTTTTTTTTCTCTTGAATATTGACAGATGTTTAATTCTGATTTACCATTATATTCTTTCACCCTCTCTTTTTTCACTTTTTCACAGATCTCTGCTCACATTAGGAAGTGTTGAAGGCTACCTGGATTTGGCTCTGATTCCTACAATGAATAAACTTTGTGGTAAGACTGATCCCTACAAGTTTTCAGTCTCTTATCCTTTAGGCCCTGAAATGCTTTCCCTTTCAGTGACTCTGTTCTGTCAGCATTTTTGCCTAACTTCCTCTTAGTTTTTCTACCTTTTCTCTGCATTGCTGGACCACTTATTGAGGACATTTGGGAAGTTTAGGGCTGAGCCACTGACATGGTGGCACTATGTCTTCATGTTAAAAACCAAAGCCTGTGGGATTGTTTGTGCTGCCTGCCTCTGGCATCCAGAGAGGGTTAGAGATGTGGGAAACTTAGTAGCACTTTGATGCATATAAGTGTTGTAATATAATTTTATTTGATAGTTTGATAGTTTTCTTAATTTCAATTTTATTAATCTCTCATTTGGTTTTCAATATTTCTAATTTAGCATTTACTTGGGGATTTTCAATTCATTCTTTTTCTAGCTTTTTCTAGCTTTTTCAGCTGCATGTCCAATACATTGATCTCCTCTTTCTCTATTTTATTCATATAGACATTCAAAGATATAAAACTTCCCCTAAGAACTGCTGTTGAAGTATCCCATAAGATTTGGTAGGTTGTCTCATTATTGTTATTCTCTTGAATGAAGTTATTGTTTCTATAATTTGTTGCTGAGCCCACTCATTCTTTAGGATTAGATTGTTTAGTTTCCAGTTAGTTTTTGGTTTATATCTCCATGGCCTTTGATTGCATATAAGTTCTATTGCATTATGATCTGAGAAGGATGCATTGACTATCTCTGCCTTTCTGCACTGGATTGTGAGGTTTGTATGGTCTAGTACATGGTCAATTTTTGTATATGTGTCATGTGCCACTGAGAAAAAAGGTGTATTCCTTTCTATATCCATTCAATTTTCTCTGGGGATCTGTCATATCTACATTTTTCAAAGTTCTATTCACCTCCTTAACTTCTTTCTAGTTTATTTTTAGGTTAGATTTATCAGGTTCATAGAGGGGAAAGTTGAGATCCCTCACTAGTATAGTTTTGCTGTCTATTTCTTCCTGTAACTCCTTTAAATTCTCCTCTAAGAATTTGGATACTATACCACTTGAAGTATATATGTTTAGTAATGAAATTGGTTCATTGTCTATGGTGCCTTTTAGCAGGATATAGTTTCCTTCCTTATCTCTTTTGATTAGATCTACTTCTGCTTTTGCTTTGTCTGAGATTAGGTTTACTACCCCTGCTTTTTTTACATCAGCTGAAACACAATATAATCTGCTCCAACATTTTACCTTTACCCTGCGTGTTTCCTCCCATTTCAAATGTGTTTCTTGTAAACAACCTAATGTTGGATTATGGTTTTTAATCCATTCTGCTATCTATTTCCATTTTATGGGAGAGTTCATTCCATTCACATTCATAGTTATGAATACTATTTGTGTCTTTCCCTCCATCCCCTTTCCCCTTGCTTTTGCTTTTAGTTCTGCCTTTTCCCTTCCCCTTCTCAATAGAATTTTAATTTTTGACCACCTCATCCTTCAGTCTTCCCTCCCTTCTTTCAGCTCCCCTCCCTTTTAATCCATTTTTCCATTACTACTTCTTCCCTCCCTTTTAGCCTCCCTTGCCTTTTCTTTCCCCCTTCTCCTTCTATTGCCTATAGAGCTAGTTGTATTTCTATACTTAACAGTTTATTATACACTCTTTGAATCCAATCAGATGTGAGTACTTCTCAAACAATACTCCTCTCCCTCCCCTCTTTTCCTCTACTGTAATATATTTTTGTGCCTCTTCCTGTGATAGAATTTATTTTTTTCTGCCTCCTCCTTTTCACATCTCCCATTACAATCCCTTCGCACCCTTAAATCACATTTGTTATCATCACATCATTTAATTTATACCCACTTCCTCTATGTATATCCCTTTTACATTTCATAATAAATATACAATTCTCAAGATTAACGAGTATCATCTTCCCTTATAGGGATGTAAACAGTTTGCCCATATTGTGTAAGAAGTTTTTTTTCCCCTGTTTACCTTTTTATGCCTCTCTTGAGACATGCTTTTGAAGATCAAATTTTCTATTGAGCTCTGGCCTTTTTGTCAGGAAGGTCTGGAAATCCCTTATTTCATTGAATGTCCATCTCCTTTCCTGAAATATTATGCTCAACTGTGCTGGGTAATTAATCCTTGGTTGTAGTCTCAGCTCCTTTGCCATACAAAATATCATATTCCAATTCCTTTTATATTTTAATGTAGAAGCTAAAAAATCCTGTGTGATTCTGACTATAGCTCCACAATATTTGAATTTTTTCTTTCTGGCTGCCTGCAGTATTTTCTCTTTCACTTAATAGTTCTGGAATTTGGCAACCATAGTCCTTGGTGTTTTTAGTTTGGTGTCCCTTTCAGGAGGAGAATGGTGAATTCTTTTGATGAGTATTTTGACCTCTGGGTCTAGGACTTCTGGGCAATTTTTCTTGATGATTTATTGGATGATATTGTCCATCATGATTTTTCATCATGGCTTTCTGGTAGACCAATAATCCTTACATTTTTCTCTCCTTGATCTATTTTCCAGGTCAGCTGTTTTTCCAATTAGATATATTTTCTTCTATGTTTTCATTCTTTAGATTCTGTTTGACTGATTCATGATGTCTCATAGATTCATTAGCTTCTACTTGCCCAATTCTGTTTTTATCAAATTATTTTTTTCAGTTAACTTTTGCATCTCTTTTTCCATCAGTCCAATTGTTCCTTTAAAGGAGCTGTTCTCTTCAATGAATTCTTTTTTCATATTTTTAAAATTATTGGCCAGTTTTTTTATTTCTCTAATTTAGGTTTTAAAATCTTTTCAGAGCTCTTCCAAGAAGTTTTTATGCTTCTAACCAGTTCATATTCCCTTCTGAAGTTTCAGATGGGAGTGCAGTCTCAGTGCTTACCTCTTTGGTATTTGTGTTTTGGTCCTTGTCCTCATAGGAAGATTCCATGGTCTTTTCTGCTTTGCTTCTTACTCATGATGATATCTGTTTTCCTTGATTTTCAAATAGATTTCTGCATTGGTGGCACAGGGAGCTCTGTCTCACAGTTCTTGTGCCTAAAACTTGAGGCTTTATGTATTGTGGCCTCTGGTTCTTTCAGCTAGATGGTAAAATGCTGCAGTTTGCCTGGTGTTGAACTGACTGGCATTTGAAAGCAGAGGCCAGGTGAGGTCTTTTTGGGTTTCCCCACAGTTACCCTGGAGCTAGCTCATTAAGTGTGGGGGAGAGGTGGTCTGGATGGTGGATGTCTCCTCTGCTGAGCTAGAGCATAGGCAAGCTCAGCTGTCTGTGCTAGTGTCTTCCCGATTCCCCTGGGGTACTGAGGCCTGCCTGGGGTCCTGGTATTGGCAGTTGCTGGCTTCACTCCCCCTGGGACTCAGGTTCTTCTCTCAGTTTGTTGAGGTGGGGCTGTCTGGGACAGCTCTGACCCTGCACTGGTCACCTTCAGCCACAGTCAGAGGAGCCCTCCTTAGTAATCTTTCTAGTCTCATGGGCTGAGAATCTGTTTACCCCTTCTTCTGCTCCCACTGTTCCAGGGTTTTTCCTGGGGAGCTTTTCTTGGGGCTGTCAAGGTCAACAAGGGGAGGGAGAAATTATTGATCACTCCACCATCTTTGCTCCCAGAACCAGAAAATCTGCTTTAATATAATTTTATTGGTTGGAGTGTTTTCTTTTCTTATCTTAGATTCATCTGAAGTTTTGTGTATGTCATAAATAATCTCCTTTTTGGGTAGCTCATGGAACACTGGGTCAGGCAGACTTCAGTTCCAATCTGGCCTTGGACACTTGTTTGCTATGTGACCCTGAATGTTTGCCCCACTCTGCTCAACTGTAAAATGGGGATAGCAACAATACCTACCTGGCAGGGTCATTGTGAGAGCCAAAGGAGACCCTATTTGTAACTACGCAGTGCCTGGCACATAGTAGTTATTACATAAATGCTTATTTCCCTTCCCTGCTGAGGTTTTGGAGTCAGACAGCTTTGCAGACAAGGCTTACTCCACCTTACTCTTCATAAGCCCTTGCTAAGATAATGTATGAGTTAAGCTTACACTTTTATAAGCACTGTTAAGTGTATAAAGGCTTTATTCACAAATATTCTGTGGGATAGATAGTACCAGTTTTAATAGATGAAGAAACTGAACCCCCGAGAGGCGAAATTTCTTGCATAAAGTTGCACTTCTAATCTTATACAATTGAGAAGTATTTACTTATTGATACTGTGCTAGGAGTTGGGGGTAGGAAAAGGAAACAATTCTGCCTTAGAGCAGCTTATATTCTATTTGGGAGGACAAGTTATTCATATAAAAGTAGACAGCATAAATACTAGGTCATCTTGGGAGCTAGAGCACTAGACATTGGCAGGTAGGAGGAAAGGTACATATGAAAGCTATGACTTAAATATTGGTATCAGGATTCCACAATTAGTGCTCATTCCCCTCTCCCAGCCAAAAGAGAATTGACAAGGAAAAAAACATAAGTAGAGCTGTCTCTGTCCAAAGACCTTCCTTTCTGTGTTTCTACTTCTTTCCTCTATGTGACTGCAATGATTTGTGGCACCAAATCAGCCTAATCTCCCATCTTACTCAAAAGCATCAGTTCTCTGACAGTGATGGCCAGCATAGAGCTGTGCCTATCTGGGTTCTTAATGAATGCTTGGTGATGAGGAGTGACTAAGCCTCCTGCCTCCACCACTGATGGTTCCTTTGTTAGAAAATTGAGATGGGGCTTGACCTTGATTAAAATCTGAAGGGAGATTGCAGCTTATTCAGGCTAGGTCACTGCTAACAGACTGCATACAGTGACTTTGTTCGCCCAGGCTAAGCTGTGTTTCTGCATGACTGCCATCATTCCTTGTTCTAGCCTCCACAGACTGTTTTCTTTATAGCAGTATTTTATAAGCAAATGAGCAAGATGAAATAGGACATCTGGAAGACTAAAAGGTTGGTTTATTTTTAGTCCAAGCAGAATAATAATAGCTTACATTCCCATGGTACTTCACAGGGACAAGTGTTTTCATACACACTCATTTAATCATCACAACATGATGAGGCAGGTAGCACAGGGATTATTGTTACTATTTCACAGACAAGAAAACTGAGGTTCTAAATGTGTAAGTGAATTGGCTCAAAGTACACAGCTAGTGACAGGACTGAACTCAATTCCATTCAAACTTTAAGTCTTCTACCTTTGAATGTCTCTTTTTTGGGGGGAAGGGGAGGGGTAAATCTACATAGGAATTTAACCACACAGTTTTTGCTCCTCCCAATCCTCAAGGTGAAATTGTTTTTAATTTCATTATTCTATAGAATCTCACAATCTTGGTTCCAAAGGGGTTCCACAGATCATCTTATCCAAACCCTTGCCTGAAGCATGATAAGCAATATCTATCTACATCAGACTGGAAAAATGACCAGTTTTACTTTCAGCATTTAAATACCTCTAGCAACAATAGACCCTTTCATTTCTTCTTTCCCCACCCTATCCTCTATTCCCAGATAACTCACTTTTTGGGATGGCTTTTATTGTTAGGCTGTTTTTATTTATGTTGAGCTGAGAGACACAGCAGTGTTCAGTTCTTTCTAGGTAGAGAGTTATCTGAAACAATGAAATTTAAACTCCATCCAGGGATCAAGAACTGAAACGTGCCTCCCTAACTCAAATACAAAATTATTCTTTTACTTGGTGCATTAGAAAGCATACAAAATGAATAGAGGACTTCTTCATCCACTCATACTTGAATCTAGGAAAGAACTATTATTTAACCTAACTGAAAACTACCAACGACAGCCAAAGATGGAAAAGTATATACAATTTAATAGATGAGGGAATCATTTGAAGCATAAAAGTATTTGCCAAAGTAGGTAGGTAACATAGTAAGCAAGCTTCAAGGGCAAGATTTTGAATCCAAGGTTTTCTGCTGTTAAGGCTTGAAATCTATGTGATGGGCATGCTCCCTCTCTACATATGAGTCAAGTAACTCCCTTCTTAACCTAGGAACAGAAGAGTTAAAGTAAGTGCAAGGTGAAATTGTCCAATCAGTAGGCAGCAGTATCTGAGCTATCCTGCCTTCAGGCATGAACCCCTATGGGTTATCCCAGGTGTGAGAACAGCTCTTGTGATTTTAAATAGCTTTGAATCCCCAGACCCCTGATGTAGCCTCTCTTTGGAATCCCAGAATCAATTTCATCAGGGTGGTATGAATTGGACTTTGAATCAGGAACCCTTGGTTCAAGTATTAGCTCTACCCCTCATTAATCATGTTATCATGGGCAAGTTACCTCACCTCATCACATAGAAGTCAGATAATGGAAGTCACTTGACTGAGGTCATAAAGCTATTAAGTCAGCTAATAAAAATGGGTTAAATGAATGAAGCACCTGGAAACTTTCAAATTCTGCCTTCCCCTTTGTCTGTACATAGCCAGCCTGGGAATTCATCATTTTATGCCACTGTACGTGAGTTACAAAGAATTACCAGCTTCAAGATACAGCATATTTAATGATATTTAATAAGTGAAGAAACCTGTCCTTCTTCAAACAGAAAGTAGCACATCTCCTACTGGTACCAGGCAATGGCTGTCTCATTTTACTTATACTCAGGGGAGTAGTTACTGCAGAAATGATGTAAATTATTCTGAAACGGAAGGTTCAAAATCCATTATCTTAAATGAATTCTCTTGAAAAAATGTACACATAGAATAATGTAACAGTAGAAGTAGGACTTGGGTTGTACTTCTCCATCAATGCCCAGATAAATGCATTTCATTTTCTAGATTCCAGAAGTTCTATTTTAGAATAATGTTTGATTTTGATGGAACCTGTGGTCCTAGAAATCATGGTGCTGCTGGTTCTTTTCAATGTTTCATTATTGCTGTTTTTTGTAACATTTGTAACATGACTTATTTTCCTATCCTCTCTATCCATCATAGAACTACTTCCTTTGTAACAATGAAATACAATTTATCAAAAATGAAACAATTTGACCACATCTGTCTCATTATGTGTATGCTTCGGTACATGCCTCATTTCACATCTGTGGTCCCCCATCTCTCTAAAGAGAGGAGAGAAGAATCTTTTTTTCATCAGTCCTGTCCAGTGAATATTGGTAATTACAATGATCTAAATTCTGATGTCCTTTGTTATTGCTTCACTTGATATCATTGTGAATTTTATAACAGTTCTCTGGTGTTCCTGTGAAGTGCCTATGCAATGTGCAGATGAACAAACAAGCCTGTCCAGGAAACACTTTATGGAGCCAGCAGTGTTAGTTTTTACAAGTCAAGTAACATAAATATATTTTTAGAATTTCCAAAGATACCCCTTAACAAAGAGATGTCATTTTGAGAAGCCAAGAGAGTGTCTATTGGCAGTCATATTATCACAGAATCTCATTTTGGAAGTGATTAGTACAGTTATCTTATCAATTTTGTATGTGATCTAGAAAGTCAGCATGGCACACAAGAAAGGAGGCTTTATTTGGAGGCCAATGATTTAAATTCAAATCCCCTTCCTCTTACTAGGCTGGTTAGTTAATCTCTCATCCTCTTTTTCTTCATCTTTACAAAGGTTATATAAATATATGACACAAAAGGTCATTTTCAGTTCTAGTTTTACAGTCTATCCTAGCAATCCCTGCTCCAGCATCTGTCAATTTTCAGTCTTACTTCACCTCCCAAAGCTCCATGTCCTCAGGGACTGAAGCAGCTTGAAAGATTGAGAATATATGTCACCTGGTAACAGTTACCTCAGAGCCCTAGATCCAGACACCCTTAGACAGAGTGAAACTGCCTTTTTTCATATGAAGGAAGTTACCAACCAAGATCTGGAGGTAGTATGGTATCTTCAGTCAAAAGTGTGTAGGGTTTGAAATCAAAACACTTAAGTTCAAATATTTACTATTCTTTTCATTACCCATGTGTGATCATAGATACAACTAAGTCCCTCATCTACAAAGTGATGAAGTTGGACTTGACTTCAAAGACCTCTTCCAGTTCTATGATAAAATGATTCTTTCTTACTTTTGCATGCAGAGAAGGGCAGCGTTTGCTGCTACATTTTTGAGGTTCAAGAAACTAGATTGAATGAGGGAAAATATTTTATAGTCTAATAAACTACTTAAAAATCTCATTGGGAATTAAGTATGACAAAATGACTAGACACAACAAAATGGAATGTTTAATCGACGAAATATTGATAATAGTTAACAGCTTGCATTTATACTTTGTTTAACAATGGTAAAGCACTTTCATATATACTTATATATAAATATGTGTCACACTGCTTCCAAGGAAAAGAGTACTGGAGATCATGCCATAATTTTGTTGTTCAGTCATTTCAGTTATATCTGACTCTTTGTGACCACATTTGGAGTTTTCTTGGTAAAAATACTGAAGTATGCCCTTTCTTTCTCCAGACCATTTTACAAATGAGGAAACTGAGACAAACAGGTTTAAGTGGCTTGCCAAGGTTCACAGAGCCAGTATGTGTTCAAGGCCAGATTTTTAGGTCATGACGATGAGTCTGCTTGACTTTGGACTCAGTTCTCTATCCACTAAGAGACCTACTGCCCTCATGCCATAATAGCTTTGGTTCACAAAACTGAGGGATATTTATATTGTAGAAAGAAAGATTGGGGTAGGGACATATTATAGCTGCTTTCAAATATTTGAGTGGACACCATGGAGAAGACAGAATAGATTTCTTTTTTCTTGATTCCAGTGGGCAAAGTCAGGAGAAATGGATAGGTGTTTGAGAGAAATGCATATCAGAGAGGCAAATTTCTGCTCTATGTAAGGAAAAACTTCCTAACAATTATAACTGTTCCAAAATGAAATGGGTCACCTTGGGATACCTTAGTGGGCTTTTTTTTAGCAAGAGCAGAATGTCTACTTGTTGAAAATGATGCAATTATGACAATAGGTAGCATTTTTATAGTGTTTTAAGGTTACAAAGTACTTTACATTTTATCTTCACAACAATCTTGGGAGGTAGGTGCTACTGTTATACTCATTTTACTGATTAGGAAACAGGCAGACAGAAGAGACCTGCCCAGAATCACATAGCAAGGAAGTACCTGAGATGGGTTTGAACTTAGATCTTCCTGGCTCTGGGTATGACCCACCACCCACTGTACCACCTAGCTGCCTGTTAGATTCCAATTCAGGCTGGACTGGTTGATGTCCGAGATCTCTCCTAATTCAGCAATTCTATTGTAAAAAGTATATAGGACAATTCCAAATGGAAAAGCAACATTACATATTATTTTAATGTTTCTAAAACTCTTCATCCATTTCCTGATTAGAGTCTCACTTTGACATTGCAAGGTAGGTACTTGGTTATTCTCACCATTTTAGACTCAGAGATTTATCTTTAAGTGATTTATCTTTAGTCACCAAACTAGTGTCTGAAGTGAAATTGAAATCTTCTTTTTTTTTTTTTACTACAAATCCAGCATTCTGTCCACTACCCTCTGTTGCCTCTCTCAAGGATAACACAAGAAGTTTAACTTGTGGGCTCAGGGAAAAATTCAAGAAAGAGTTGGCCTTTGAGGAAAAGGAAAAGTTTCAGTAGACAGAGATAGAGTTGGGGAAGGTGGTGGAATGTGCAGGGGTGGAGATACCAGTCCCACTGTGAAAGGCTGTATGCAAAATGATACAGCACCCAGGAGAAGAGAAAAGATGAAAAAGTATTCCA
>CM053773.1:159365417-159396739 GCA_028658325.1 Potorous gilbertii | reverse complement strand
ATATATATATATATATATATATATATATATATATATATATATATATATATATATATATATATATATATATATATATATATATATATATATGAAAAATAATGTATGTCCAGAATAATTGGAATAATAAATGGTCTGGTTAGGTCACAATGTAGTTTAAAATAAGTCTAGAAAGGTAAGTTGGGGTCAGCTTTCTGAAGGACCTTGAATGTCAGGTGCTAAATGGAAATGTCAATTCGTATTTTCTTTGGTAGACAATAGAGAGCCACTGAAAGCCATTTAATAGAGGGATTGGCATAGACTGTGATATGGGAAGAATTCATGGAGGACTGATTGGAATGAAATGAAACTAGAGGTAGGAATACAAATAGTAGGCAATCACAATAGTCCAAATAAGAGATAATCAGGACCCATACAAGGCCAGTGGCAATGGGAATTGAAGGGAGGAGTAGGAATGAGAAATAATATAGAGTTTGCAGTGACAGAGCTGAGCATTGATCAGATATGGAAGGCAAGTTAGAGTCATAATGCATGACTCCAAGCCTATGAAATGGGTGGATAGATGGTTGACAGGGCCAGGAATGGAAACCAGAATCTTGGTAGAGGGACAAGTCTATAAGAGGAGATAATGAGTTCAATATGATGTGTTGAGTTTGATGTGTCAAAAACACACCCAGGGAAGATAACAAGTGTATGAATTAATGAACCCTAGAATTCTTAGAATGACTTTGCAAAGCTATGATTCTTGAATAAAAAGAACAAAACCTTGAAAAACAAAGTCAGTGTCTGAATGTTCCTGAGGAGTCATGGCTGCTTGCACAAAAAGATTGAATGTGAAAAGAATTTTTAAGAAATAGTGCTTCAGATTAGTCATACTGAGGGAAACAAGTCCAGTCAAAACTGAGTTCCAAAACCAGGGAGAAAAGATCTGATTACAGACTGGTTAACACCTCTGCTGTTCTTACCCAGGAAAGGGATGGAAAAAGTGTATGTTTTGTGTGTGGCTTGTGTGTTGTTCCTGGTTGGGAATATCTTGCTTAATGGAGGCATTGCAAACATGCCTGGAGGTTTTGCAGAAGAAATAAGATCAATGTGAATCATAGCAGGAAATACATACTGAGCATCTACCAAATGTGAGACCTTGCTTAAAAACTGTGGGTGACATAAAGATAGATAAGAAATGGTCCTTTTACTTAAGGAGCTGAAAGGATAATTTCAGTTCCTTATAACAAAAATAGATCAAACACAGCAATGCTTTTGTAGCATTTATATAACACCAAATACCCTCCATTCACTGAACATTTATTTTACAAATATCTCATTTGGACCGCATAAGAACATTGTGAGGTAAGTACTATTCTTATCTACATTTCCATCTAGTGTCTGGAGAATTGAGGCAAACAGAGATTAAATGACTTGCTCAGGGTCACACAGTTAGTATCTGAGACCCTATTTGAACTCAGGTCTTCCTGACTGCAGGTCAGCGTTCTATCCACTGCTGATACAAAAAGTATCTTTCTACAGGGGCTTCAATCTATACCAGACGCCATGTCCATGACCTACACTTCTAGGAGGAACCAAGATCCAGATTAGTAGTTCCTGAGTATTTATGGAAGGACTGGCTCTGGGCTTAGGAGATCAACAACAGTTAGGTTCTGTATTACAGATGATAAGGATGATGGTCTTGACAATGACGATGATGACAGCAGTGATGATGAGGATGAGGATGATGGTGGTGGTGGTGGTGGTGTTGATGCTGGTAATAATGATGAGGATGTAACTATTTTCTGTATGTTGCTTTCTTTGCCGGATATTACTGTTGATGTTTCCTGCTCCCGAGTAATGGAGATGATGGTGTTAGTAGTGGTGGTAATGGTGATGATGGTGCTGCTGCAGCTGCTCATAGCGATGATGATGTGGTCATTTTCTGTAAATTATGTTTTCTTTGCCTGCAGAAGTTGCAGCTCAAGGGAAAGTGATCAATGAATCTACAAACTTTTATTAGGCTAGGCAATATATGGTAAGCACGGTTGATACAAACATAAAAATGAGAAAGTCCTTGCCTTCAAAGAACTTGCATTTTGTAGGGACAATATGGTCTATTCTCAAATAACTAAATAAAGAATATACACAAAATAAATACAATATTTTTGGGGGACACATTAACAGTAGGGGAATCAAAAACTATCTCTTGAAGAGATTATACTTGAAATAAACCTTAAAAACAGACAGTGATTGTAAGAGGCAGAGTTGAAATGCAAAGGCTTCGAGGGGAGCAAGTTATATAGTGGATTTAGTCAAGAAAACTTGTATTCAGATCCCCGCTCAAGTATTAGCTATATGATCTTAGGAAAGTTGCTTAGCCGATCTATATCTTAGTTTTCTTATCTGTAAAATGGAGTTGAACCCAATTTTATCTCAGTTTAAATCCATCTCACAATCTATGAATCTATAAAATAACTCACTTTTATGTGGAATTGTAATGTTTTCTGGGTCCTTTATATGTATTATCTCAATTAATCATCATAATACTTAAATTCAGTAATAAAACTGTCCCTATGTACTGTTGAGGTAAATATAGGCTGAGAGTATAAAGCAACTTGGCCAGGTTAATGAAACTAGTCAGTATCTGAACCCAGATTCTAACCAAATTTTGTGAAATCTGAATCCAGTTCTCTAACCATTATATCACACTATTTGACAATTGTCACACTAATAAAACAAATATGACTTGTAACTGATTGGATATGAGACATGAGAGTGAAGGAAAAACATAGTTTCTAACATATATACATAATATTCATGTATGTTATATACACTCAAAGAAAGATAAATCATTTATTAAGTACTTAATATATGTCAGGCACTATGTTAATCACTAAGGAAACAACCACAAGTAAATGAAACAGTTCCAACCCTTAAGGAGTTACATTTGATGAGAGAAGAAAGCAAATAAATGAGGGGAAGGTATCCTCACAGACTCGAGGTTGTTAGCAAACAGGTGAAGTTCAGTTAAGTCCAGCTGGGAATGAAGTCAACATGGCTAGAGTTGGACCAGACCAGAAATTCACCTCCCAGATGGGGCCTCAGGGTGGAATTGTCTCCATGGTGTTAAAGCTGCCAGCAAAGAGGTGGAGACATGAGGATATATTTAATCAGGTGTGCATTGCTCCCTCCACCTCACCTCCCATACCCACAAGCTAGTCATGGCCTCCGTCCACCACATTTTGGAGAGAGTCAGGTTATTTTGTATAACATGGAGAACAAGATCTTTAACTGATTTTTTTTTACTTGATGTTGCCCACATCATCCAGGTAGTGCAGAGAAACAGGCAGTATGATATCATGCAATCGTCCTAATAAGGCAAGTAGGTGGCTCAGTGTGCGGAGTAGTAAACGTTGAGTCAGAAAGACTTAAGTTAAACTCTGGCTCAGACGCTCACAAGCTGCTTGATCTAGATGAGTCACCTAATCTCTGTCTGCCTCAATTTCCTCATCTATAAATGGGAATGATGATAATATGCTAATTACTAAGATTAATGAATAATTATTATAAATTATTAAATATTATATATAATATAATCTATTATTATATATGAATATATAATATAATATTATTATAATTAAGACTAATTAATTATGATTATTCTGATTAATATTGATGATTATTATTCAGCACCTGAAACTTTTTATTAGCCCATATCCCATCTACCCTGGTTCTTCCAGACAGCCTGATCGTAAGTCTCCTTTTACCTTTTACCATAATGTTTTTTAATGTTGGGCAATTTTCCTTTATATGGGGACCATTTTATAGTGTGTGTGTGTGTGTGTGTGTGTGCGTGTGTGTGCGTGTACACGTGTGTAAGGGACATTGTTTAAAATAACCACAGTAGATCTGTGTGCTGTTTAGCAGTAAGACCTTTGTATAGTCATTCAGTAGTTTATGATCAGGAATATTCTAGGCAGATTCTGTGACCTTTATGACTGAAGTCATCCATCTGTCATCCTGACTAACACCAGAAATTGCTATAGCTTCACATACATTCTGTCAACCTAATGCCTCACTGTCATTCTTTCCCAATAAGCATAAGTTTTAGATTGACATAAAATACCTTTATGAGCTCACTTAACAGTAAAGAGAAAATCGAAAACAAACCCAAAGAATATGTGTGAGAATAGTATAGTTACATCATCTTTTGCCAAAAGAAAGTCTTGGAGAAAAGGACCTTAGTTACCCAGAGGTACCTAAAGATCATTTCCAGATGTGCTAGTCAGGGGAAAGTTCATTGATGAAGTGAGACTTACTGGGTCTTAAAAGATGAGCAGCTGAGTATAGTGGAAGAAACACAGGACTCTAAGTCAGAAGATTTGGGACCTCTGGTTAAGATATGATTGTGCTTTTTCTCTGTAATCCATCATCATTATCCTATCCTTTCTTTGATCTTCTGCTTACCCAAATATCACCTTCTAAGTTGATTTTTAGCAGTCATCCCTATACTACCTCTTCCCAGGTTTCAGAGTAGATAGGCAATAGTCATTTATCATAGAAATTAACAGGCATTTATTAAGTACTTACTATATGCCAGATACTGCTAAATGCTGGGGATACAAAGAAAGGTGAAAAACAATCCCTACTCTCAAGGAGCTTACACTTGAATGGAGACAACAAGGAAACAGCTATGCACAAACATTATACATACAAGATAAATTGGAGAAAATCAGCAGAGGGAAGCAATTAGAGTTAATGAAGATTGGGAAGGGCTTCTTATAGAAGGTTGATTGTAGAGTGGTGTTGATTTGAAGGAAAGGAAGTGAGAAGGCAAAGAAGAGGAAGAAGAGAATTCCAGTCAAGGAGGACAGTCAGTGGAAATGCCCAAGATCAGGAGATGGAGGCTCCTATGAGAGAGAAAAGAAAAAGAACTACAAGGAGGCTGGTATCACTGGATCACAAAATATACATAGAGGAATTCAGTGGAAGAAGACTAAAAATGTAGAAAAATCCCAGGTTATGAAAAGTTTCAGAACATTGCATAGTTTTTTTTCTAGAACTGTGCCAGTCTTTTAAATTTATCATTAATTACCTGAGTAGGTTAATAAATCCTTTATGCACATACTTAGGGTCATTGAGATAGTTCCTCTTTTCCTTTCTCATCAGAATAATTTGATTTTCTCAGATTTTTTTATTTGTGAAATTCCCAGATTTCTTCATCCAACTTTTTAGAATTATGAGACAGAGAAGTCTTTCTGTCTTTTCCCTATAAGTTTTAAAATCCACCTGTTCCAAACGGAAGAAAACTAAATTTTGATTATTCTTAGTTTTGCCTACTGTTAATATCAGGAATAGTAAGAAAGTTTGGTTACCATCTCTGGGAGGTCCTGTTATTTCTGCCCCAGCAAACAATTTTGCCTCTCACTGCTCAGAATTAAGTGTTGCATAACACATTTCCTGGTTGCTTCCTCCACTGTTTGGGGTCTGAAATTATCAAATAACTTTAAGAGAGGATATAATAGCAGATGTCTGGATCGGTGAAATCCTCCATTACTGCTGTATTATGTCTTTGTGTCAGCTTTGTGGTGTGGCTCTGATGCTTACTATCTAAGGCTAGGGACTTGAACCTAGGTCCATTTGAATTGTAGGTTGATGCATTTCTTGGGAAACTACAGGGCAGAAGATCAAGAGAACACTGGTGTTGAAAGCTGTTGGGCAACAGTCACTATGTTAATTTGGCCAATATGAGAAGTATTTCATGGCCCCAGTAAAGGATACAGACTTCATGGTAGCTCTGGTAAGCCCTGTTACTAGGACCCAGATGAGCCGAATTGGTGATTAACCATCTGGCATTTGGCAACTAATTAGTAATTAACCACCTGACATATAAACCTGGTTCTCAATGTTATATTGTATTCTCAATTTCCTTCTCCTCCCTCTCTCTTTCCTTTTCACTTCCTTCTTTGCTTTCTCCCTCCACATTTGTGGCACATTGAATAGAGTATTGAACTTTGAGTCTGGAAGACCTGAATTCAAATCCTGCCTCAGACATTAACTAGCCATGTGATCCTGATTAAGCCACCTAACTCTATCAGCCACAATTTTCTCATCTGTAAAATCGAGAAAATAATAGCACATACCTCACAGAGCTGTTGTTAGGATCATATGATATAATATCTGTAAGTTCATAATGAAATGCACTTAGATCTTTTTTTAACCAATAAGCTCAGTCCCTACCCCACAAAAAAACTGTATCCCTTCTCTCTTTTTTTTCAACTCTCACTAATAAAATATCATTGATAATTAAAAGTCAATAATCATATGAAAAAATGTTCTAAATCACTAAATGACTAAAGAAATTGAAACTGCTTCTACTCATCAGATTGGCAAATATGACAAAAGAGGAAAAAGGCAATTATTTGAGAGACCTTTGGAAAACTGGTACCCTGGTAGACTGTTGGATGAGCTGTGAACTGAGCTAGTTCTTCTGGAAAGCATTTTAGAACTATGCCCAGAAAATGACCAAACTACATACCTTTTGACCTGGCTATATATTTGTTAGATTTGTACACCAAAGAAATTGAAAACAACAAACAAAAAAGAATTTATATGCATAAAATATGTATATAATATCTCTTTTCATGGCAGCTAAAATATAGAGGTGAGGAATGACTAAACAAATCATGGCATATGAATGTGTTGTTGAGTTGTTTTAGTCATGTCTGATTCTTCATGACTCCATTTGGAATTTCTTGGCAAAGATAATGCAATTAATTGCCTTTTCCCACTCATTTTGGAGATGGGGAAACTGAGGCAAATAGAGATTAAATGACTTTCCCAGGGTCATACAACAAGTAAATGTCTACAGCTGGATTTGAACTCAGGGCTTCCAGACTTCAGGTCCCATGCTTTCTCTATTATACCACTTAGCTGCCATAAGAAATGATGAAACAGAAATTTTTCTAAGGAAATTGAGAAGATCTTTAAGAACTGTTACAGAGTAACATGAGCAGGAGTAGGAGAATAAATATATAAATTGATAATATTTTAATGAAAAACACTTTTGAAAGACTTTAAAACTTAGAGCAGCACAATGATAAGCTATAAATCCCCAAGATATTTATCTCTAGAGAGGTGACAACCTGAGGTCAGAAAGACATGAATTCAAATTTCCTGATAAATACTAGCTGTATAATCATGGATAATACATTTAAACTGCCTGAGCAAAACGGGCATAAATAACATGAGTAGCAACTTAAATGAAATTATGCTATAGATGTGAAGCACTCTACACATGGCAGTTATTCTCTCATATGACAGCTATCACCTTCCCCATTCTGGAAATCGCTGTTCTCAGTTCCATTTCACATAACATTAACAATTTTTTGTTAGCTTACCATATTTCTAACTCATATGGAGATTACTATCCACATCCCATCCACAAAACCCTTGGTTAGATCAAACTTCTGTATATATGACCAGGCTTCCCCATCTGGTGTGGTTTAATTGCATGCCAGGTGGTGTAGTGGATAGAGTCAGGCTTGGAGTCAGAAAGACACATCTTTCTGAGTTCAAATTCAGTCTCAGATACTCACTAGCTGTGTGATCCTGGGCAAAGTCACTTAATTCTGTTTGCCTGAGTTCCATATGTGTAAAATGAACTGGAGAAGGAAATGGCAGTACCTTTGCCAATAAAACCCCACATGAAGTCACGATGTCAGATACCACTGAGAAATGATTGAACAACAACTAAAGACATTATTTCTGACCATTAATTATTAGATTTGGTGCAATATTTCATCTGTAGCAAAGTAGAAGAGAAATATTAAATGATTCAGAGTCAGAGGATCTAGATTGAAATCTCAGTCCTGTCCCTTAATGCTTAAATAACTTTGAATTAAGTTCCTTTGCCACTTTGAAACACTTGTTTAATTTTCTGTAAGCCAAAGAGGTTGTAACAGACAACCTCTTAGGTTCTTTCCAGTTCTAAGCCTATGAATTTATGAGAGCTTTTGAAATTCTGACTCTGATATGAAACCTGCTAGATATCTTTCTCATTAAAGAGGATAGCTCAGCCATGGGGGCACAGTGTCAAAACTGAGTGGTTTAATTCCCATGGGAAGGGGGAAGAGGGTAGAGAGACAGGATACTCTCTGGGGTTCTAGTCTAGAGGGCTGTACTTCTTGGTGAGAAAAAAGTGTCAGGGACAAGTCATATGGCAATACGACATTGAATAATCACTGCTCTTCCGATCTGGCCACTCAACCAGCTTCAAATCCATTTAATGATGCTATGCACACATTTCTACATCTTATATTCAAGAATAGTATCAGAGATTTTGTCCAGTGCATTGCTATAATGTCAATAAACTCTATAGACAGTATTCTCCTGATCAACTTAAAAAGGGGTGAATCGAGTTTCCTTTCCTTAACTAAGTCATGTAGGATCTTTTGTAATCACTGCTTTCTTTTTTAGATTTCTACCAATCATCTCTTAAATAATGCATTTTAGGATTTTGTAAGGAAGTGAAGTCAAGCAGTTCTTTCATTGAATGGAGTTCTTCTGGGCTTAGTAACTCAATTTCAACCAGAGTAGATTGGTGTTATCTTACACCTGCCTTAATCATACTGAATTTTGATTCCCCATTAGCCATTTCTATTCCATCTTTTCTAGTCCAAATTATACTATCACTCATAAAGAAAACAGAAGCAAAATGAGGTTGGAAAATTCTGTTTTTCTCCTATTGACTATCATCTTTTTCCTTTCTTCCCAGGACTTTCATCTGAAAGCCTTCTTTGAGCCATTCTTACTATCTTTTTATAATTTATTTTAACTATACTTCCTTCCCAAGTACATACTCTAAATATATTGGTCAATTCCCCCAAGATTCTTAAAATTTTCACTTAACCAGTTTTTGTTCAATATCAGGTGTCAAGGAATAATTCCCTTATGACTTCCTAAATATTAGAAAGGATACATGGAATTTGATTTTGACCTTTTTAACTAACTCATCTAATATCTGTTTACACATGATTTAGAAGCAATTCTAAAAATCATCAGTCTTTTCAATCTATTAAAATATTATGAATTTTATTTATCTGTACATGACAGTATTCACTGCTCACTACGTCCAATGTCCTTAGAGTTTCTTCTTGAAGGAAGTATTTGGTATATACAAATGTGAAACTTCTGAGTCACCAACAAGCTTTTGACATGTTTTGTAACTTAATCCCAAACCATCTTTATCAAAATATTATTTGCCATTTTTGCCTATGCCCTTTTCCATTGAAGACACTAAATATGAAAGTATGCTAACTTGGTGTACAGAATCTTGTGAAATTATTTATAGAATTTCTCTACTTTTACAACTTATACAATAGGTGTTAACATACAATTTTAATTGTCTTCAAATGTTTTTTACTTACCTTTATTGTGAGCATGGCTAGATGTTAACATGTAGACCATGAAATAACAGTTTTTATTGCCTTTGGGTATAAGTTAATCAAAGTCATATTAGCACCCTAGAATTTTGAAGAGAAGATTTCAGAGAATTTAGAGAAAAGATGGAGGAGCCAATGGACAAAAAATTTGGTAAAAGTTATCATAGAAGGAATGTGAAGTAATGGTACTTTGTAATGATATTTTGAAGACACAAACAGAAAAAAATTCTGAGGAAGAGATGTTATCTTCTTTTAATCAACTATTTGAGTATTTTTAAGTAATCATTCCATTGAGATGCAACTCTATGTTTTCTGGTTTCTCATATAGGGATATATATGTGTGTATGTATATGTATATATGTATACATACATATAGATGTCTCTGTGCGTATTTGTGTGTGGGTTTATGTATGTATTATTCAATTTCTCCAGTGGCATATATCCATTTTTCATCATTAGAGATTTCACTCTTAGAATACTTGTAGTTTAAGCAATATTTATAGATACTATAATAATTATAAGCCTCTGGCCCTATTTCTATTTTCATGATCACTGTTACCATAAAACAAACAGCTACACAGGATGGAAAGCCATTATTTACCATACTGCCCCTGCCATTGAAAACTAAGTTGGTTGAGAGTCAGAAAGACCTGAATCAAAATTCAATCTCTCTCACTTGTTTGTGACTCTGGGAAAGTTATTTACTCTCTGTCTGCCTCATAATGATAATAAATAGCAGAATAATATGAATAGAGAAGGTTATTGTTAAGATCAAATGAGATAGTATTTGGTAAAGTACTTAGCACCATGCCTCACATATAAGAGACTTAATATATTCTTATTCTACTCTGCTATTGCTGTAGACCTAAAAAGGTCTACAAAGAATTGAGGACAATTTTTTAATGGCCCACCACTGTGATAAAAGGTATCCTGGTATAGTGAATAAAGAGTTAGATTCAGATTCAGAAAGGCTTGGTTTCAAGATTTACCTTTGATCCATATTCATTTAAAGTCATTTGGTAGTAGAGTGGATAGAGCACTGGGCTTGGAGTCAGGAAGATCTGAGTTTAAATCTACCATCAGTCACTTACTAGCTGTGTGACCCTAGGTTAGTCATTAAACTTCTGTCTGCCTTAGTTTCTTCACCTGTAAAATTGGGATGATCCCTCACGATGTTGTTGTGAAGACCAAATAAAATAATAGTACATAGTATCCAGTACATTGTTTGTGCTATATAAATATTTATTCTCTTCCAGTTCCCATATTGGATGTGTTACCCATGGGAAATCACTTAACCTGTCAGTGTTCCAAACTGTAAGGTGAAGAAAAGATACTGACCTTCACTGGTGAGAATAGTTCTTCCCCAGACATTACCTATAAAGATGAAAGTAAATATTTACTCTTAAACATGATGCTGTTTTCAAAAACAAAGTAAAATAAAAACCATCATAGTCAAGCAATACTTCACCTAGCAAGTCAGCTTACTGGCAATGAATTTCTCCCTCCTTAACAGAATCACACTGGTAGCCTATCAATCTTAGTAAACCCTACCCAATCTTCTGCTCTGCCTGGAAGAATCAGGAGTTCCTGTCATGTGGCAATGAAACATTAGAGAAGGATTTGGGGGGAGGAACCTATGTGACCATGAAACTCATACAAAAAAGGAGAATCAATCATTCACAATTTCTCCAAAGAGACGATGCAATACCAAACGATGATTTGCTTTTCTTCCCCAACGTCACTATTCTATAAATTGAAATGAGCTACAAACGAATCTTGAAATGTGAATTTAAGCTGCTGTGCTTTGGATAATAGCTTGTTCCTATTTTAGATAATGGCTAAAGTAATTCAGAAGCATTGGAGAAGAAAACAATTACCCTTTGCCAATTTGGCCCCTGAATAATGACCCTAAGGGAAATGCTGGTGAAATTCACAAGGGCGGCTTGCATATCAATATGCATTGGTCTTCCTGATTATTTGTCTTTTGTCTTCCATTTGCTTTCATTCCTCTTTTATGGGACAAAAAGTCTTTTTATTATGTTGTCAAAATGTAATTTCTCTCAAATGCTCCCCTTTGGTTTCCCTCAGCTGTGTTCATCCATGTACATGATAGTGAATTACTATTGTCAAAATTTTCTGTAGAAATTGGAAACAACTGTGTCTTGGTGATAAATTTTCACATTTCCATGTACCAGTCACTGCTAATATCCATCAATCAGAGTCTCTGGAGATGTTGCTTTGTGCCCAGTCCAAGGCTAAATACCATGGGGGTGACAATAAAAAAAAGACAAGGGCCCATGTACTCAAAGAACTTATAGTCTAGAAACACTGAAACATAAAATATGAGCTCTGAAAGGGACCTTTCAAGTCAATGAGTCTAACCCTGGAACCATGAATCCCTAACAAGTACTCTTCCAGACTTTTTTTTTAATATCTCCAGGGATGATGCAGGGGTTGGGAACTTAGTACCTACTGAAGGAGGCTGAGGGAAAGGGAAAAGGTTTAAGCAATAATTCAGTTGCTACTATGTGTCAGGCACTGTGCTAAGAATTTTACAATGATTATTTTATTTGATTGAAACTGCCCAGTTTACTCTTAGACACTCTGATTTTTAGGAAGTCCATCAGTAGATTAATTTGAAATCCATCACGCTGTAGCTTCCAAAAGCTTATTCCTTGTTTGCCTTCTAAGAACAGGTAAAACAAGTTTCTCACGTGTGTGAGTCAGGAACCTTTCAAAGTTAGGCCTGTATCAGTGATAAATAGAAGTATGTATAGACAAATTTTGCATTTTATATATATATACATATATATATTTTAAATATAAGTATATTTATATGTAAATATATTTTTATATAAATGTATATGTATATACATAATATATACAGATATGTTTACTCAAACATATATATACACATACATACCTATACACACATATATGTATATGTGTTTATATATGTATGTATATATTTGTATATACCTATTTGTATCTAATAGTTCCATCTTTAGAGCAGGGGAGGAAAGAAAAAAAGAAATGTACGTAAGTTTATCATATATGTAAAAGGAATAGCAAAGTGTTTGTAATAGAGTTGCAGTTTCATCTTTTTTATTATACTATGTTATGTGGTGGGAAGAAAGGAGTGTTTGCTTCCCCTATGTATTAACATACTCAGGCTCCATATTAATCAATCAATCAACATTTATTAGGTGCCTATATTTTTTCAGTCATTGTACTAAGGGCTGGAGATACAAAAAGGCAAAAGATAGTGCCTTTCCTCAAGGAACTTACAGCTGAAAAAGAAAGAAAGCAAACAAGTATATCCTAACAAGCTACATACAGTATAAATAGGAAAAAAAACAGAGAAGACAATAGAATTAAGATTTGAAAAGGCTTCCTATAGAAGATTTACATTCTTTCAATACTTCATATTGTTGTGTGTCTTCTAGTATCCACATCTACCTGACAGTTTATGATTTGTCAATGTTCTTCCTAAAATGTGGTGTCCATAGTTGAATATAAAACTCTCGAGTTAGCATGATTGATGTAGAGGAAAGTAGTACAATAAGTGCTTTCATCAGAATGGTGTACTTCTGTTATCACAGCCTAAAATCAGAAACTGCCTCATTCAGAAGTACCAGCCAAGGTTAACACTGATGTAGTATGATGCAAGTTTATTTGAAAAAAAAATAAACATTGTGGAAGAAGATGCTATATTAAAGAACAATATTGTAAAGAACTTTCAATGTTGTGATCTTTCTGATTGGGAGGTAACGTGTGGCACTGGAAAGTGAACTGGATTTAAGGTGAAAGGATTTTGTTTTGGATCACAGCTATGCCATGTATTTCCTATGTCAACGTGGACAAATCACTTCACTTGCTTTGGACTCAGTTTCCTCGGTGAAGTAAAGGGGTAAAACTAGATGACCTCTAAAGTCACTTCTGACTCTAAATATGTGATCCTATGAACCTGTGAATGAGAATTTGATAACCAGTGGTACATGGCTACCTCTCCCCTGGCAAGCCCTTTGGTCTTAATATTCTGATACTTACGGATCACATGGCCTTAGGTAAGTCACATAGGGTTGTTGTAAGTAGAGAAAACACTAGAGAAATGAGAACTAAGATCATTCGTTCTTGAAGGCAAAGACTATCTTTTACATCTTTTTGTATGTTTAGTGTTTAGCATATTTCCTGTAACGTTATAGGAACTTAATAAAGCTTTTTGACTGCTTATTATCAACAATAATAAATTAAACTATAATTAATAACAACAACAACAAAAACAGTAGCTTGTACTGAGAGATCAAATGGAATCAATGGACCCGTTAGATTTCAGGTATCATCAACTACTTTATGTTTTTAAATAAGTTTTTATTGATGTCTTCTGTTTTGCGTATCATTATAGTTATCTGCGTCTACTCCTACTCCTCCCTTTTCCAGAGAATCGTCTGTAATGACAGTCATGGCACCGCACTTGAGAACTGTTGTGGTGAATAATTTTAAGTGTCTAATTGCATAATATAATGAACTTTCTATTTATTCAGCGGTAAACTAGACATAGTTCAGTAAAGTGAAGCATAACATTCATAGCAATATCCTTAAACAAAGCATATCATGTAATACATATATAATACCCAATATGCCATATGGTGCATAACAAAAATCATTGCATCCCTGGTCATGGGTTCCCAGGCAAGGGTCTTCCTTAGTCCTTCACATGCTTAAGAGGGGAGCAGAAAATGCCACACCATCCACCCAATTTCTTTAATCAATACCCAGTGTCCAAGTAAAGTCCTCTCTTATCTTGACTCAAGGCTGGCTTCCAAACCCCATGGCTCATCCTTCATGGGTCAACCACTCCCAGCTCTTGCTTGGATTCACGCACAGGCAGCTATCTGTTCCTGCTCCTTGTCTCAGCTCACAAAGACCGTTCCACTCCAAGCTGTTCCTGCTTCTGCCTGAGAGCAGGCCCGAAGGGCTCCTGCCTGCAATTTCTGTTTCTAGAAAACAAAGCTTAACAGGGTGATAACAATATTTATACACATTACCAGTGCCATCATCTCAATTGACTTTAACACCTCTTAACAGGGGCTTAAGCTAAGTCTCCTTCCCATTCATAAAGATCAATAGACAGGACTTCTTTCTGAGAAATTAACACAGACCAACAGACAGGACTTCTTTCTGAAAAATTAACACAGACCAACAGACAGGACTTCTGTCTGAGAAATCAGCACAGGTTAACCGACAGGGATTCTGTTAGAAATTAACATAGACTAACAGACAGGACTTCTGTCTAAGAAATCAACACAGATCAAAAGAGGGAGCTCTGACATCACCAGCATTCATTCTGGTAGGCCTCCCCATAAGAAATTCCCCTAGCCCACTCACTCTGTCCTCTCTATCTCTCAGTTCTGCTTCTCTCTCTCCTCTCTCCTCTCTCCTCACTATCAAAGAAATTCAGTATAAATACAATTTCTAATCAAAAGTTCTTGATTCGATCAAAGGCAAGATTAAAGCAAAGGCACTTGATTGGCTAAGACTTAATCCAGAAAAACTGCACAAAGTTCTATTTTACTTTCTGTTACACCATTCCATACAACAAATAATATTTTAAGGGCAAAAATAGGGAAAAATATTAGCACAACTGAGCAATACATTGAAAAAGTCTAAAATTGTCCAATTTGTAACAATTGTGGACTTTCTGTCTTCGTGAAGGGGAATTTAGAAGAGTATTCTTGCATCTCTTGATTCAGATCTTTCTTGATCTTTATAATTTATAAAGTTATATTCTTTTTGATTTGTGTATACCTGCTCTTTTTATGTAAATCGTTGTAGTTATTGTGTAAATTGTTTTCCTGATTCTTCTTACTTCACTCTGCATCAGTTGATGTTGATCTTTCCCTAAGTACTAATTTTTAATGGGAAAGTAACGACTTGTATATGCAAAGGGATATAATGAAATCCTGAAGTCAAATCTCCAAGGAAAGAATATCTTCACAGTAACTAATTTCATGGTAATACCAGGATTAATGTGTACCTTTGCCATAGTAAAATGTCTGGCCACCAATTTAAAAAGTATTCAAAAAGAAACTTGTTTGTTATTAAAGCAACAAGATCCAACAACTCCAACATGCCTGTAAAAGATGGAGACCTTCTTTGCAAAAATGTGTAAGGAGACTAATTAATGTTTTCAGGCTGTATTACAAACTAGATAAAAAAAATCTATAAAAGGATTTTCTGAATAATAATAATTACCATTTACATGTCACTTTAAGGCTATCAAAATGCTTTTAAAATGGATTTTAATTTTGTTGTCATGAGAACTCTAGGAGGTAAGTATCCTTATTATTCCCATCTTAGAGATAAGGTAACTCAAGCAGAAAGATTAACTGACTTGCCCAAGACGTGTCCACAGATTTAAAAAGTATCCTAAGCCAGATTTGAACTAATGTCATCCTGAATCTAAGGGCTACTAGGTGGCACAGTGTATAGAGCACTAGGTCTGAAGTCAAGAAGTTTTGTTGTTATAGAAAGATTTCTGTCATGTCCAACTCTTCATGACAACATTTGGGGTTTTCTTGGCAAGATACTGGAGTGGTTTCTAATTTTCTTCTCTAGTTCATTTTGCAGATCAGGAAACTGAGGCAAATAGTGTTCATTGACTTGCTAGTAAGTATCTGAGACTAGATTTGACTTTAGATTCTCCTGACTTCAGGACCAGCATTGTATCCACTAGGCCACCTGGCTACCCTGGAGAAGGAAATGGCAATCCATTCCTGGATCTTTGTCAAGAAAATCTCAAATGGATTCATGGAATATCAGACATGACTGAAATAATAGAACAATAACAGGTTCTTGAATCAAGTTCCAACCCTTTATCCACTAAGCTACATAGCTACCTTTATATAACTTAATGGTGAAAACATATACCACTTCACAGAGCAAAAGGGAAAGACTGTTAATAGATTCAGATTGATCAATTTAAAAATATTTTAATGTGTTCAATTTAAAATTTGAATTTTATTTGTAAAATATTTTCAACTAATAAATATTTATTTTCTTTCTCTGCATACCTCTCCAACTTAAAAAAAGAAGAAAAAACCCTATTTTTTTAAAAAAAAGTCTTATATACATAGCTAAGCAAGAGAAATTCCCACATTAGTCATGTTCAGAAATATACATTTTATTTTGCACATTTAGTTCATCACACCTTAGGGAGGTGTGCACCATTGATCTTTATCTGCTCTCTGGAATTGTTCCTGCCTATTGTATTGATCAAGCATGTTAAATGTTTGCAAGCCATTTGTCTGTATAAAATTGCTGTTAATTGACTTTTAAATACAATTAATATTGGGTTACCACTAAATTGAGCCTTTGAAATACCTAGGATCCAACCCTAAAATGAAATGACCTACGATTAGTGACATTCAGAGAAACTTAACTAATAATATTTTAATAGTTTTTTTTTACAAAAATGGAAGGGTTCATGAGAACATTACAAAATTAGGACTCTGCTCCTAAACAATACAGAAAATTAATTCTAAGAAACTCATAATTACAGATTGATACTTCCTAAGGAAATGATGGAAAATGCATGAAAATAAAAATTGCCAAAATTTAGTAAATATCAATACAAGACATGATCAAGTGCTCAAAATTATAAGTCAGAGGGTCATTTTTCTTCACAAACTAATATGACATGTACCTATACAATCCAACATAAATCTCAAAATATTCTTGAGGTTTCAATAAATAAAATCTATTGAAATCAAAGGATCGTCACATATCAAATTCTCAACCATAATCAGTGAGTTCAAATATTGATGCACAAAAATTTGTGAACAGCATTTTAAATAGATATTGCCTTTCTATACCTACAAAACTTATTAGTAAGAAATAGAAAGAGAAATTCAATTTAAAATAATCTAAAATACTTGAAAGTTTACCTGCCAAGGCAAAAAACAAGGGCTATATGGACACAATTACAAAATGCTTTTCACAAAAATAAAGTCATGTCTAAACTACTGGAGAAACATTAATTGATCATGCGTAGGCTGAACCAATGTGATAAAAATGATAATTTTACCTGTTAATATACTTATTCATTGCCATACCCATTAACCAACAACAATTATTTTATAGCAGAAGAAAAAAATCATAACAAAATTCATCTGGAAGAAGAAAAGGTAAAGAATATCAAGGAAGGTGGCCTAGTGTAATTTTAGAGGAATTTGGAGATCTCTGCTTCATAAGAGGCCCATGTGACCTGCTTGAGCTTTGGCCTATCCCACAGCCTGAGTCATATGAAGGCCATGATGGAAGGAGTTTGCTGAACAGGTGAAATGGGAAAGATGCAGCAGGAAGAGAGAGTGAGATGGAGCTGAGAGAGCAACAGCAGGCAGAGTTGAACAAATGAGAGTAGAGCAGAGTAGAAGAGTTAGCCTGAGAGAGAGAGGGACATTTTACCTGAAGGCGATTGTTTGTGGGGAGGCTTGACAGAGGAAAGACTTGGAGATGGTGATCCTCCCTCTATTGGCAATGTGTACAAACTTCCTTGTTACCATGGTGGACTTGGCTTGCTGGTGTCTGAATAAATATTTTGGTTTTGTCTCTAAGGAAGATAATTTATATTTTGGGAATTTACCCTGGAAGTACACCTGCATAAGAATGCATTAAAAACCATAATAAACAATATGTTGTTTATAAGAAACACACTTGAAATGGCGACATACACACAAGGGAAAGCTAAAAGATTGAAGCAGAATATATTGTGCTTCAGCTGATATAAAAAAAAAGCAGGGATAGCAATCCTCATCTCAGACAAAGTGAAAGCAAAAGTAGATCTAATCAAAAGAGATAAGAAAAGAAACTATATCCTGCTAAAAGGCACCTTAGACAACGAAGGAATTTCATTACTTAAACATATATGCTCCAAGTGGCACAGCATTCAAATTCTTAGAGGAGAAGTTAAGGGAGTTACAGGAAGAAACAGACAGTAAAACTATACTAGTGGGGGACCTCAAACTCCCCCTCCTTGAACTTGATAAATCTAACTGAAAAATAAACAAAAAAGAAGTTAAGGAGGTGAATAGAACTCTGAATAAGGTAGATATGACAGATCCCCAGAGAAAATTGAATGGGCATAGAAAGGAATACTCCTTTTTTCTCAGTGGTACATGGCACGTATACAAAAATTGACCATGTACTAAGCCATAAAAACCTCACAATCCAGTGCAGAAAGGCAGAGATAGTCACTGCATCCTTCTCAGATCATAATACAATAAAACTCATATGTAATCAAAGGCCATGGAAATATAAAACAAAAACTAATTGGAAATGAAACAATCTAATAGTCAAGAATCAGTGGGTTAAACAACAAATCATAGAAACAATAAGCAACTTTATTAAAGAGAATGACAATAATGAGACAACCTATCAAATTTTGTGGGATACTGAAAAAGCAGTTCTTAGGGGAAGCTTTATATCTTTGAATGCCTACGTGAATAAAACAGAGAAAGAGGAGATCAGTGAATTGAGCATGCAGCTGAAAAAAGCTAGAAAAAGAACAAAGTGAAAATCCCCAAGCAAATACCAAATTAGAAATACTGAAAACCAAAGGAGAGATCAATAAAATTGAAATTAAGAAAACTGTTGAACTAACAAATAAAACTGATTTGGTTTTATGAAAAAAAACCCAATAAAATTAATAAACCTTTCATCAATTTGATTTAAAAAAAGAAGAAAACCAAATTACCAGTATCAAAAATGAAAGGGGTGAACTAACCTCCAAATAAGAGGAAATTAAAACAATAATTAGAAGTTACTTTGCCCAACTTTATGCCCATAACTTCAACAATCTAAATGAGATGTATGACTATTTTAAAAATACAAATTGCCAAATTAACAGAAGAGGAAGTTGAATACTTAAATAACTCCATTTCAGAAAAACAACTTGAATGAGCCATCAATGAACTCCCTAGGAAAAGATCTCCAGGGCTGGATGGATTTACAAGCAAATTCTATCAAACATTTAAAGAACAGTTAATTTCAATACTATATAGACTATTTGGGAAAATTGCGAAAGGAGTCCAAATTCTTTTTGTGATACAAATATGGTTTTGATACCTAAACCAGGAAGAGTCAAAACAGAGAAAGAAAATTATACATCAATTTCTCTAATGAATATAAATACAAAAATTTAAAAAAAAATTTAGCAAAAAGAATATAGTAACTTATCATGAGAATAATTCATTATGATCAAGAAGAATTCTTACCAGAAATATAGGGCTGGTTCAATATTAGGAAAACTATTAGCATTACTGATCATATCAACAATAAAACTCATAGAAACCACATAATTATCTCAATAGATGCAGAAAAAGTTTTTGACAAACTACAACACTCATTCTTATTGAAAACACTGGAGAATGTAGGAATAAATGGAACTTTTCATAAAGCAATAAGCAGTGTCTACCAAAAATCTTCAGCAAGCATTATATGCAATGGGGATAAGCTATGTGCATTTCCACTAAGATCAGGGGCAAAACAAGAATGTCCATTATTATCACTGTTATTCAATATGGTACTCGAAATGTTAGCTGTAGCAATAAGAGAAGAAAAAGAAATTGAAACAATTAGAATAGGCAAAGAAGAATTGCAGCTATCACTCTTTGCAGATGGTATGATGATATACTTAGAGATTTCCAGAGAATCTACTTGAAATAATAAACAACTTTGGCAAAGTTGCAGGTTGCAAAATAAACCCACACAAATCTTTTGCATCTCTATATGTTACTAACAAAGTCTAACAGCAAGAGATAGAAAGAGAAATCCCATTTAAAGCTACAGTAGACACTATAAAATATTTGGGAATTTACCTGTTAAAACAAACCCAGGGACTATATGAACACAATTACAAAATACTTTTCGCGCCAATAAAGTTAGATTTAAGTAAGCAGAAAAACATCAGTTGCTCATGGGTAGGCTGAGCCAATATACTAAAAATGACAATTCTACCAAAATTAATGTACATATTCAGTGCCTTACCAATCAAAATATCAGATAATTATTTTGTGAGCTATAAAAAACAATATCAAAATTCATCTGGAAGAGCAAAAGGTCAATATGAAATGCTAAAGGTGGTCTAACTCTACCAGATCTCAAATTGTATTATAAAGCAGCAATTATCAAAACCACTTGGTACTGTCTAAGAAACAGAAGGGTAGACCCGTGGAATATGTCAGGTACTCAAGACACAGTAGTCAATGAATATAGCAATCTACTGTTGGATAAACCTAAGGACCCCAGCTTCTAGGAAAAGAACTCACTGTTTGACAAAAATTGGTGGGAAAACTGGATAACAATATGGTGGAAACTAGGCATAGACCAATGCCTGACACTGTACACAAGAATAAATTCCAAATGAGTATATGATCTAGCTATAAAAACTGATACTACAAATAAATTAGTGGTGCAAGGAATAGTGTATTTATCAGATTTATAGAGAAGGGAATAATTTTTGACAAAACAAGAGATAGAAAGCATTATGAAGTACAAAATGGATAATTTTGATTACATTAAACTGAAAAGTTTTTATACAACCAAACCCAATGCAACCAAGATTAGGAAGAAAGTAGAAAACTGGAAATTTTTTCAACTACTTTCTGTGATAAAGGCCTCATTTCTAAAATATATAGAGAACTGAGTCAAATGTATAAGACTACAAGTAATTTCCAATTGATAAATAAATGGTCAAAGGGTTTGTAGAGGAAGAAATTAAAGATGTCTCTAGTCATATCACAAAATGCTCTAAATTTGGAACTATGCCTGAAGGGCTACAAAAATATGCATACCCTTTGACCCAGGAATACTGTTCTCTTAAGGCAAAATGCTTTCCACATTCAGAGAAAGAACTATGGAATTTGATTTCAGAATGAAGCAGATCATTTTCTTTTGTATTATGTTCTGGTTTGTTCTATGATTTCTCCCATTCATTTTAATTCTTTTATGCAATATGAGTAAGGTGAAAATGTATTTAATAGAAATGTATGTATAGAATCTATATAAAGTTGTATGCCATCTTAGGAAGGGAAGGGAGATAGGCTGGAAGGAGGGGAGGGAGGGGAAACAATCTAAGTTATATGGAAGTGATTGTAGAACCCTGAAAACAAATTTTAAAAAAGTTTAGAAATACACCTACATATCCATAGTTGCTACTCTGGGTAGAGCACCGGCACCACAAATGGTGATGAAGATGGAATCATGAACTATTAGACTTCTAGTAGTAGACAGGAAGGTTATAGTGTTGAAAATGAGTATCCTAGGATGGGAGGATTTACCTTATTCCTTCCTGGTGAGAAAGAGGCCTAAAAGCATAGGATTTTGTGAAAACTGGGAACTGAGGATACAGAAGGGAGAAACCAGAGATTTAGAAAGAAGTTTACAAGGAATACTGATAGGAGCATGGAAAGAAATGGCAGGAGCATGTAGAAGAGGATGGACATTGTTAGCAAGCTATCGTATTATATGTAGAAGTAGAGACAAATTGCAGTTGGAAAAGGAATTAGCTGATTTTGCACAGGAAGCTTTCTATATGCTATAGCATCCAATATTTCCTTGAGAAGAGTAAGCTAAAAAGTATCAGGTAGTAATAGAAATGATAGCTTTGAGAGCGGCTCAGAAAAAAAAGAAGGGGAAAGTTAGCAGTAAGAAAGTGAATGCAACCCTTTCATCTGTGGGGCCTGATTCGGGCCCAGACATCTGAGAGGAAGAGGTGTGTGGGGAAAATAAAACAAATTTAGATGAGGAGGTTTCTAAGAATGTGGGTACATGTCCAATACTGAAGGAAACAGGAGAACCAGGGTGGGGGGAGGCACAGAGTGTCTAAGGAAGTAACTGAGGATTTTACTCAGTAGGTCACTGAATTTTAAGGTGATTTACCCCCCAAATGGGAGAATCATTTGCATCTTGCACAGTGAAAATCAGTGAGGAAGGGGCAAAAGGAGTGTAGAGAGATAACAGATTGTTTTCATTTCATTGGTATTAGTCAGAATCCTTTTGTACAACAAATTTTAGGGATTACCATTTTCAAGGAGGTAACAATGGAACTAATCTGTTAGCTTTATCTGTCAGGGCATGTAGTAAGCAGTATCCCACTGGCTCTATGTGATCTAGTGGAGAGAGACCCTGGTATTCTCTTAGAGATTATATGAGAAAGTTTAAGGAAGAGATAATAAAAGTGGCAATTATGATCAGAGACTCCAAGGCTAATCACAGCACTCCCTTAACAGTTTCTTATAGGAACATAATAGTGAAATATGCTCCTCCTGTTTATAAATATGTAGCTCTGACTCTACTAATTGTGGAAATAGGGCACCCTATTTCAGAAGCTGAATAAGATTTCTCAGGTGCCTTGCTGGAATGAAGAAAAGATCCTCAAGATAGAAGAACTAATAGTTAGTGGATTCAAAATCAGAATAGACTAACAAGGAAAGAATTGATTACTGCTTTATTAAGAACAGAGGTAGATTTTAGAAGAAAAGATGGTATTCTAAGGAACTATATAAGATATACTAAGAAAAGGGACTCAATATTAGATGGAGTAGGGAAGTAGGAACTGCCCCTACAGATCCTCCTGAATCATTGTATCCAAGTTTGACATACCTGCAGGGAGAATAGGAAATTGGCTAAGCCTTAGCTCAGATTAAAGAAATACACAGATGAGATTACAGCCCTTGTATCAGTTTATACATATATTGTACTGATATTACATATCAGTTTAACTACTGTAACTAGGGCATTAATACTGAGGCAGAAGCCTCCCTTATATATGGAAACCATGCAGTAAGGAAGGAGGAAATTTAAAGCTCTAATTTAAAAAAAAATGAATGTTAATTGTTTTTAAAAGTCATTGGAACTATTTAACAAAATAAATTTAAAAAAATTTTAAAAAGGTATTGTCTTCCCAAACACTCATAATCAACAAACTATATAGAATTAAAAGCCCTCAACTTACAGAGGTAACAGAAAAAATTAAAACCATATGATAAATGTAAGTACTACGTATCAATCCCATTATCTTTTCTACAGCCCAACTCAGGGTTGTCCCAAATTTTCTTTCCTTGGTTTTATAGAATATAAGATTACATCCTAGTTCTTTTATTCAGTCATGGACAAAATTACAAAATTATTTTCTCTGTCTGGAAAATCATTTGCTTAAGACTAAACATAAATAACAATAACAGATGGTACCTTATCCTATGACCATTTTGATGTTCCTCTAAATATAAATATCAGAAGAATGAAATGAAAATAATAGTAATTATGAAATGCTTTTTGGAGTCCAGGAAGTTTGAAGTTAATTCTACATCTACCCCGGGACAATAATTGTTTAAGACTTTTGGTAATAACCTATCCCCTAAGTGTGCTCAGATCTTCCCTGTAGGATTCAGATCTCCCATATGTTCAATAAGGGTGGGGTTATAATTTGAGAATTCGCTTCGATTGTGGTGTTCTTATGGCCCAGAAGTTAGAAAAGGGTGGGTGCATGACTCAGACTATGAGAGTATGAAAAGGGGGTATAAAGCTGCTCTTTCCGTCCTCATTCACATGCTGATTTTTTCAGTTACCCTTATATGAAGAGAGGCAAGGAGGGATTTACTTCAACCTGAGGTAAATGGTCAGAGGCTTCAGAATTTATTAACGATGGTCTGTTGTGAACACCATGGAAGTGTTCAGCTCATTTGTCCAGGATCATGTCCTTATCACTAATCCTTATCACCTTTAATGTGGCTCCATCAGCACTGACTAGTTGTAAGGCACCATAGGCTTTTGGTCCATAAATACCTTTCAGGGAATCATAAAAGTGCTTTGGATTGTTACTATCAACATAAAACTGAATTTCATCTGCCTTCTTACTGAGTCACAAATTGTGAATCTCTCTAAGCTTTGCTTATACTTTGCTTTTGATGGAATTAAATGCTGCCTTCTTAGAGATGTGGCAAAGCACCTGGTGTTGATTCTATTCCAGCTGAGGTTTACAAGGTAGGGGAACCATAGTTTATACAAAAACTGATTGAAATTTTACAGGTTATATGGAAAGAGGAGGATATCCCACAGAAGTTCAAGGATGCCTCCATTGTCCATCTCTATAAGAGTAAAGGGAATAGATTGGCCTGCGATAAACACAGTGGGGTTTCGCTCTTAGTTATTGCTGGCATAATTCTTTCTAGAGTCCCCCTTAATAGGCTGATCATTTACCTGAAAGATGGTCATATACTTGAGAGCCAGTGTGCCTTCAAAAAGGACTGAACTACAGTTGATATGGTGTTTGCTGCCCAACAACTCCAGGAAAAACGTGAGGAACAGAACAGGGGTCTGTATACAATGTTTGTAGAGGTGACCAAGGCCTTTGACACTGACAGTCATGAGGGCTTATGGAAAATTATGTCAAAATTTGGTTGCCCAAAGAAGTTTATCAGTATTGTATGCTAATTTCATGATGGCATACTTGCCCAGGTTCTGGATAGTGGACAATGCTCTCTGTCCTTCCCAGTCACCAATGGGGTGAAACAGGGCTGAATGCTTGCTTCCATGCTTTTCAGCATGATATTTCCAGACATGCTGTCAAATGCTTTCCATGAGAATGAACACAACCTCAAGGTTAACTACCATACTGATGATAAGTTCTTCAATTTGAAAAGGCTACAAGCCAAGACCAAAGTAGAAGGAGTGTTGGTGCATAATTTTTTATTTTCAGATGATTGTGTACTCAATGCAGCCTCTGAAGGAGAGTTGCAACAAAATATTGATCAATTCTCTGCTGCCTGCGCTAATTTTGACCTAACAATTTTTTCTTTTGTTTATTTATTTATTTTTAGAACACGCCATTTATTTCCACAAAATTTTGAGCTTCAATTTTTTTCCCCATCTCTCCCCTCTCCCACCCCATAACACCTTGCTTTCTGATTACCCCTTCCCTTAGTGAGCCCTCCATTCTATTACACCCCACCCTTCACTTATCCCCATCTTCTCTCTTTTCTTGTAGGGCAAGATAAATTTCTATACCTTATTACCTATATTTCTTATTTTCCAGTTATATGCAATAACAATTCTCAACATTCGTTTCTAACACTTTGAATTCAAACTTCTCTCCCTCCCTCCCTCCCCATCCATCCCCACCGAGAAGGCAAGCAATTCAATACAGACTGTATAAGTGTCATTTGCAAAAGACTTCCATAATAGTCAGGTCATGTAAGACTATATTTCCCTCCATCCTACTTTGTCCCCCCTTTCTATTTTTATTCTCTCATTTGACCTTCTCCCTTCCCAGAAGTGTTTATTTCTAGTTACTCCCTTCCTCCATTTGCCCTCCCCTCTATTATCCTCCTCACCCCACTTGTCTCCTTCTCCCCTACTTTGCTGTAGTGTAAGATGGATTTTCATACCAAGTTGAGTGAGCATGTTATTCCCTCCTTAAGCCATATGTGTAGAGAGTAAGCTTCACTTTTCCCCTCTCATCTCCTCCCTTTTCTCCTCCAATGAAAAAGATTTTTCTTATCTCTTTTTTGAGTGATAATTTGCCCCATTCCATTTCTCCCTTTGTCCTCCAAATATATTCCTCTCTCACCCCTTAATTTTATTTTTTCAAAGATATCATCCCTTCTGATTCAACTCAAACTGTGCTGTCTATATGTGTGTGTGTATGTGTGTGTGTGTTTGTGTATGTGTGTGTGTGTGTGTGTGTGTGTGTGTATAATTCCTCCACCTATCCAAATGTTCAGAAACGTCTCAAGTTGCAATATTATCTTTCCATGTAGGAATGTAAACAGTTCAGCTTTAGAAAGTCCTTTATGATTTCTCTTTCCTGTTTACCTTTTCATACTTCTCTTGATTCTTATGTTTGAAAGTCAAATTTTCTATTCAGCTCTGGTCTTTTCACTATGAGCTCTTAAAAGTCCTCTATATCATTGAATGACCATTTTTTCCTCTTGAAGCATTATATTCAGTTTTGCTGAGTAGGTAATTCTTGGTTTTAATCCCAGTTCCTTTGACTTCTGGAAATCCTATTCCAAGCCCTTTGATCCCTTAATGTAGAAACTGCCAGATCCTGTGTTATCCTGATTGTATTTCCACAACACTCAAATTGTTTCTTTCTAGTTGCTTGTAATATTTTCTCCTTGACCTAGGAACTCTGAAATTTGGCCTCAATATTCCTAGAAATTCCGAGGAGGTGATTGGTGGATTCTTTCAATATTTATTTTGCCTTCTAGAATATTAGAGCAGTTTTCCTTGATTACTTCATGAAAGATAATGTCTAGGCTCTTTTTGTGATCATGGCTTTCAGGTAGTTACATAATTTTTAAATTGTCTCTCCTTGATCTATGTTCCAAGTCAGTTGTTTTTCCAAAGTGATATTTCACATTATCTTCTATTTTTTCATTCCCTTGGTTTTTGTTTTTTAACTTTTTGGTTTATCATGTGGTTATTAGCTATTCTGAACTCCACTCTCATTATTAAAGAACTATTTCCTGCAGTGAGCTTTTGAAACTCCTTTTCAATTTGGCTAATTCTGCTTTTTAAAGTTTTCTTCTCTCATTGTCTTTTTGAACCTCTTTTTCCAATTGAGTTAGCCTGTTTGTAAAAGTGTTATTTTCTTGAGCATTTTTTTGGTTCTATTTTAGCAAGCTCTTGACTCACTTTTGAAGCTCTTCCATGGCCTGAGTCCATTACATATTCATTTTGGAGGTACTGGATGCAGAAGCCTTGATTTTTCTCTGACAGTATATATTGTTCTTCCTCATCTGAAAAGATGGAAGGAAATACCTGTTCACCAAGAAAATAACCTTTTATGGTCTTGTTTTTTTCCCCTTTTGGGGGCATTTTCCCATCCAGTTACTTGACTTCTTAATCCTTTGCAAGAGGAGGTTCCTAGTGCTCCTCCTCCATGCAGGTCCATGCTCAGGGCTGAGGTTTGGATCGGCTACTCAATTCCCCCAGAGGCTTTAAGCTGAGTTGCTCCCACAATGGAAAGTGCTACCTGACTCAGCCACTGCCACACAGCACTGAAGCTGCATGACTGCTGCTGCTACCACTGCTGAATGTGGCCCATGCTAGGGGGATGACTCTGCTCCCCTCTCACTCAGCTGAGAAAGCCCTCTCACTGACCTTTGAAGCTTTCTTTGGTGCTTGTGGGTTGAGGGATCTGAGTCCCTCCCTTCTGGGGATTCTGCCCCAGAGGTCTTTTCTGGTCCTATTCCTCCAAGTGCAAAGCCAGGACTGGGCTCTTCTCTGCTCAGTGTCATGTGGGATTTACCTTTCCTGTTGGTCTTTCAAGTTACCTTGGGCTGGAGTTCTCTTTCACTCTCTCGTTCTGTGGCTTCTGCTGCTCTAGAGCTTGTTGAGAGTCATTTTTTACAGGTATTTTATGGACTATGGGGGAAGAACTATAGTATATGTGTCTTTTCACCTTTGACCTAATAATTAACATTAAGGAAATACAGGTGCTCCCTCACTCACCACCACATCATCCATATGTGGACCATCAGTTAAAACAAATGGAGAAGTTTTGAATGCTGTGGATATGTTCACTTACCTTGGTAGTGTACTTTCCAGGGATATACACATTGACAATGAGGTTGACACACATATTACCAGAGCTAGCTCAGTGTTTGTGAGACTGAATAAAAATTTGGGAGAGAAGAGGTATTAGAATGACTACCAAACTGAAGGTCTACAAAGCCTTTCTGCTGACTTCATTGCTATATGCCATTGAAACATGGACAGTCTACCAGAGTCATGTCAGACAATTGAATTGCTTCCATTTGAACTGTCTTAGGAAGATTCTGAAAATCAGCTGGCAGGATAAGGTACTAAACACTGAAGTTCTTGCTTGAACTAATCTGACAAGCATTTAAACTATGTTTCAGAGAGTGCAACTCTGAAGAGCTGCCACGTAGTTTGAATGCAAAATGTGCACTTGCCAAAAATACTATTGTATGGGAAACTCACATGGGCTCTTCTATTTTGATCAGAAGAAATGATAGTATACTTTCAAGGACTCTCTCAAGAATTTTGGACTTGATTGTGCGATATGGGACACACTGGCACAGGACTGCTCAGCATGGCATGCCCATATCAGAAAGGGTTCTGTGCTCAATGAGCCAAGCAGAACTGAAACAGAACAAAGGAAAGGTAAGATGTGCATATTTTGAGTAACCATACCAAATGTTCACAGGAACTATCTGTGCCCAACCTGTGGTAGAGCATTCTGAGCTTGTATTGGTCTGTTCAACTCCATTTGTACACAGCGAAATTTCACTTTATCTTGGTGATATCATTTTGTTCCTCTATGAGAATGAAAGACAACAATCACCAGCATATGAATAGAAGGCAGCCTTATCTTCTTCAGGAATATAGTCTTGGATACATGACTTCCAAATCAGTGTGTCTAGCTAATTTGCTTAATCATTTCAGTCATCTATTTTTCTCTGTTGACAAAAAAAGAAAAATGGCCCTGCTAGTCTGACCTCTCATTAAAACATCATTTGCTTGGATGTCAAATTAATTGCAGCCATTCTGCTCACTGATCAGAAGGTCATACATGTTTCAGAGAAAGACTGATACTGATAGAGCTTATTGTCCATTGAAAAATCTCCATTTTGTGTGCTGCTGAAAATTTATCCATTGAATGACACCATGCTATGTTGAGAGGCATGAATTTTTTTACTGCACTGTTTCTGAAAGCATTTTCATCCAAACACAGGAACCAGATATATCAGTTACTGTGACCTTAAGTAAGTTTAACCATTATAGACTTGAGTTGCTCTACTTATAAAGTGATGATGACAATGCTTATGCTATTTATGTAATGGGTTGTTATTAGGGAAATTCTGAAAAAAGCACTGCAAAAATGTGAGTGTAAATTGAAGGGGTTAGAATAACTGATGTTTTGAATCTATTCCAGCTTTAACATTCTAGGATTCTATGACTGATAGCTTGCTTTATTCTTACAGCATAGGGACTAACACATTAATTATCTAACCTATTATCAGAGATCCTATTGTCTGATTAACAAGTGACCAGTGCCAGCTATCACAGAGAAAAGCACTGAAAGAACAGGACACAAATATTTTAATGAAGAAATTATAGGACCATAGATCTATGGCTGGATGAGATCTCAATAGCCATGCAATCTGATTCCTTCACCTATGGAGGTGAAGTAATTGTCTAAAGACACATAGGTAATCAACATTGGAGATAATATTGGAATCCAGGCTTCCCAAACTCCAAATAAAGTGCTTTTGCTATTACTGTGGAAGCTCGCAGAATAGTGTCTTTAATTATTTTTTTAGGGTGAGGGAAAGTCAAATACCTGATTTTATCAATCAATACCAGGAACTCCAGTTTATACATTCCTTCCACCAAAAAGAAATTTGCTTATTTACAGTTAGAAGGCTTTCTGGGATACTGAAAAATTAAGTGATTAGAATTTTTTCCTTTTTATTTCTACAGCTGGTATTTATAGAAAGATAACATATAATTATAATGATATATAATTCACAGAAGTATAATAAAAAAGTAGTGACAATGAGCAAAAATTTTTTACCCTGATCTCATTGGTAATCTCTTACCATTCGCCATTACAGATTATATTTGTTGTTAGTTTACCATGAATGCAACATACCATATTAAGGGAAAATCCATTTCCGCCTAAGATTTCCAAAGTTTTTGACATATAAATTTCTTGTATTTTGTGAAAAGCTATATTTTATTTATTAATATAATAGTAGAATTTTAGTATTTTTGTTATGATTTATTATGGTTGTAGTTTTCTAAACATAGAACCAATCAAGTATTCCTTGTATAAAAATCCAACCTGATTATTAGTATAAACTTTTTAATATGATGCTACATAACCTATTTGCTAATGTTTTATTCAGTATTTTTACATTGGTACTCTTTAGACATTTTTCTCTCTAATAGCTTTTCTCTTGTCTCTTACCCATAGGAATCAGGATTATATTTTTTCCTGAAGAAGTATTCCTGCTTTCTCTATTTCTTCAAACAATTTATGTTAAGTTGGAGTTGATAAAAAGATTCCAGTTAGCTTTTTTGGTTCATTCAGGACTTCTATGATACTTTATTTCAAGATCAGGTTATTTAACTTCTCTTATTTCTCATTAATATAATCAGGGTATTTCTGTTGAAATTCATTTGTTTTTGTTATATTTTTGCTAACATATATTTAAGCAAATATTTTCTAATGATTTCATAAATCATACAATGGATATATAGTTCTAGTGCTGGAGTCAGGAAGACATGAATTTGAATCCTTCCTTAGACTCTGACAAGTTGTGTGACACTGGACAATTCATTCTTTCAGACTTATTTTGCCCATCTTCAAAATGAAGTAGGACTTAATGGCGTCTAAGTCTCTTTCCAAGTCTAAATCTATTATTGTTAATTACTTCTTCATTTGTTCTGAGTTGTTTTTTCATTTTTTATTTTGACAATTTGTTTTTTTCTCTCCTTTTGTTAACGTTTTAAGCACCTAATTTTATATATAACTTCAAAAAGTTTTCTTTTGTTTTAATGTCTTCTTTAATTTTTGAAATTTCTTGTCTTACATTGAGTTTTATTTCAACTGTGTGCTCAAGTCTTTGATCTATTTTTTGCTTTCTTTTGTTAAAATGAAAGCATTTGGAAATGTAAATTTTGCCCCAAAGGATTGTTTCTACTACATTTTAAAAGTTTGAATATGATGCCTTGTGATTTTATTTAATTAATAATTTTTATGATTTTTTTTTGGTTCACTAGTTTTTTTTATAAATTTATTTATTTAACTTTTTACATTCATTTTCACAAGATTTTGGGTTCCAAAATTTTCTCCCTATTTGT
>CM053773.1:159349451-159364917 GCA_028658325.1 Potorous gilbertii | reverse complement strand
AGTGCTTGGGGTCTGAGATTCAAATGCTGCTCCCCAGCCTCAGGGCTTTTGGCAGTAGGCCTGGCTGCTATTCAATGGGAGCTTAATTTCTGGTGCTCAGGTGGGGGCAGGGCCACCTCCCAGGCTCAGTTCCCTCAGGGGATTTATACAGAGACCTTTTGTAATGGAGCTGCTGCCGAGCTCCTTCTTGCTCTGGGAGCCTCTGGCTGCCTGCTGCCTCTTCCACTGCCTCTGCTGCTGCCTCTGCTGCTGCCTCCCGAGGGTGCCTGAGTCCCGGAGACACCCCGCTCCCCTCTCAGCTCGTCTCTCTCACTGACCTGTGTGTCTGTGAGTGGAGGGACCCTCGCAACTGCTGGAGATTTTGTCCCTGAAGCCTGCTCAGATCTGCTCGCTCCTCTCTGTGCCTCACTGCCAGGGCAGGGCAGGGCTCCAAAGGGCAGGGGCGGGTTCCACTCCCGTCCAGTGTGTGATGGACCTTTGGGATTGGTTTTTCAGGGCTCTCTGGAATGTTAATCTCCTTCACTGTGCTGCTGTGCAGCTTCCACTGTTCCAGAATTTGTTGGGAGTTCTTTTTAGAGGAAATCCATGGGCTTTGGATTTGGAGCTAGCATAGGTGAGTCTTTCTACTCTTCCATCTTGGCTCCACCAGTTCACTAGTTTTTAAGATTAAATTATTTACTCTTTATTTTAGTTTGAATTCTTTCTTCAAAAGCTCTTTTTTAGTTAGCGTTTTTACTATGATCACTGAAGACTATTTTTTAATGTTTTTGCTTTTCTGCACATTTTATGAATGAATAAAAATGATTAAGAACTTGTTACATTCTAGGAATTGTAATAAGCACTGGGGACAAAAATTTAAAGTAAAAACAGCCCCTGATGTCAAAGGAACTTGCATTCTTCTAGCAGAGACACCACACATATGATTATCCTAGAAAAGAAAGAGGACTTTGTTACTAAAATTTATAGAGAAAATCAATGGAATCTCAGTTGAGTCATTTGGTACACCTCATTTCTGAATAGTGGCAGAATTAACTTATCATTATTCATGATTCCACAACCAGATATGGGATTAGGAAAGGGTACATACTTAGTAGCAAGGTTGTTGATAAAAATGTTGTGGGGGAATTGGCCAGAGAGGAAGGAGTGAAGTGAACAATGGCTGGGTTTTATTTGAGATAGTAATCTTGGAGAAGTAGTCACAAATCAGGAGAATGTTACCCCAGGCAAAAGTGCATTTCAAAGTGGTGTGGTTCTCATGCCTTAGAAGGTCAAGTTTTGTAGAGCTATCATATAAGGAAAACCCTTTGCTTATTTTTTTTTCTTGTTAGCTCTCTCCAGGTCTGAACAAGGCATATTGAGGTCCCCAACTATCATAATACTGTCATAGTTTTGCTGTCAATAATGCTATTTGATGCATATATATGTATATATATATATACATATATATGTGTATGTATATATGTGTGTATGTATATGTATATATGTAAGTATGTATATATATGTGTACATATGCATATTTGTTTATGTGTGTATATATATATATATTGATATTTCATTGTCAATAGTATTTTTTTAATGAAAATGCTTTTGCATTTAACTTTTGCTTATGTGTTTTAATATAGTCTAATCTGAGATCAGGATGACTACTTTACAAAAGAATCATCTAAAGAATAATAAATTTTGCTCTAGCCCATCATTTTGACTCTATGTAATTCTTTCATCACATGGTACCAGTAGACAGTCTACGTTTTGCAGGCATGCTACAGTGAGGTCAGCGCAATGGCTCTGTAGACCTTTAGTTTGATAGTCAGTCTAATACCTCTTCTCTCCCATACTTTTCTTCAGAGCCTCCCAAACACTGGGAACTAGCTAGCTCTAGCAATGTTTGTGTCAACCTCCTCGTCAATGTGTACATCCCTGGAAAATACACTACCAAGGTAAATGAACTTATCCACAGCATTCAAAACTTCTCCACCCATGGTTCCACTTGTGTGGTGGTGGGTTATGGAACACCTGTGTTTCCTTGGTGTAAATTATTAGGGCAAAATCAGCACAGGCAGCAGAGAATTGATCCATACTTCACTGCATCTCAGTCTCAGAGTCTGCATTGAGTGCACATCATCTGTGAATGGAAAATCATGCAGCAACCCTCCTTCCACTTTAATCTTGGCTTGTAGCCTTTTCAGATTGAAGATCTTATTATCAGCATGGTAGTTGACCTTGAGGCCATGTTCCTCCTCATTGAAAGCATTTGACAACATGGCTGAAAACATCATGCTGAAAAGCATGGAAGCAAGCATTCAGCCCTATTTCACTCCATTGGTGACTGGGAAGGACAGAGAGCATTTTCCACTATCCAGGACCTGGGCAAGCATGCCATCATGAAGTTGACATACAATATTGATGAACTACTCTGGGCAACCAAATTTTGACATAATTTTCCATAAATCCTCATGACTGACAGTGTCAAAGGCCTTGGTCAGATCTATAAACATTGTGTAGAGAGCCTTGTTCTACTCCTCACATTTCTACTGGAGTTTTTGGACAGCAAACACCATAGCAACTGTTCCTTGGCCCTTTCTGAAGCCATACTGCTCTCAGATATATGATCATCTTCCAAGTGAAGGATCAGCCTATTAAGGAGGTTTTAGCAAGAATTTTGCCAGGAATGACTAAGAGAGACATCCCCTCTGATGGTTGCAGGACACTCTATTCCATTTACCTTTAAGGAGATAGACAATGGAGGCATCCTTGAACTCCTGGGAGAAAACTTCCTCTTGTCATATAACCTGTAAAATTTCAGTTAGCTTTTGCATGAGCAATGATCCCCCTACCTTGTAAATCTTAGCTGAAATAGAATCAGGACCAGGTGCTTTGTCACATGAAAGGAGCCTAATGGCCCTGAAAACCTCTTCTAAAGTTGCAAGTTGAGCCTAAGGAGGGATCAACTTCAACCTGAGGTAAATGGTCAACGACTTCAGCATTGATTGATGATGGTCAGTTAAGAACACTATAGAAGTGTTCAGCCCATCTCTCTAGGATCATATCCTTATCATTAATCAATGTGCCTCTATCAGAACTGAATAGTTGTGATGCGCCATAGGTTTTTGGTCCATAAATAACTTTCCAGGAATCATAAAAGTGTTTTGGACTGTTACTATCAGCATAAAACTGAATTTCATCTGCTTTCTTATTGAGCCGGGAAATCTGACATCTCTCCTTGCTTTGCTTTTACATTGCTTTTGATGGAATTAAATGCTTCCTCATTGTTGTATGCTTGTGAAACATGAACAGTCTACCAGCAGCATGCCAGGCAGCTGGTTTCCATTTGAACTGTCCTAGGAAGATTCTGAAGATCACCTGGCAGTATAAGGTACCAGATACTGAAGACCTTGCTTGAGCTGAACTGCCAAGTATTCAACTATGTTTCAGAGAGTGCAACTCTGATGGGCTGGTCACCTTTGAATGCAAAGTATAGGTTGCCAAAAAGACTATTTTATGAAGAGCTCACATGGGACAGGTGATCACATGATGGTCAGAAGAAGCAATACAAGGACACTCTCAAGGTCTCTCTCAAGAACTTTGGATTTGACTGTGCAGTATGGGAGACCCTGGCACAGGACCACTCAGCATGGCATGCCCACATCAGAAACTTTTCTGATGAGCAAAGCAGAATTGAGACAACACAAAGTACATGTAAGATGTGTAAATTTGGAGTATCTACCCCAAATATTCACTCAGACTATCTCTGCACAATCTGTGGAAGAGCATTCCAAGCTCATATTGGTCTGATCAACCAGAGTCTGACACAGAAATTTCATTTTGTCATGGTGATGTCATTTTGGTCCTCTTTGAGAATGAAGGACAACAACCAAGCAACCTACCATGTAATTCTTTATATTTTAAGTATATTTCTTTTCAACAACATAATACTATTCCATTTTTTAATCCATTCTACTACCTTCCTCTGTTTTATGTGTGAGTGTATTCCATTCATCTCAATTGTTCCTGTTCCTCTGCTCATATTCACTTCACCAAGTCCAGACCCTACAACAAGAAGGTCTTTCTCTTTCTTTCTTTCTTTTTCTTTTTTTCTTCCTTCCTTCTTTTCTTTTTTCTTTCTTTCCCTCACTCCTTTATTTTGTCCTCCTTTCCTCCCTTATTCCCTCCCTTCCTTCCTCCCTCCCTTCCTTCCTTTATTTCTTCTTTCTTTCTTTCCTTCCTTTCCCCCTTCCTTCTTTCCACAGCTGGACATATTTCTCTCCTCCTATAGCCACCTTTGTGTGAAATTCTGGATTGGATGGAGGAGGTCATGTTAGTGTTTTCATTTTCCTTCATTATTGGTCTTTCTGAGATTTGTAGGAGTTTACATAAGTTTGAGATTTACTGGGTCCTTTCACAATAGTATCTTAACTGCAAGACAACCGTATCACAATGTTCATACATATCATGATCAATTCCTACCTCAAGACTCATTCTCAACACCTTTAAATAAACCTGAGGCACAAATAGCATTTACATAGTCTCAGGTACATCACTGTTTCTTCTTTGTTGAGTCACTTCACTGCTTTCTGTCTCAGTTTTTACATCCACAAAGTGGGGATATTTTAGCACCTATGTCTCAGGGATGTTCTATGAATCAAATGAGAAAATGTTTTTAAAATTCTTGGCAAACCATAAAGTAAAATATAAGTGGTATTGGCTAGATATTACTGAGATTTTGAAGGGACTTCAGTGGATTTCTATTTTAATGGAACATTTCACATTGTCTTTAATTTTTCATTCTTTGGGTTTTGTTTTGTAATTTCTTGGTTTCTCGTAAAGTCATTAGCTTCCATCTGCTTCATTCCAATTTTTAAAGAACTGTTTTGTTCAGTGAGCTTTCTAACTTCCTTTCCTATTTGACTAATTCTGCTTTTTAAAGCATTCTTCTCCTTATTGTCTTTTTGGCCCTCTTTTGACATATGAGTTACTCTATTTTAAAAGGCATTATTTTCTTCAGCGTTTCTTTGGGTCTCCTTTAACAAGCTGTTGACTCTCTTTTCATGATTTTCTTGCATCACTCTCATTTCTCTTCCCACTTTTTCCTCCACCTTTCTTATTTGATTTTCAAATTCTTTTTTCAGCTCTTCCATGGCCTGAGACCACTGAATATTTTTTTGGAGGTTTTGAATGCAGAAACCTTGACTTTGGTGTCTTCCTGTGATGGTATCCTTTGTTCTTCCTCATTCAAAAGGGTGGAGAAAAATACCTGTTCACCAAGAAAGTAACCTTTTGTAGTCTTGTTTTTTTTCCTTTTTTAGGCATTTTCCCACCCTGTTACTTGACTTTTGAATCCTTTGTCAAGTGAAGGGTATACTCCAGGGACCTGTAAGTTCTCAGTTCCTCCAAGGTGACACAATCAAGGGAGAGGAGTTTTCTCCTCTCTTGACCTGTGCTGTGATCTGGCAGCAACCACAAGCTTTTCTGCCCAGCATCTGCAAGTAGGGTTCCCTCTCCACAGTTGCCTCTAGCTCCATCATGCCAGTGCTCTTCCTCACCCCAGGACTGCCACTCAGGGCTGAGATTCAGATCAACAGCTTTATTTCCCTATGGTCTTTAGCCAAGAGTTTCTAAAATGGATCTACTGCTTCAGCTACCACCACTGCCCTGGGGCCAGAGCTGAACTGTGTTCCCTTCTCATCCAGGTGAAAGAATTTTCTCACTGACCTTTGAAGCTGTCTTTGGCATTTGTGGGTTGAGGAATCTGGGAATCACAGCTGCTGCCTGTGATTTCATGCCCTGAAACCTGCTCCAAGACTGGGCTGTGCTCTACTCCAAGCCTGGTATGATAGACCTTTCCTGTCAGCCTTCTAGGCTGTCTTGGGCTGGAAGTCTCTTTCCCTCTTATTTTGTGGCTTTTGTTGCTCTAGAATTTGTTTAGAATCACTTTTTACAGGTATTTTATGGATTTTAGGGGGAAAGCTAGAGTTGGTTCATCTTTCTTTTCCATCATCTTGGGTCTGGCCCCTCTGGACTTCTATTCTAACCTTTACATTTTACAGATGGGGAAATGGAAGCTCAGAGGATTAATAATATTAGAGCTGACACTTGAACCCAAATTCATTATCAACTAAATCTCACTGGCTCTATTTATAAATAATGTTTATTCAAATGAATTTAATTGTACGTTAGCTTCCTGACTCTGAGATATGATCTTCTGTTTGGGTTTCAAGAAAGCCATTTGCCTTTAAAGGTGAACCAGCTGGAATATGGATCCCATCCTCTCTGTGACTAGTTTTATTTATGGGCAGTCTGTAGATGTTCTAAGTTTCAGTGGTTTCTTGTCCTTTCTAGTGAAAGTAACATTCCTTTTGATTGCCAAGGATGGAATCAAAATAAGAATTGTACAGCTTTTCCTTCCCTGTTGTCAGTGAATGTTGTCCTATCCCTACAGAACCAAGCAGTTCTTGCGTCTTCCTTGATCCCCCAGTATAATTTAATATGCCCTTTCCTTGAAATTCTCACATTTCCTCACTTGCCTTAGTACATTTTGAACTTTAATTCTCTTAATAATTTTTTTATTGCTTCTTGCCATGCACTATTATTCATCCTGAGTTACCCAACAAATTAGGGAATGATTAAGTATTGTGTCAACTGTTTAGATCAGTGGTATCAAGCTCATATAGAAATGGGGGTCACTAATCCATCTATAAGAATCCCTGCTGCTGAATATTGACTTAAAACATGACTCGTTAACATTTTCTATATTCTATTTTATTTTTTTATTTTATTAAAAATTTTCCAATTATATTTTTTAAATTTTATTTTTAATTTATGGAGTAAATCAGCCATTTCCATAACAGAGTACAATAAAAAAAAAGATCGTACATGAAACTGCAAATATGCTATGCATGTACAACTTATTATTTCAAATATACAACAAAATTATCATGTAAATTTCCTTTTTTCTTTCTTCCCTCTGCCCTCCCCTCTGCCCTAGAGGTGTCTAACATTAGACACAAGCAAATTTATACATATATATATGTATATATATTCACACATACCTACATACATATGTGTGTGTGTGTGCGTGTGTGTGTGTGTAAAATTATTCTATATTCTTATTTATTAGTTCTTTGTCTGGATGCAGATAGTGTCTTTCTTCATATTTCCTTTATAATTAATTTGGGCATTTACAATAGACAAAACAACTTATTTTCTTAAAGTCATTCTTAAAACAAAATTGCTGGTACTGTAAGCAATGTTCTCTTTGTTCTGCTCATTTTGCTCTGCATTATTTCATACAAGTCTTTCCATATTTTTCTAAAATCATGGAATAGGCCTCCTTAAAAATATACCTATTAACTTGAGGTTCACTGGATAGACTTCTTTCTCAAAGGCCAAGCCTTTAACCCAATTCACTCTGGATTTCATGGATTAGACAGTCCCTGCCCAAGCACCACTTAATGCTTATTTTTGTGCTCTCCTGACTCAGATTCAATGTAAATATTTTTCTTTTGGCCAGCAACACCAAGGGTCTTCCCCTCCCAGTTTGATTTTTTTTTTAAATTAAAGGAGCTATCCCTGAACTCACTTTCAGTCTCCAGTACAGAGTCTGGCACATAGGAGATGTTTAATAAATCTTGGTTTGGTAGTTGGATGAGTGGTTGAGTCTAGGTTTTCTAATTCCAAGTCCAGGGCTCTTTCCATTATAATATTTTTCCTCTCTCTTTTAAGTCTCAGACCCATATGTGATGAAATAACAAGAGGAGTAGAATTGAGACCAGTTGGGAAATTGTATCCAAGTTTTGGATAGCTAAGTGGAATAGTAGATTCAAAAATGACCTCAGATACTTTCTAGTTTGTGACCTTGAACAAGTAACTTAACCCTATTTACTTTAATTTCTTTATAAAATGAATTGGAAAAGGAAATGGCAAACCAATCCATCAGTTTTGCTAAAAAAAAAACACAAATGGGTTCACATGGACTGGAGGCAGAACTGAAAAATGACTGAACAAAAATCCAAATTTTATCACATACTATCCACAGGACTTTAGACAAATCTCTTTCTCCTCTCCAGGTCTCAGTTTCCTCATCTAGAAAATGAGTTTTGGACCAAATGATCTCTTTGGTTGTTTTCTACTTCATATCCTGTGATTCTCATACTTTGATCAATGCTTAGCGGCAGGTTCATGAAGGAACAATGGGAAATACCATTAGGAACTACCAATGTGGAGATATGCTAGCTAGGCAAGGTTGAGATTGACCCTGTCAACGAGAACTTCTAGCCCATTAGCTATGAATTCATTTCAACTTGATTCAAGTAATACTATTAGAACTGACTGAGTACAAAGCCTAATGCCAGGAAATATAGTAAGTAGAATGATCATGGTCCTCATCTTTAAGGGATTTATAATAATAACAACTTACAGTTGTAGAAGTGGTGTAGTGGATAGAGAACTTGCCTTGGAGTCAGGAAGATAAGGGAGTTTTGTGATGGCTACATGGCATATAGTATTGGCTTAGATCCAAACATAATACTTTCTAGCCACTGACCCTGGGGCTAATCATTTAATTTTAGTTTGTCTTTGCTCATGTGTAAAAGGAGGTTAATAATAACCCATACCTCATAGAGTTATTGTAAAGATAAAGTAGATTATATATAAAGCACATTGCAAATCTTAAAACTATGTTAGCTATTATATTTATAAAGCATTTTCACATGCATTTTTCACAATAACTCTGTTAAGTAAGGGGCTTAAGTATTATCTTCTATTTAGAGATGAAGAAAAGAAGACTCAGAAAGACTTGCAGAGACATCCTGCTGTTCAGTGGCAGAACTAGAACATCACCTCAAATAGTCTGATTCTAACTCTTTATACCTCCCTATATAAGCCCTTGATACTAGCCTATCAATTAAAAAAATAATTGAAGGATGGAATAGAGGTGGCTTTCAATCTGCTGGGACATTGAATGGGTGCTTAGAATTTACTAGTGGGAAAGCTCACAAAATTTAGGGGGGAAGGTAAATTGCAATTTTGTAGGGGAAGTTTTGAATCTAACAAGGACTCCCAGCCTCTGTCCTAATTTAGACCCTTATTGACACTTACCTGAGTTGTTCCAGTTGTCTTTAACTCTCCTCTAATCCTTTTTCATATTAATGTCAGATTTATCTTTCTTATGTATAGATTTTACCATGTCACTCTGCTAAAAGCACAGCAACAAAACACAACCACAATCACAATGAACTCTCAATGACTGTTGCCTCCGAGTAAAGTTAAATCTCTTCTGATTGTCACTGATTGCCTATATATATGAAATATATATCTATATAAAATGAAACAAGCATTTCCATAACATAGTGCAATAAAAAAGATGATTACACTTGAAACAGCATATCTACTATATACAATTTGTTGTTCCTTTCAAATATACAACAAAATTATCCTGTAAATTTATTTTTTTTCTTTTCTCCCCTGACCCCCACCCTAGAGATAGTTACCTTTAGACCTAAATTATTCTATACCTACTTCCATTTATCAAATCTCTCTCTGGATGCAGATAGTAATAGACTGTTTTGACAATCTGGATTTGTCTACTTTCTAGTCTTCTTTCATTCCTTTTTTACACTCTGCATTCCAAGCAAAATGGGCAGGTCTACCCTCCAACAGACACACCAGACTTTCACTTCCCATTGCCTTTTGTCAGCCTTTTTATGCCTGGAATGCTTTCTTCTTTCTATCTTCATCTATTGAACTTCTATCCATCCTTTGACATTCAGCTCAAATGCTTTATCCAGAAAGCCTTTCTCAATGCTCCTAGTGGGTAATGCTTTTCTCACTCAGAATCTCCTTAAAACTTCTCTTTTGTAATGTGTTTATCATGCTATCTTGTGTTTTATAGGAATCTGAACTAGTTTTATCTCTCTACTAGACTATAAATTCTTTGAAGGAAGAGATCCTATCTAATCAAAGCTTTGTATCTACACCATTCTCTGTACAAATTTTGCAAGCAATAGGAGCTTAATAACATGTTTTTTTAAAATGTTTGGGATTGCTAGGGAGAGGTTACCCAGTACTACAAATCTTCAGTCTCATAGACTAGGGTTTCTTTACCATTTTCATGGGTTATGTCCTGTGGGCAGTCTGATAAAGCATATGGATCCTTTCTCAGAATGGTGTTTTTAAATGAATAAAACAAAGTACAAAGGAAATTAATTATATTGGAATAACTATCAAAGTAATTCATGGATGCCATGTGAACAATCCCTCAAGGAGATATCTTATTGTCACATATCAAGAGTTTATAGTCTGGTAAAAGAATCAATCCAACCACAGGTATTTATTAAGCTCCTACTATGTGCCAAGAGCTAGTAGTGGGTGTTTAATAATTTACTTGTGGGAACTTGTAGTCCTCCCAGGGGTTGTGTCATAGGGAATTGCTTATCACAGTGTGGTAGGGGGAGCTGACTCTCTGCTGTTGAGGAGGGGGGTTGTTATGAAAATGTATCACTTGCTCTTTCTTTGCATCAGTGGAAAATTACTGACAGCCCATGAATCTGTGGAGTTGGTCTGTCAGTGCCCTTTCTCTTTCTGATGGTTAATTTATTTTTCTTGTGAATATACTGGGGACTTTAAACTAAAAGAAAATACACCCAAACTTAGCCACTTGACCTGTCTGTTGCCTTTACTGACTCCTGGAACCCACTCTCCATATGATTTGGAAGCATTTCATCCAGCCGGCTCCTTCCTTTATTGCCTTCAGACTCATCCCTTCCAGACTCAGAGCTGCAAGCAAAGGCAGATTTATTTTTAGACAAGTATATTTTCAGAACTGAAACCCATCAGGCCTTCAGCTGTCCAGTTCCCCTGAAAAATGTCTGCCTTCCACCTCCCCCTCTTGTCAATGACCACTCCATTTTTCAATTCCTTCCAATTTCATTTAAATAGCTGAAGGCCAATAGAGGCACTGCTTGGTTAAATTTGAAGTGGGGATAGAAGAGAAGAAAAGAAGAAAGACATTAACAAAACAATGAAAATGTCAAGGGATGGGGGAAAATAATGAATTGAATACCAAATGATATTTCAACCAGGCCAATCTCATCTGCTGTATGTTGCAGGTGATAACATTTTGGGAAAATTCCAGAGCTAAATGATGATGACGATGACTTTGATTATAATGGTGATGATGACAATACATACTCTAGCTGACATTTATGTTTTTCATTTATGAAGTTTTTGCATATATTATTTGATCCTCATAAAAACCATGTGGGGACTATAGAGCTATAGACTATTTTCCAGATGAGGAAAAAAGGGCTCAGGGGGGTTAACTGACTATCCTAGTCACATGTCTGGTAAGTGGCTAAGTCGGAAGTTAGACCCAGGACTTTTGACTCCAGTTACAGCTGTGGTCTAAATTAATCCATGTGTTTGCTACTGACTATTCTAACTAAATTCACTAAAGCATGCTACAGAAATACAAAATCTGCACAGTCCAGGGAATTAGATTGCCTCTCTTGACAAGTTGGTTACATAATTACAGCTTTTACTCAGAGTACTTCAGTACTGTGAGGAAGATCACTGAGTCATGGGTGAGTAAATGACTAACCTTGACTGGTAATGGGCTATTTTTGGAATGCAAGAAAAGAGACTGGAAGTGTTGATTCTGAATATGCTTTTTTTTAAAGCTTTGGTATTCAAATCATCCGAGACATTGTGATCTATGACCTGATTTCGAGTAACGAAAAACTGATTCATCAAAAAGATGAGTTTTGTTTTGGCCTTTTTTTTTAATATGTGAGATGACTTAGCATTCACTGGTATTTGAGAAATGTTCTTGAATAATGATGATATAGATAAGATTTATGTAGTGCTTTATAATTCCTGAGTATAATACATCAATGATCACCAGTGATCCTCTGAGGAAGTGTAAGCCAAATGCAAGCCTCATTTGTAGATGGGGAAACCAAGTCTCAAAAGAGATTATTTGCATTACTCAGGGTCACACAGCTAAATAGAGCTCAGATTCAAATCCTGGTTATTTAATTTAAATCTTTCTATAAGTTCTCTCATAGCAATGACTCTAATGTCTTTACAATGTGTCTCATTAACAATTAGCTTGCTCTTTGGTGATGAACTCTCAGTGAACAGAAAACCCTTAACCCACAGGTCACAAATAGAGAAGCTCTATTTTTCTGATTTCTGTCAAGTTCATGAATAGTATAGTAGCTAAACTATGGTTAGTGATTTTTATTGCACTCTAGGTAGTGATTTTTGGTGAAGCTGTTTTATTTCTGTAGGTATCATCATTTTGCTGATCTGTAAAATAGGAATTATAATATCCATTAAGTCAAAGGATCTATCCACATGAGGGAACAGATAAAATCAGTCCTACAAACAATGACTGACCTTCTACAAGATTCTGGACTAGATACTGAGGCAAAAAAAGATCACTGATACATGGCTAAGGTCTCAAGTAACTTACAATCTAATGAATGACATGGGTAGGCATATAAAGGGGTGTAAACCATTTTCAGAGTGATAGCTAAATTACAAGATGTAGTGAGAATACTTTATAGAAAAGAAACTGGACAGGACTATGTCACTTCTTAGAAGCCCCCACCTTAGAACCCAATCTCTCAGTTTCCTTCAGTGTTTAGTTCAAGGACCATTTCCTGTTGGAGGCCTTTCCTGATCTCTCTACCTTCTAGTGCCTTTCATTTTAAAGTTGCATTGTATTCCTCATATATGTGTTCCACAGTAACGTATAACATGTTTCTTGAGGGCAGGAACTGTATTGATAGAATAAGACCAGAGTTTGGGGAATGGATGGGGAGGATGGGAATCAAGGCGGGACTATGTCAATTTTTGAGGAATAAAAAGGTGAGTTTTTGATTAAGGATTAAATGAATGTGATTACAGACTGCATGTTATATGGCCAAAATGGTCACCCATAAAGAGTTAGTTTCTTAGTGAGTAAAGATCAGGGCTCTAGTACTAACTTGGCCATCAACTAGCTTTTAAGACCAACCTTCATATAAAATTTCTTATTTGTTCAATGGGGATAATGTCTTCCTTGTCTTCCTCATAAATTCTTTGGAGGAGAAAGATCAAATAAGATGGGGAGCAGCTGTGATTGTGCCAGATACTTCTTCTCAGTAATAGCTATTTGTTAAAACTGTAGAGAGAATTCCATATTTGTGACGTTGATTCATTGTTCATGAGACCAGACATTTTGCTGGCATAGATTGAGATGATGTAAGGAAGGTAAAGACCTGGGCCAGACCCAGGAATAAGGATACCAAAGGGGAGAGGGAGAATTCATTATTGAGGAATTCCTCCAAATATTCCGTCCTGTGCCCAACCTAAAATCCTCTCCCTTAAGAAAGATCCTAGGAAGGCATAGCTTTTCTAGTGTGCTGCAGTGGATAGAGCACTGGGCCTGAAAGTCAGGAAGCCCTGAATTGAAATCTGTTCTCAGACACTAGTTGTGTGACCCTAGGAAAATTTTCTGTTTGCCTCAATTTCCTTAACTATGAAATAGGAATAGTAATAATACTGACCTTGCAGGATTATTGGGAGGCTCAAATAAGATAATATTTGTAAAGCACTTAGCACAGTGTCTCACGCTATATAAATTGTAGCTAATAGTAAGAGTAGGTGGCCACTAGGAGGCACCATGAATGGAATACTGGGCCTGGAGTCAGAAAGACTCATCCTGAGGTAAAGCTGGCCTCAGACACTTACTAGCTATGTGACTCTGGGCAAGTCATTTAGCACAGCTCGCCTCAGTTTCCTCCTCTGTAAAATGAGCTAGAGAAAGAAATGGCAAATCACTGCAGTGTCTTTACCTAGAGAATCCCCAATGGGATCAAAAAAGAATCACACATAAGCAAAAACAACTGAACAAAAACAGTTATAGAAACAGTAGTGGTATTAGTATTAGTATGACCATGGCTGAGTCCTTGAGGTCTAAGTACATATTAGTCAAGCCTCTGAGGATTTTAGGCACAGAGACAAACAGAAGATACTGGCTCTGATGAAATTATACTTCAGGGTTTGTTAATGTCTTTTCTAAACTTCAAACAACACTCTTAAGGTTGCCTTAGGAGAGCTGAGTATGATAGGGCCATCACCTCCCTCACACTGGCCAGTAGACATTATTAAAATACTCTAAGGGGAAGTGGAGTCAAGATGGTGGAATAAAAGTCAGGGATTCACCTGAGCTCTCTCCCAAATCCTTATAATACCTTTAAAAATACCTTTAAAAAATTAATCCAAACAAATTCTAGAGCAGTACAACATACAGAAAGATGGAGTGAAATAAATTTCCAGTCCAAGACAACTTGGAAGTTTGGCAAGAAAGGAGTCTTTAGGAGAAAAAATGGAAATTCAATTAGATAGAGGACTTTCAAACATTCTTGATGAAAAGACCAGAGGTGAATAGAAAATTTGACTTTCAAATACAAGATACAAGAGAAATATAAAAATGTGAACAGGAAAAGGAAATCATAAGGGACTTAATAAATTTATATTGTTTATATTCCTCCATGAAAGATAGTTATCTGTAACTCATAAGACCTTTCTCAGAATATGAAGGGTTGTTATTTAAAAACAAATAAAATTAAGGGATGAGAGAGAAATGTCCTGGGAGAAAGGGAAAGGAAGATACAGAATAAGGTAAAATATCTCACATAAAATAGGAAAGACAAAGTTTTAACTCTGAAAGGGAAGCGGGGGGAAGTGAGGGAAAGTGGGTGAACCTTACTTTCGTCCAAATTGGCTGAAAGAGGAAATAATATACACATTCAGCTGGGCATAGAAATCTATCTTACCCTATAGTAGAAGGGTAAGGGGACAAAAATGGTGATAGAGTGAGTGGTGATGGTGTTATAAAGGAAGGCAGACAAGGGAAGGGGTAGTCAGAAGGAAAACATTTTTGAAGCACAGTAGGGTGAAATGAGAAAGGAAATAGAATAAATGGGGGCATATGATGGCTGGAAACGTAGTTAGCAATAGTACCTGTGAAATATAATTGAAGAAAGTTTCTCTGATAAAGGCCTCTTTTCTCAAACATATGGAGAATTGAGTCAAATTTATAAAAATAAGAGCCATTTCCTAACTGATAAATGATAAAAAGGTATGATCAGCTTTCAGATGAAGTAATCAAAGCTATCTATAGTCATATGAGAAAATACTCTAGCTCACTCTTGATTGGAGAAATGCAAATTAAAACAATTCTGAGGTACTACCTCATACCTATTAGACTGACTAATAGGACAGAAAAGGTAAATGACAAATGTTGGAGGGAATGTGAAAAACACGAGACTGTAACTCATAGTTGGTGGAATTGTGAACTGATTCAGGCATTCTGTGGAGCAATTTGAAGCTATTCCCAAGGGCTATAAAAACATGAACATCCTTTGACCTAGTAATACAACTACTAGGTCTGCATCCCAAAAGAGATAAAAACAAAAAGGGA
>CM053773.1:159330801-159348951 GCA_028658325.1 Potorous gilbertii | reverse complement strand
GATGCTCTCAGAAAAACCTGTAAAGATTTGCATGGGTTAGTGCAAAGTGAAACACACTGTGTACAAAGCAATACTGTAAGATGATTACCTGTGAATGACAGTTATTCTTAGGGATTCAGTGACCCAGGACAACTCTGAAGGACCTACGATGAAAGATGCTATCCAACCCACAGAGAAAGAATTTATGGCATCTGAATACAGATTGACGCGTACTTTTTTAATTTTTATTTTTCTTGAGTTTTTTCTTGTGTTTTCTTTCACAACATGACTATTATGGATATGGCTTATATGACTACACATGTATAACCTGTATCAAATTGCTTGCCTTCTCAGTGATGGGGGATGGAGAAGGGAGGAAGGGAGAGAATTTGGAATTCAAAGATTTAAAAATGAATGTTAAAAATAGTTTTCTTACATGTAGCTGAGGAAAAATAAAATGCTAAATGAAAGCTAAATATATATATACATACATACATACATACATACATACATATATATATATATATATATATATATATATATATATGTACAATAAGATGACATCAGCTTTTCAGGATACATACATTGACTCACAGGATCTCAGTGTAGGAAGTGAACTCGAGTCACATATAATATCCTACACGTGAATAATCGTTATTATACGATTTGGTACCTGATCATCTGTCCTTAACTTCTACTTAAAGGAGGAGCTCTTAAGTGTGTGTGTGTGTGAGTGCGAGTGTGTTAGAACATTTTTAAAATGATAAATATATTTCAATAAAAATGGTTTCCATTGTTGTCTTCTAAGGACAGTAATAGCTAGCCTTTCTTTAGGGACTTCTTTTTCTTCATGCTTAGTTTTTTAATAATTTTATTTATTTATTTTTAGATGACAACATTCATTTCCATAAAATTTTGATTTTCAGTTTTTCTCCCCATCTCTCCTCTCCCCCCACTCCATAATACCTTGAATTCTGATTACCCCTTCCCTCAATGAGCCCTCCTTTCTATCACACCCCACCCTTTCCTTATCCTCATCTTCTCTCTTTTCTTGTAGGGCAAGGTAGATTTCTATACCCCATTACCTGTATTTCTTATTTCCCAGGTATATGCAATAACAATTATCAGCATTCATTTCTAATACTTTGAATTCCAACTTCTCTCCCTCCCCACCCATCCCCACTGAAAAGACAAGCAATTCAATGCAGGCTATACATGTCTCATTTTGCACAAGACTTCCATAATAGTCATGTTTTGTAAAACTACATTTCCCTCCATCCTACCCTGTCCCCCCGTTCTTTTTCTCTTCTTTCATTTGACCTTGTCCCTTCCCAAAAGTGTTTACCTCTAATTATTCCCTTCTCCCATTTGCCCTGCCATCTATCATCTCCATTACCTCACTTGTCCCCTTCTCCCCTACTTTCCCATAGTGTAAGATAGATTTTCATGCCAAACTGAGTGAGCATGTCTTTCCCTCCTTAGGCCATATGTGAAGAGAGTAAGCTTCACTTTTCCTCTCCCACCCTCTCCCTTTTCTCTTCCATTGGAAAAGATTTTTCTTATCTCTTTTATGAGTGATAATTTGCCCAATTCCATTTCTCCATTTCTCCTCCAAATATATTCCTCTCTCACCCCTTAATTTTATTTTTATAAATATCATCCCTTCTGATTCAACTCAACCTGTGCGCTGTGTGTGTGTGTGTGTGTGTGCATGTGTGTTTATAATCCCTCCACCTACCCAAATACTGAGAAAAGTCTCAAGAGTTACAAATCTTATCTTTCCATGTAGGAATGTAAACAGTTCAGCTTTAGAAAGTCCTTTATGATTTCTCTTTCCTGTTTACCTTTTCATACTTCTCTTGATTCTTGTGTTTGAAAGGCAAATTTTCTATTCAGCTCTGGTCTTTTCATCAAGAATGCTTGAAAGTCCTCTATTTCGTTGAAAGACCATATTTTCCCCTGAAGTATTATACTCAGTTTTGCTGGGTAGGTGATTCTTGGTTTTAATCCCAGTTCCTTTGACTTCTGGAATGTCCTATTCCAATCCCTTTGATCCCTTAATGTAGAAGCTCCCAGATCCTGTGTTATCCTGATTGTATTTCTGCAACACTCATATTGTTTCTTTCTAGCTGCTTGCAATATTTTTTCCTTGATCTGGGAACTCTGAAATTTGGCCACAATATTCCTAGGAGTTTCTCTTTTTGGTTCTCTTTAAGGAGGTGATTAGTGGATTCTTTCAGTATTTATTTTGCCTTCTGTTTCTAGAATATCAGGGCAGTTTTCCTTGATAATTTCATGAAAGATGATGTCTAGGCTCTTTTTTTGATCATGACTTTCAGGTAGTTCCATAATTTTTAAATTGTCTGTCCTGGATCTATTTTCCAGGTCAGTTGTTTTTCCAATGAAATATTTCACATTATCTTCTATTTCTTTAATTCCTTTGGTTTTGTTTTTTAACTTCTTGATTTATCATATGGTTATTAGCTACCCTGACCTCCACTCTCATTTTTAAAGAACTATTTTTTTCAGTGAGCTTACCTCCTTTTCCATTTGGCTAATTCTACTTTTTAAAGCCTTCTTCTCCTCATTGTCTTTTTGGACCTCTTTTTCCCAATTGTGCTAGCCTATTTTTAAAGGTATTATTTTCCTCAGCATTTTTTTCAGTCTCCTTTAGCAAGCTCTTGACTAGCTTTTCAAGCTCTTCAATGGTCTGAACCCATTGCATATTAATTTTGGAGATACTGGATGCAGTAGTCTTGATTTCCTCTGAGAGTATGCATTGTTCCTCCTCATCAGAAAAGATGAAGGGAAATACCTGTTCACTGAGAAAGTAACCTTCTTTGGTCTTATTTTTTCCCCCCTTTTTGGGCATTTTCCCAGCCAGTTACTTTACCTCTGAATCCTTCATCAAGAGGAAGGTCCTAGTGCTCTTTCTCACCTCAGGACCTTGCTCAGGGCTGAGGTTCAGATCAGCTGCTCAATTCCCCATGGTCTTTAGATGGTTGGCAGGGACATCACTCAGTGCTGAAGTTGGGATAAGCTCCTCAATTCCCTCAGGGGTTTTAGGCCAGGTGCTTCACAAATGGATGAGCCCTGCTGCACCATCCCTGCTGTGGCCAATGCTACTGATGCCGCCACCTCCTGGGGCCAGTGCTTGGGGGGACACTACTCCCCTCTCATCCAGTTTAGAAAGCCCTCTTACTGACCTTTTTTCTTTAGCACTTGTGATTGAGGGATCTGAGACCCTCCCTACTAGGAATTTTGCCCCAAATCCTGTTCCAGTCCTGTTCTCCTGGTGCCAAGCCACTGAGCTGGACTCCACTCAGCTCAGTGTCCCATGGGATAGACCTTTCCTGTTGTCCTTCCAGGTTACCTTTGGCTGGAAATTTCTTTTCCTCTGTCATTCTGTAGCTTTTGCTACTCTAGAAATTGCTGAAAGTTATTTTTTACAGATATTTTATGGGTTGTGCATGAAGAGCTAGTCTATGTGCATCTTTCTACTCCACCATCTTGGCTCTGCCCCTGTTCATCCTTAGTTCTTAAAGAAGACCAATAATTTTAGGAAGCTGATGTTTTGATTTGCAAGTGAATTGGATTTAAATGAGGGAAGGCTATGCAAAGTCATCAGCCTCACTCTCTCCTCCAGAGTCATAGGAGTCCTGTGGCAAGACATAGATCAAGAAGACTAGAAATTGTCTCAGTCAGGATGCCTGGCAATGGCTGGGAATTAGTAGGAGACCTTGGCAATTTTAAGCTCAGATCTTTCCCAGATCTCAGTTTGTCTAAGGCAACACCCATTCAGCAATTAAAGGCTAGGTAAGAATTGGGCAAAAGAAGGTTTAGTTTGCCTTTACCAAAAAACCCAAAAAATCCAATTTGAGAGAAGAAGACCCTATGAACAGAAATTAATGCTATTTACACTCACTTTTAACCATCAAAACACAAACAATGAGCAAGTGCAGCTTGGGCTGGGATCTATTATTGGCCAATCAGTCAGAGTTAGACTGATTTTGATTTAAAATCATGGTCATGTAGCTCCATTTGAATCCCAATGGACTTTATGGAAGCCTGATTTTCTAGAGCTATGATTCAGGAATTCATAAATGAAAACTACATGGGACAAAAGAGTTAATAGTGCCAGGTTTTTGAAAAAAATGATAGAATAAATAAGAAAGAAAATAAATTCAGTCCCCAAACCCCCAAGATGCCTTGCTAAGTATAAGTGATCAAAATTTATATTCCTCTGGACAGAGAACCCACATGTAAGGGTGTGACTCCCCACATGGACAGATGGAGGAGAGTCTGTAGGGACCACTATTTGCCAAATATTTTCCAAATTTACTCCAGTCTTGGTACTCACTGTGCCACCTAGCTACATTTTAAAACCTAAAATTCTTAGAAAGGATTCATAGATTTTGCCAGAAATGCCAAAGGATATCCATGCCATCAAAAAGATTGTGTTCCTGAGTTAAAGGAACTAACCACCTTGGAGACAGCATCTTCCACTTTTGTTAGAAATTTTCTCCCTTCTCTGATACTAGCGAGGAGGCTGAAATTACCTTCCTACAAATTCCACCTGTGGCTCCCCTCTGAGTCCTTTGGAGGAAGGAGCAGTGTGAGAGTGGCAGGAACAAGTCTAATCCCTCTTTATGGCAAGGTAGCCCTCCTTCAAAGATTTAAACAGTTATGATGCTTTGTCTTAAGTCTTTTCTTCTGTAGGGTAAATATACCATTTCTTCAAATGATTCTATTACTCAATTAATGAGCCTATCACTACATCATAAATTTATGCTATGTGGTAGATACTGTGCTAACAATGGGGGCAAAAAGAAGCCAAAACATAGTCCCTGCCCTGAAGGAACATAAAATCTAATGAAGAAAACAACATAACGAACAAATAAAAAGTAAGGTACATACAGTATAGGAAGTAATTGAGAGGAAAAGCACTCAGATTACAAGGAGTTAGGGAAGGCTTCATATGGAAAGTTGAATTTTGATTGAGATTTAAAATAAACCAGGGAAGTCAAGAAGGAGGGAGATCATCCCAGACCAGGGGACAGTCAGGGAGAATGCCTGGAGCTGAAAGATAGTCTTAGTGAAACAGCCAAGAGGCCATTGTCTCTGGAAGGAAGAATATGTTTTCTAGGTAGTGGGGATACATATACAAAAATAGAATGTCTATACTCAGGAAGTTTACATTTTGTGACTAGGTACAGTAGAATGAGTGCCCAGGACTCATTTGAAATACTGCCTCAGGTACTTTGTAGCTACTGACTGTAGGTAACTCAGTTAATTGTTCTCATTCACAGTATCCCCTCTCCCCAGCCAAAGGTAACCCTGGAAAATGGGGATAGCAATAGAACCTACTGCCCAGAGTTGTTGATGATCCTATGAGATAACACATGCTAAGTACTTCTCAAAATATTTTGTCATTTTATAATTATAAACCCATGTGTTTTATAATTACAAACCCTAAAGTGTTATATAAATGATAACTATAACTATTATATTTTTAAAAAATATAATAGGTCTTTGATTGTCTTCTGGATGCTATTCATGCTAATGATATTCTCTTTACTGAATGCCCTGAACCAAACAAGCTGCTTTAGCTATTTTCTGCCAAGGGAAAAAGCACAGCTTTCCTCAGATGTGACCTTATTGAGATGGATAGGTAGCTAGAAAGAGCCCTGGACCTGTAGTAAAGAAAATCCAGCATCAGACAGTCACTAGCTGTGTGACTCTGGGAAAATCACGTATGCTATGTGTGCTCAGTTTCCTCAACTGTAAACTTTAACTGATAGCACCTATTACTTCTGAAGGTTGTTATGAGGCTCACATGAGAAAATGTCTGTAAAGCTCCTAGAATAATGTCTGAAACATACTAGGCACCAAATTGTTTCCTTCAACCATTTTGGATTCCATGTAGTCTGTGATCAAATTTATTCACATTCATTCTCCTTGTCATGGTATACTGTTGACTCATGGTGCAGTACATTAAAAATTCCAGATATTTTTCATAAGTACCACGATCTAGCCACATATCTTCTAAGCTTGTACTTTTGGATATTTTAACTACTTTCTGTTACCCAATAGTAAGAAGTTAAAAATATAATAACTATTCCTATTCAATTTTATCTTATTCAATTTGTTTCATCGTTTTGGCCTAGTGAATCTTTTTTTTTTTAGTCTTGACTCAGTCATGCAAATGTATTAGGTATCCTTACCAGTGTTGTGCCTTCCTCAACAATTTGATAAATGTGTCATCTATACCTTCATCTGAATCTTGATAAAAATATAAAGCCAAGAACAGAGTCCTGTAGAATTCAGTTATATTCCTCTCCTCAGATGAATATTGATCCATTAACTAATGCTATTTGTGTCCAGTTCCAAATATACCTAACTATACCATATGTTATATTTCTCTACTCCTGCTTCACAGGATTATTTCAAGGGAAACACTGCAAAAACTAAAATTCGACAACTCTGTTAATTAGAGTTATGATATTTATTTAGGAATCCCATCCTAAACTTAACTGTTCCCTCCTCCCCCAAATAGCACCTGACCCTAATAGCCTTTCTCTATCCTTATCAGGATCTATTCATGTATACATCTATGAAATACAGCTTTAATCACAGGTACTCTTTCAGGGTTGGCTTATTGTATGTTACATTGGGAAGCTTCTCAGATTCTCACTCAAAACCTATCAATTTATCTTTTGCATACTATTCTAACAAATATTTATATCAAGTAATTCATTTAATAGCAGAAGGGAAGTAGCATATTAGAAATGAATAGAGGAGGCATAATAATTAAATTAAGATGATTAGTGATAGAATCTGAGACCAGCTGAGCTTTTTTGTTTAGAGAATTTGTGTTATTTTGAGATAGCTCCAAATGAGGAGCATTACTTGTTTAATTTTATTCTATCACCATTTATTAAGCATATCTCCTATGTGCAATGTATTGCAGTGATGGACAACTAGTTGTTGTTTGTTCCTTTGCATTAAACTCAAGTAAAAGTAAACATCAACACTTCTTACATCGTGTCTAATATTCAATTAGGCAATCCTTATTAAATTTCTATTCTGTTAGGAAAAAATGATGCAAAGATGAAAATGGAATAATCCCTGAATTGTACTCAGGGTGTATACATTCTACTGGAAGGAATATCCAATATGTTTATAAACAACATAAATTAACATACTATTCGGGGAAAAGAGAGATCCAAAGTGGTTTCAGAAAATGTGAAGAAGAAGAGAAGACTTCATGGGAGGTGATGATATTAATCAATCCATCACATCACACTTACTATATGCGAACTATATGCTTAAAGAACCTCATGATGAATAACTTTAATTCTTTTGATAAAAAATAAGTCAGGGCTCCCATTTGAGAGGGTGGAAGAAGTAGTATTATGGGAGGCTTGAAGAGAGAAATGGAAGTTTGTACTAGCCCTGGTAGAAAATGAGAGAATGAATGAGTGTAGAATGAAAGAACTACCTTTCTGCAGTGATAATTTATTTAATCCTTGACCTTATCTGATTCATGAAAAACAAGAGGAACAAATTAACAGAAAAAAATGAGAAAAATTGTCTATTTAGTACATATAGTTATTTGAGAGTAGGAAAGGAATGAGGAAATATAAGGGGGCAGTTGGGAGAAATGTACAGTGATGGAAAAAAAATGATAAAAGAAGGTGAGTAATCTAATTATACCAGAAAGGTCAACTTAAGGTTACTGCTCATTAGAGAACATGATGTTTTACGTAAATGAGTTTTCTAGATGACTAAAGTTTAACCTTTTATATGCACAAACTTTTTTCTATTTTAATCACAAAATATGGAAATTTCTCCAAAAATGTTTAATATACTTCCTACCATTTTAAATAAAATATACTGAGATAATATAATTATTCCATGATGGCTCAGGGTAATTATTATAAACATTAATCTTGTTAAGACATTGCAATAATGAGAACCTACTGAGGGAAATGCAACTATTTCATCACTCATTGAAGGTCCCCAGTCTTCTGTCTTTTAAAAAAATGTAATTCTATTACTTCCTTCGTTGTCAGACTATAACTTATCATTGTTTATGACTGTCAATATATTACCTTTAAGAAGTACCTTTCCCTCCTTCAAAGTTACCGCTCCCAACTAGTAAAACAAGTCTTCAATCCTAATAGAATTCTGTGTAAAGCATGACTATGCATGCTTGGTAAGGGTGGCTAGCAGTCTGACTTTACATAAACAGGGTATTTGAAAATTAATAATAAATGGTGTACCAAAAGTCTTAGTACAATTTTAAGCTTTAATGGTTTGGTGTCCAAAAAGTCTCAGTGCAGTTTTAAGTTATTGAATTGACCATTATTCCTCCCACCATTCTCCACCCACACTGAATAACGGAAACTCCTTGAAAGAATGAGCATCTCTTTCATTTGTTCTTTGTAGTCTCAGTGTCGAATATAATTCTTTGTACATAATACATTTACTGCTGCTTCTGTTAATGATTCCAATGATGATTTTAGGATAGATCTTTGGGACCACTGACATAGGGGTCCAGATGAGGGAAGTAACTTTATCTATTTAGTGCAGGCTCCCACCTTCCAAAAAACTTGAGGTATTGGCAGGTTGCCTAGGGCAATAAGATGTTTTGTGATTTTATCCTGCTTCAGAAAGGGAATGAGTATCATAGAAAGGACTAGAACATAGTCTTCCTCTGGCTGCCCTCTGTGTCTGAAATGTTGTCCCTTCTTCTCTCTGACTATTGACTTCCTTGGATTATTTAAGTACCAGCTAAACTCTCACCTTCTACAGGAAGCCTTCCCCCAAACCTCTTAATTCGAGTTTTTCCTTAATATTTTCTAATTTTAATATATATGTATATATGTATGTATACATGTATAATATATGTATTACATATATGTATAATACATGTGTGTATATGCCAATATGTGAATATATGAATGTGTGTATATATGTATAGTATGCTTTGCATATTTTTTTGCATGTTCTCTACCACATTATAGTGCAAACTCTGAAGGTAGGAATTATCTTTTATCTCTTTTCATGCTCCTAGTACTTGGTATGATACTTTGAACATAGTAAGTGCTTCATAAATCCTTCTTGACTGATTGGTTCCTTCTCTCTATCCTCTCACCTCTCATGTATTAGTCATCTTAAAAATGCTGGTTGAATTGTATTGACTTGAATCTGATGTGACATTTGAAAATGAATTCACTTCGTAAGTTCCCCAAGACATACAGATTTTCATGACCCTTTCCGTATTGACATCTATGCAAAATTATCTTCGTATTATAAGCCACAATAGATCGCAAAGGGTTTTCCTCATAACAGCTCTGTGAACAAAACAGAATATACTTATTATCTTTATTTAATGGGATGCTACTGTGGTTTAGCAGATGAAATGAGTAGCCTGTGAGCATAGAACTGCTAAGGAGCTGTGCCGAGGTGCAAACCCACAGTTTTTGATCTCCAAGTCAATGCACCTTCCCCTGCATGGTCCTGTTTCTTATTCCTCCTCTAGTATTGCATTGTTTGACTCTGAACAATTCTTCATTTAACACTCATCCCAAAGCCCATTGGAATGGGACTCTTTCCTTATTGGTAGAGATCATTGCCCCACACCTGTGCGAGGCCCAGGATGGAGCTGACATGAATAGGAGAGAAGAGTTCTTTCAGTTTTCTTCTGTAACTGAGTCTTTTGGTCTCTGCAGTCTCTTCAAGTGCATTTGGCTTCCAGCTTTGAGAAAGAAAATGGCAGGTGCAAATGCCACTAAAAATTGTGGAAGAAACTCTGGAAAGAAACTGACACCTTGCTACACTACAAAATTAGAGGAACTCCTCATTGGGTGAGATCTGGGACTCTTTCTGTTGGTTGATCTGAGTTACCTTACTCCCGATGGGAGATGTCCTTCTCTCTGTATATTTGCATGTGTAGACTTTCTTTTTATACTGTTTAGATGATGAATTGGACAAATGGACTTTTTAAAAATAATTTCTTTGAGTATTCATTTTGAAACTAGTATTTGGTCGGAAAGAAGTCAAGCTTCAGGTATAAATCTTGTGGTTTCGCTTCCCCCTCAATAATAAAAGAGTGATCAGAAGTTAGTTTGAAGCTGAAAAGTACATTTACCAGACTAACAACATTTAAGGGAACAAATAAATATAATTCTAGAGCATGTGAGAAAAACAGAATCGCAAAACCTTCTGGCCTTGAAATTTTGCTTCTCTTCCTGGAGAGAATTAGTCTCCCTTAGAGAGAGGTGAGAAGAGGTTAGAGATGTCTGTTCTAACTTCCTTTGAGTCACACAATGTCACCTTCATGTTATGTGTTGGGGATAGCCCTTGCTATACTTAAATTCACTTAGCTCAGTTATTCTCTTTCTAAAATTTAGGTTACTGAACCAAGGCCATTTTTGTGGAGTTTTTTTTAAATTCAGTTGTTTTCTTATACAATAAATGTATGTCAGAAAAGTATAGTCAAAAGATGAAGAAATTTAGAATTATATGAGTTTTTGTGCTTTCTCTGACACTTAACAGCCTTCATGACTTTTAGCAAAGTTACTTCACTTCTGAGTCTCAGATATTTGATCTGTAAAATGGGTACTTGCACTAATTTTATCATCTGTTCCTTCTCTTTTGAGAAAAGTCCTTTGTAAACCTTAAAGTCCTATAGAAACTCATTATCATTATATAAGTTTAATTTGCACAAACACAACCCACTTTAAAATATACCAGAGAGATTTCTATTGAAAATTTCCAGTGTACCCTTTTGTGAGGAAAGGAATGTTTCTCCACAATGACTAACAACATATTTATATCTATGTTTTATTTTTATATTTTTGCGTATGAAATTTTGGGGGATCTATTTTTGCTTTACTTTACTGTCTTACTTCCTAAGTTCAGTCAGTTGCCAAATCTTAGCTATTTTTCCTCCACAGTATTTCTTGCACCTGTCCTCTTCTCTCCATTGCCATGACCCTCACCATCACCAGTTCAGACCCTCACCATCTCCAGCCTGTAGTATTGTCATGGTTTTCAGTTTTCAGTTTTCCCATTACCATTCTAACAAATGTTTGATGATTTCAATAAACAATGTTCCTCAGTAGCTAATTATTTTAATAATGTCTTGAGAGAAAGATTGAACATCATTTTCCCATCCCTACTGGAGAAGGATGTTTCCAAGTATGGAGGAAGGAGGAACTTCCTTTCAGTTCCCCTTTTTTCAGGCCTATTATCAGTTAAACAGAGAATATACCTATAATGTTAGAGCTGGAGTGGTCTTTAGAGCATAGCATTTTATGAGCTGGAAAAGACCATAGAAGATAAAATTTTAGACCTTTGGAGGAACTTTAGAACATTTAAACCAAATTCTTACTTGACAGATGAAGAATCTGAATCTGAGTGATTGATTTATTTGTCCATGATTATACCACTAGTTAGTGGCAATGCTAAGATTAGAAGCAAGGACCACTAATGCTTAGTGCTCTTGTCACCAAACCATTCTTGATCTTCTGCAATACGCAGGACCCTAGGCAGTCATCACTTCTGACACTGTTCTAAATCCATTTTAATTCATTACTAGAAACATGTCAAAGGTCAGGCACAATGATAGCTAGTGCTGACCCCAAATTTGACTTGGTGTCAGAAAACTGGCTAGAAAATTCAGTTACCAGTTCATAGCATGACTTGGACTGGCAGGTGATAGACACAGATGTGGTACTGGTAAATGTGAACCACATCATACTACTACCTGAGAGGGACAATTAGGTCCAGGGAAAAGGAAGAAAGAGAAGTTTGGAGAGTATTGACATTAATGAGAAAAACAACGAAAAGGACCAGAACACAACATCCTTGCGATAGTCTTGATATTGTGTAGGCTTTAAGCACAACAGCCCCATGAGATAGATGCTATTATTATACCTATTTTAAGAATAAGACAGAGAGAGATTGACTTGCCCAGGGTGACGCAGCTAAGTGGATGAGGTTGAATTCATTTTGCGGTCTTCTTGACTCTATATCCAACCAACATCCTTTCCACTGAACCACCTACGGGCTCCCTGGCAGACAAACTCCATTTATTTTTTGTTCTTTTACTCCATTCCATTTCCCAGGACTGGTTCTAACATGTGTGTGTTGAAAAATAGCAGTATTGTTAGATATCCCATTGAATTTGAGGCTGAAAGAATGGTGCTTGAGTCTCATATCTATCACTAATTGACTGTAGAGAAGATACAACAACCCTTCTGATCCTCAATTTTCACATGTATCAAATGGAATAATACTATTAAATAACCTTCAACCTATGTCAGTTTTGAGGAAAATGTTTTTGTAAACTATAAGTCATCATAAGAATGGTATAGTATTCTTATATTCAAGATGAGTAAGATTTTAGGAGAAAGGCCTCCCTTCCTAAAATCCAAGCACACGATTTTGGATGGCTACTTTTCTCAGGTTTCTTTGGGCCCATTTTTCCTCCCCCTCCTCCCACAGGCTCAGTGGCACACAGTTTTGTAAGTGCTTTGCCTTCTTTAAAGCATGATGCAATCCACAAGACCAATTTTGCTATTATAAGAAGACATTCCAAGCTTTGAATGTTTAATTCCTAATACAAAAACAAAAGAGCTAGTTTAATAGGATAATTGCCCATAGAGAGGAATTAAATGGAATCAAAAGGGAGGGGGGGAAAGATGAACCATTTTATGTTCATGCTTGCCAGAGAAAAAAGGCTAATTGCTTTTCATTAGTCTTCTTCTGGGTGTTTCATGTTTGTCAACATTTGATGTCCTAGTTAGTATTGTCAAAAAAGAAATCTCAGGAGCTGCTATGAGATCACACCTCTTTCATTTTTTTCTATTTCATAGCAAATGTATCTTTTAAACATTTTGATATATTTCAGCTATATTTCAGCACAATCATCTTTACTTAAAATCCTATATATTTTATTTTATGCATTTAAAACCAATATTCTGAGAAGGGGGTTGTTTCATTAGGCTGTCAAAGGATTCCATGATAAAAAAGGATCTCTACACTTTAGCTTTTGATTTCATCATTTAATTGAATCTTCATTCTCCAAAGTTGTAGATGACATTTTTATTTTATTTTGTTTTAATCATATTTGCTTTTTTGAATTAACAAATATTTGTTTTCCATTTCTTCTCCTTCTCAGGAAAAAAACAATGGGGGAAGGGGGGAGACTCTCCTCTTGTAACAAATATACCCAAATAAGCAAAACAAATTCCCACATCACAATGCCAAAAAATGTGTTTTATTCTGAATATTTGGTTCACCCCCTCTCTGTTAGGAGGTAGGTAATATTGCTTATCACCAGTCTCTTGGAATCATGGTTGACCATTGTGTTGTTCAGAGTGCTTAAATCACTCCAAGTTTTTCAGTTTTGCAATGTCATTGTTGGGAAACCAGCATTTGGTAAGTACCTACTATGTGCCAGGTTTCGCTTCACTCTTCCCTGGTTCATAAAAGTCTTCCTATGTTTCTCTGGTCAGGATTCCCGTTCTAGGACCTGGCATACTGGTCTAGTTTTGCTATTTCAATGAAATAAAAAAGTTGTTTGCTTATGAACACTGTTTTATTTTATTTTTTTTCAGAGTTGACTATAGTGGTAATAAGCTGTGTGATCTCTTTAGTATTTTCAGAATTAATAACAATTGAAAAACCTCTATGATTCTTTGTTTATTTTTTTCAGGGTTGACATTCTTAAACCATTCACTTCTTAATTTCTTATAGTACATTGTTATTCTATTACATTCATACATAAAAATGTGTTCATCCATTCTCCAGTTGGTTGATACTGCCTTAGTTTCTAGTTCTCTTCTACTTCAGTAATTCCAGATAAATCTTTAACCACCATGTTGAGTCTCTGGGAATATCTCCATTGCTACAGCTAGATCACTAACCATGGGTATGAACTAACTGGGACCCAAGAAGTTGGGGCCTAAATATCTATTTCATTCACTCATCAAGCTGTTGATATGTGGAGAGGACTATCTATAACATAGGCCAGTGTACTCCATAAAAGTCATCAAGGCTGTCTTACCACTGTAGGCATCCTGCCCATCTTCATCTCCTGTGTTTTCCCACTTCTTCTTCTTACCTCCAAAAGAGGCAATGTACTATGGTAAATAAGATGCTAGATTTAGAGTCACCAAGATTTATATTCATGTCCTACTTCTGACACCACCCTATGAAAGTAATTAAAACATCTGTGAGCTTACATTTTCTATTCTGCAAGATGGCATGGATAGATTTGATGACCTCCAAGGTTCCACCCAGCTCTAAATCTATGATCCTTTGTTGTTTTGTTATTAATTAGTTGAGGGCTTGCCATACTCCTGAAAGTTGTCCAAAAATAGAAGGAGCTAGAGTGTTATCCATCATTGCAAAGCTCAAGCAAAATTGGCAATTCAATAAAAAGTTTGCTTTACTATGATTTTGAAGATTCGAATCAATCTTGCCTTGGTTAATAGCACATTGTGTGAAATAGGAAAGATATTTAATTTCTCTTGAATGAATGGGTAGGATCTATAATATGTCCTTGAATTCTGTAAATGTACAATTTTAAGAAAAAAATACATTCAAGGTACTCAATATTGCCTTATATTTTATAGAGAGATACTTAATGAAACAGAGTAGTATGTGTCCCATGACAGCAATGACTGACATGCTTTCACAGAAGTTATCAGAAAACTTCCATAATATTGCCTTGGTTTATAGGCTGAATTAGGAAAAATAACAGCAAAAACAAAAATGCATAGATTAACTTTATGTCTAATTAGTGGATCAGAAAATCAGTCGATTGCCTCCTGAAGTGACAGTTTCATTCATAGGTGAATATAGTAGTTCACCTTTGAAATTGCTGTCTTTATGGGATTAGTCCATCAAAGTGGTTTTGGATCTAGACAAATGGATATGTTAAATTACTTTCTTACTAAGGTTCATTGTCTGTGAGCTTTATAAGCACCTTTTTAATATCAATCAATAAAAATTTGATTGATTAAAGCTAATTGTGTACTATGTGAACATCATTTTAATATGCTTAAAATCCCTTAAATATCAAGCTAATAGAAGAATCATCAGTCATGATCTATGCATTTATTTATTAACTATGGAGAAGAGCACCATAAATAGCTCATAGTCATTTCCTGCCTCTATTTTCTACTCTCTCTAATACAAGAGTTCTTAATGTGGGGTTCATAAACTTTTTTAAAATATTATTTTGGAAACAATAGGGGTTAGGGGACTTGCCCCAGTGTCATACAGCCAGTAAGGTTCTGAGGGGGTCCATAAAATTTTGAAAAGTCCTTTGCTAACTATATTTCAGCATAAATGGCCTTCTTTATGAGTTTACAAATTTAATAATATAGAAATATTTTTCTAAGTGTTCATAAGTTTCAATAGACTCAGAAGACCCTGACACATAACAAGGTAAAAATCAACTCCTCCAAGCAATTCTTCATCAAACCTCCAAGAAAATCTTAGTAATTCTCAATTCTCCCTATGTTAGTCTCACATTTGAAAGTATTTAGCAGCTCCTCATCACCTATTGGATGAAATATGGTTTCCCAGATTTTCTACTGAAGATCCTCCACAATCTTACAGCAATCTACCTTTCTAGCCTTATATAACCATCTTCATTTTAATCATTCCATATTTCAGTCAAAATGGACAATTAATAATGAAAAAAATCTTGCTTCCTTTCTCCTGACCTTGTGTAGTTACAAAGACTAACCTCTATATCTGAAATGCAGTACTTCCTTCTCTCCCATCCTGGTTCCAACTTTGACTAGCTGTATGACACTAAAATTCACATAATATGTCAGAAGCTTAGTTTTTTCTTCTGTAAAATAAAGACACCAATATCTTGACTAGCTTTACAATGCTATTAGAAAGAAATAACTTTGCATGTCATCAACAATAAACATTTAGGAAACTCAGAAGTGCCTTGTTAAATTGAGTTTCTAGTCTATAAATATCCTTCAAGGATTTCAAGGTTCAGACTAGGTCCAACCTCCTCTAGGTCCAACCATGTCACTCGCATATCAATAAACTCCCATGGCTCTCTATCTAACCCCAGTAGCTCTAAGAAGAGCATATACAAAATCATTTGTCTCATATTTAATCACCTTCATAACTTACCCCCACCTACTTTTCCAGTTTTCTTGAACCTAATTCCCCTTCCACATAGTCTTTGATCAGGTGACAATAAGCCTCTTGGCAGTTCTGTGAATAAGATGGTCCATCTCTTTGCTCTGGGCATTTTCTTGGGTTTTCTCTCAATTCTGGAATGTTCTCCCTTCTCATTTCCATCACATCCCTACTCATGTGTGTGTGTGTGTGTGTGTGTGTGTGTGTGTGTGTGTGTGTGAGGGTAGCCTCCTTTGATTGGCTGCATAGTCTGAATAGGCCAGAAAAGATTGCATCTTTAAAACTAGTGAGACAATCTTTTTTTCTTCTTCCCTGCAAGTCCCAAATAAAATCCCACCTACAGGAATTTTCCCCAGATACCTCAATTCTACTGTCTTCCCTTTGTTAGTCATTTCCTATTTATGCTTTATCTAGCTTGTTCATACATAGTTGTTTTACCTAGTGTCTCTCTCATTATACAGCAAACTCCTTGAGAACAGGCTTTCACCTTTGTAACTCAGTGCTTCACACCATGTCTGGCACACCGTAAGTCCTTAATAAATGTGTATTTACTGAATGACTCACTCCTTCAAGCCATCTTTGATCATTTTAACTGAAAATGCTCCCTCTCATTGTATTTCTTTAAAGCAATTTGTTTAGATATTGGTTTTCCCCTTACCATATTTTTTGTGTGCTATTTGTGTTTCCTAGTGCCCCCTAAGACTCTAAACCCTAAAGACAGGAATCTGGGTAATTTTCATCTCTCTATAGCTATCACTTGGCACAGTGTCTAGCAGATAGTTGTCAATTTAATAAATGTTTATTGAAGTGACTTAAATGCTATTCTCTGTCTTCTTTACATATCTAAATGATGCTTATTCTTTAAAAGTTAGTTCCAGTCCCACCTCATCCAGAAAGCTTTCCTGAAATTATTGATCTAACCCTTTCTTTGAACTAGAGTAATTCTGATCTGTATTGCAAAATTACATAAAATCTCATATGGATCTCCAATTGTATCGAAATTTTCAGATTTCAGTTTTCTCAAGAAAATGGGCTTTGTCTGTATTAAGAGTGAAGTGGAATAAATTTAATAAATATTTACTATATGTCAGGCCCTATTAAATGTTGGAGACATGAATGCAAGGAAAGAAGACAGTCCTTGTCCTAAAGAAGCTTATATTCCAATAGGAGCAGGTAATATATATTGGCAAGTTGTGGACAAACAGGAGAGTTTTGGTATTATAGATTTATTGATAGTGTTCTCATAACTGGAGAAAGTAATTCAGTACTGCGAAAGAATATTAATGTATCAATTTTTACATTCAGAGAGGAATAAATTTTAGGAACAAAATAGGGAGAAGCCTGCTGCAGCCTGCCATGTTCAGATCATATCTGAATCATTTTTTGCTCTAGGCATTACATTTTTAAAATTTTTTTTATTTTTCTTTTCATGTTTCAGTTTTCTTCTTCCCACTACCCCTCCCCTACTCATTAAGAAAACAGGAAATATGATACTAATTATACACTTGAAATAATGCAAAACATTTCTACATTAAATATGTAGCAATCAAAATCAAAAAGAAAAATAGACAGACAATATGTTTCAATATACACTTAATCCATCAGTTCTCTATCTTGAGGCACATATAACTTTTCATCTTGAGTCCTTTGGAATTGTCCTGGATCATTGTATTTTTCCCTTTTTGATATATTCTTATTTATTTTATTAAATATTTCCCCAAAACATGTAAAAATTTAGCACTTATTTTTTTTATTTTATTTTATTTTATTTATTTATTTTTTTAAAATAAATTTATTTAACTTTTTACATTCATTTTCACAAGATTTTGGGTTCCAAAATTTTCTCCCCATTAGTCCCCTCCCCCCTCCCCAATACACTGGACATTCTAATTACCCATATCACCAATCTGCCCTCTCTTCTGTCATCCCTCCCTTCCCTTACCCCATCTTCTCTTTTGTCCTGTAGGGCCAGATAACTTTCTA
>CM053773.1:159314874-159330301 GCA_028658325.1 Potorous gilbertii | reverse complement strand
TTCATTTTCACAAGATTTTGGGTTCCAAAATTTTCTCCCCATTAGTCCCCTCCCCCCTCCCCAATACACTGGACATTCTAATTACCCATATCACCAATCTGCCCTCTCTTCTGTCATCCCTCCCTTCCCTTACCCCATCTTCTCTTTTGTCCTGTAGGGCCAGATAACTTTCTATTCCCCATTACCGGTATTTCTTATTTCCTAGTAGCAAGAAAAAAGAACATTTGAGTTCCAAATTCTCTCTTCTCTTCTTCCCTCTTTCTTGAGAAGGCAAGTAATTTAATATTGATTACACAGGTGAAGGCTTACAAAACATATTTCTGTATTAGAAATCTTGAAAAAGACAAAAAATATATTAAAAAATATTTAAAATATGTATTTCAATCACAATTCAGAGTTTATCAGTTCTCTCTCTCTAGAGTTGGGTAGCATGTTTTGTCATGGGACCTTTGGAAGTGTTTTGACCAGAATAGTTAGGTCTTTCACAGATGAACATTCTTATAATACTGCTATTACCATGTACAATGTTTTTTCTGGTTCTAATCACTTGACTTTGCATTAATTCGTATAATTCTTTCCAGGTTTTCCTAAACCATCCTACTCATCATTTTTCTATGACGATAGTATTCCATCACAATCATATAACACAACTTGTTCAGCCACTCCCCATTTGACGAGTATCTCCTCAATTTCTAATTCTTTGCCACCACAGAAAGAGCTGCTTTAAGTATTTTTGTACAAAGAGGTCATTTCCCCTTTCCTTTAATCTCTTTGGGATACAAACATAATTGTGAGATTTCTGTGTCAAACAGTATGCACAGTTTTATGACTCTTCAGGCATAATTCTAAATTATTCTCCAGAACTGTTAAACTAGCTCACAACTCCATCATAAGTGCTTTATTTTTCTATATTTTTTCCAGTATTTATCATTTTCCTTTTCTATCATGTTAGTTAATGTGATAAACGCAAGGTGGTATGTGAGAGTTGGTTTAATTTGCACTGCATCATTGTCTCAGTTAGAGTAGCTTTCACAGTTAAACATCATTTTATTATTGCTATTACTGTGTCTTGTTCTGGTTAAATTGAGACATCACATTCTTAAAGAACATTGGTAAACTGAAGAATTTCATAAGGAGAGCCACTAGGATGATGAAAAATCTCAATGTCATAATATGAGAATGTATTGAATGTTCTAGTGATAATTTTCCTAGATTAAAGAAGATTTAATGTGCAATAGCATGATATCTTTCTTTAATTGTTTGAAGGGTTATTGTGTGAAAAAAGAATCTTCTTTGATCTATTTGGTTTCAGATGGAAGAATTTTAAATAGATAGTTGCAAAGGAGCAAATTTGAGTTTACCTTCCGAAATAACTTCCTAATTATTTGAAAAGGAAATTAAAATCACCTCCATGCTACAACTAGGCATAAAAGGAGGGCTTGAGAACAGAGAAATAATCTAAGGCTGAATTAAAAACAAAAATATAGTGTCTTGAGTCAGATTCTTGCTTTATATTCTGGGTACCACATTTGAATGATAATGATAGCAAGATCCATAGAAGCAAACTGCTATGATTCGAGGAAATTGTATAATAAGAATCATTGAAGGAAACAAGGTTGCCACATTCTATGAAACCTAACTACGATGGCCCTCTTCATGTCTAAAACAGATGATTTCTTTAAAATAAGTTTTATAATTAACATTGTATTCACTTTGACTTATTTTCTTTTAAATAAGTTTATATTGATATCTTTCATTTTTACCTGACTTGCCTTTCACACTGTATCACCTCCTTTAACAATGAATATCAAGATGAGTATAAAAAAATCACTCAAAGTGCTCAATGTATGAGAAATCTGACATTATCTGTGTAATGACTGCTGTGGAGCTTTCTCAGGTCACCTAACATGGAGGCATCATTAATAGGGCCTGCATGGCCATGCCCAGATTGCTCAACATGGAAGTGCCACATCAGTGGGGGTAGCCTCCTTCAATTGGCTATGTAGCTTGAATCAGCCAGAAAAGGCAGCATCTTTAAAACTGGTGAGACCAAGACAGTCTCTTTCCCTTTATGCTCCTTCCTACTATGTTTTAAAGGTAAGGTTCACAGTTAATCCATAGGAGAGGTACCATGAATTGAAGTAGAGACAGGAGAAGTCCTGGATACAAGAAACTGGCCTGGAGGTTTTTCTTTCATTTCTGTTCTTTTCTTTTTGCCCTTCTCAGGTCCAGATGATGTAATATCCAGTAGACCTGGACTTCAAGTATGGGAAACTTGAAGCCAGGATTCCAGATGGGATAGTATAGTCAAGTGGCCTGGCAGGGAAGTCTGGAGTAAGCCAAGGTATTATACACAAACTTGGAACTGGGACTGTACTCTATAGGAATTGGACTAATTTATGAACCCAATCTCTTTTCCTTCCCCAGAGACTGAAGTAGTTTAGAAGAGGATTATGATTCTTATGAATTGGAAGAGTAAGAATAAACTTGTATATTTATAATAATATATTTGAAGTATATATGTCTTTAAAAGCTAATCTGACTGTTCATGATTAAGTGGACCTGACTTTCTAGGGTCACCTTTACACTTGGGAAAGCACCATGAGTTGGAGGTAGAGCCATCTGCAGAGTCTAGACTCAGGCCAGAGGGGACTTTTGGACTTGCAATTGGCACCATGCTCTATAGAAACTTAGCTAAATTATTAAACTAATTCCCTTCCATTCCCCAGAGAATGAGGTGGAATGGATAGAGAGGATTGGGCTTCTATGTGTTGAGGTAGTACATTTATATATTTGCAATTATATATTTGAAGTAAATATTTCTTTGTAAAACTAATCTGACTATGATTAAGTGGAATTGGCTTGCAGAGGACCACCTTTACACGTGGAAGAACATCATTGGTGGAGACCAGAGTCATTTGCACAGAATTAGGCACCCTCAAATGACCATAAGCATCCAAGACAATCTTAGTGGAAGGGCAAAAATGATACCTGGCTTGCCAAGAAGTGAGGGTAATGGTGTTTAGAGTTATATCTACAATTCCTCATACCAATAATCCATCACCAACACACAGATGCCAGGCAACGATAGCTGAATGAAAGAAAGATTAGAGTGGGGAGAAACTTGACATAGGTAGACACACCAGGAGGAAGTAGTCTGAAGATGAGGTGATGGGACTTTACCAGAATGGTGACAGTATCAGAGGAAATAAAAGGCATCATTGAGCAATGTCACAAAATTAAAAATGACTGTTCTTGGCAACAGATTAGATATGAGATAGTGAGGAATCAATGATGAAACCTAGATTGTGAGCCTGAGGGATGAGGAGGATGGTACTGCCCTTTATAGCAGAGGGAAAAAAGAGCTGAGTGGGGAAAGAGAGTGTTTTCAGGTTTACATGTGCAGAGTTTAAGATGTCTATTGGACACAGAGTTTGTGATGTAGGAAAGACATTTGGGAGGTCAACAGATAGGTTAGGTCAGGATAAGTAGATGGGAAAATCTTCAGCATAGAGATCATAATTAACCCTAAGATCTGATGAGGTCACCAGTGAAGTAGTGCTGAAGCACAAGTGAAAAGGGCTCAGGACAGAACTCTGAGGGACACATGATTAGAAGGATGAGAATCCAGTAAAGGAAACTGAAAAAGATCTGTCTGAAAAACAGGAGATAAAAGAGGAGAGAGTGATCTGTATACCTACAGATAAGAGAATGTCAAGAAAAGGGTAATCAGCAGTGTCAATGGTTGCAAAGAGGTTAAAAAGAATGAGGATTAAGAAGAGACCTCTGAAGTTGGCATTGAAGACAAGCAATTTCCTCTTAGGTGCTGGAATTGAGGTGTAGTAAGTAAGCCAATGAAGGGAGAAGAGGGAGCCCAGTTCATTAGATGGTGAGCTCTAACAAGTCTGAACCAGTCCAAACCATTTTTTGAGGGTCCAGAGCTGAGTGACCCCTTAGTGGAATGAGAGTAGTTGCAATTCTTCATCCCCTTGGACCCATTAACAATTATTTAGTGTTAGAATATAGATTTAGATTAGATATAGATGTAAGGGAAGATTTAGATAGATAATAGACATAGATGCAATAATAGATATAGATTAGATATAGATATATACAGCGGAGCTATAATTATGGCCAGTGTTCAAGTCCAGGTTTCAGTGAGCGGAAATTCTGTGTATTTTGTGAGAATCAGCTTAGCCAGATTCCACAAGGTGCATTACCAGAGTATTGGCTACAAACTGATGATGGTGGTAGGGGACAGGGAATTGAGCAATCAATGGAATTGATTAATTGACTAACATATGGTGGAATCTCATGAGTGAAAATCATATATTTTGAATTACTGGTATAAGATATATTCTTATTCTTATTACCAAGGGTGGGTTGGGGGAGAGAATGGCCAGCAACACACAAAATGGTGACAATTTAAAACTCCTGGCTTAGTGTTTATAACACATTTGCCATATATCCAAACAATAGAAAATATCACCTTGAACAATGGAAATCATATGCACCTTTCTTTTGAAAATTACTCTGCTCTTTGGAGAATGACTGCTGTCATTCATAACAGCATATAAAAACTTCTAATTTCAGAGTTATCTAAATAGTGTCGCTGTTAGATAAATTGTGATGTTTGATTGATAACCAGCAACGGAGCATCACATCAAACAGAATGATGTTCTTGCATGCACTTTCATTTCATTCAGTGCTATGCGTGTTTTGAATTTTTTAACACTACAAGGTGTATTCATCATTGTCCTGCACACAAGAAACCTTCATACTGTGGGTATTAAAAAGGCATTGAAATAGGTTATCATGATAGCAAAATTAATTTAGCAATTTTCACGCAAGAAGCACAATTCAGGATGCTTTATCACTGCAGGTTTTATAGCCTTCAAACTTGCTGAAATGGATTCAGGGGAAAAACACTTAGATGTGAAATACAGTGACATTTTTAGTATATTTCAGGTTACATAGTCCTGAAGAGTAATGGAAAAATTAAAGGAACAGGCTGGGCCTTTTCCTGGGAGGAAACACAGCTTTAGGGTGTTAAACGGTGGGGCAGGAGACTGACTCCAGTGTTCACCCTTAGTGCTCTGCCCACCATCTACCCTCACAACTTATTAGTTGTGCAAATTTGAGCTAGTTACTTAACCTTTATGAGCCTCCATTTTTCATTTGGAAAATGGTGGTAATTAATATTTACACATGAAGTAGTGTGACATGATAGACAAGGAATTGGCCTTAGAGTCACAAAACCCTGTATTCCAAACCTGCCTTTGACACACAGGGCTGTGTGATTGCAGGCAAGTAAATTTATCCTCTCACTTCTCCAGGGAACTTTCCGAAATTGTGATTCACCGAACAGGTACCAATCAGAATTGTTGGACAGAGTGTCCTCACCCAGGGCTTGTATCAGTGTAATTCTTATAAATGGAAATATAATTCAAAAAGCAAACAAAGCATCTACTAGCTATAAAAAAACAACAGCAAAAAACAAAAATAAAAATAAAAACAAAAAGCCTATTGACTTAACAGAGTTGCTATAAGAAAAGTGGTTTTCTGAAGTATAAAATGTGATATTAATTGAATTATCCTTATTGCTACTAATATTAAAATCTTGGAGGTTAGTGGACCCTGTTACATAGATGAAGAAACTGAGACCCTGTAGTGCCAATGTGATATTCACAGTGCCTAGAGTGGCCATGAACATCCCTGTACAGTTCTTAATTGTGAAATACAACAGACTCTCCACATGGAAGACAGAACCAAAATATTTATTCAGACACCAGAAAGCCAAATCCATCATGGTAACAAAAATCTAAACACAGTAACAATGCAGAAGACAATACCATCCCCAAGCCTTCCCCCTGTTAGGCTTCCCACAAACCAGCTCCATTAAACAAATCACAAGCAGGCCCCCATAAACAAAATCACAAACAATCTTTCATTCACACTAGTCAGTAGCCTGCATCCTTCCCAGCTCTGACTAGACTCTGACTAATTTCTTTTCAGCTCTGCTCTAGCCCCACCTCTTCCTGTTCCATCCTTCCTGTTTCACCCCTCCAGCAAACTCTTCCCACCATAGGCTCCATGTGACTCAGACTTAATGTGACTCAAGTTTCCCTGTGACCCAGGCAAATCACATGGGCCTATTTATGAATGAGAAACATCTCTCCATTTAAATTACCATTATAGATCCAAAGATTAGGTTGCTTGTCCAATTTAAGTGATCCTGGTAGGTAAATGAAGTATACCTTCTATAGGTACAAATCATAACCCAACATACATGTTTATATGCCATCCTTGCTGTTAGACTATGCCGAGAAACTTCTTTTAGGTCTTTTAAAAATCTATATCTATATCTGTCTATCTATCTATCTAGATATATATAAGCCCTATATATGTATATATTGAGAGAGAGAGAGAGAGAGAGAGAGAGATTTATAGCATATTCTCCATCGGTCTTTTGGTTGTCTACATTTTTGGTTCTTTAGAAACTGTCATGATTCATGATTTGTAGTCAGATATAATTACTAGGAGAATATTGATATGAAAAAATGGTTGTGAGTATTTGTGTGTGGGGGGTATGTTGGAGACTTGTTTGGCAAAAATTAATAAACTAATTAATCAGCATTAATTAAGCACCCACTATATGCCAAGCATTGTGGAAGTTTCTGGAGATACAAATATTAAAGTGAAACGATCTTTGCCTCAAAGAGCTTATATTCTCTTGTAGATGAATGAGTAAATGAATGAATGAATGAATGAATGAATGGAAAAGCATTTAATAAGTGATTATTATGTGAAAAAACAATGTATTGAACACTGGAGATACCAAAAAGCAAAACAACCTCAACTTTCAGTGTGTGTGTGTTTGTGTATCCACAGACACACACACACACACACACATATATATATATATATATATATATATATATATATATATATACACACATATAATGGTACATACACACAAAGACATGCACACACACATTCATAGCATAGATGTCAGTTACATAGGATTATTGAGATAGTCAGCCTCTACAGCAAGAGATAGGTAATCTGACATTTTCCTTCAGTAAAGAATTTAATTGGGAGAGGATTATTAAAGTTAATCTAACTTAGAACTAGAAATAAATTTGAATTCATTTTGGGAGCTACCATGAGTTGTCTCCTTTATGTAGTTCTCAATTTGCTGATTGATGCTTTATGGCATAATTTTTTGATATTTCAAAGAGGCTGAAATTTTGCCCATTGGATGGTCAGCATACAGAAAATATCTCCTATATATCGTTATTTTTTTTTTACTAAGAATCAATAATATATTTGTTGTAGCAGATAGAGTGCTAGATTCAAAATAAGATTTACATTCATGTCACCTCGAACCCTTCCCAACCATGTTACCCTGGACAAATTACTTTATGTCATTGTTCCTCAGTTTCTTAATGTAAAATTAAAGAATTGAACTTTATAGTTTCAAAATTCCCTTCCAATTTTAAGACTATGATCCTATTTTTATATTCTATTATGCTCTTGTGTACAAACAAATGATGTAGTCTCTAGAAACCATTATTTTCTGTTTATTAAAATAACTCTAATTAGTAATTCTGTTAATAGTTAGCTAGGTGGCATAGTGGATAGAATGCTGAGGTTAAAGTCAGGAAGACTCATATTCCTGAGTTCAAATCTCATCTCAGACACTTAGTAGCTGTGTGACCCTGGGTATGTCACTTAACCCTGTTTAATAACTCGGTTATTAATATGTTAAATGAACTGGAGAAGGAAATGGAAAACTACTGCAATATCTTTGAAGAAAACCCCAATGGGGTCATGATGAGTTGGACATGACTGAAACAATTGAACAGCACTGAAGTTATTTGAAAATAATGAAAGTACATATCTTCACAAAGAAATAGTCAATAAGTATTTTAAAATATGTCCTCCATGAACTTTAAGCAAAGGTTTACTAAATCAGAACATTTTCATCATCATTTTTTCCAATTTGTGAGGTTTAACTGTATTCATTCAGAAATTCTGAGAAAAAAAAGGGCTTCAGTCACATAACAAAAATGGGGGCAGAAAATTTATTAGTCAATGCATTCATGTCTTAGAAAGAAGTGCAAAGGGAACACTAGACCATTTGTCATTGTTTCCTCAGATTAGCAATCAAGTGGAGAAAAAAAATGGTATGCATGAGGTAGATTTTCTTGATGAATTGTGATTGACTATGACCTTCAATGAGACTTTCTCTCATTTTGTCCCCTAAATCATGCAAAGTCATGATATGAGGGAAAAAACCAAACTATTTGTTCTCTGGATCCTCTATTCCGTCTCAGATTTCAGCCTCTATGAATGATATGGGTTTTAAATAATAGGAAATAATCCTAAGTGCAAGCAAATTAAAGCAAAAATGGAGGGGGGGGTAGCTGTTGGGCTGCATAAACAAACATTGACTTGGTAGTTGATATATAGAACAGAATGGGACTGGGCTTTAAGTACTGAGGCTAGACAGAACAGCAAAATCATGTGATCTTAGGGCTAGTTAGCAAGATAATGGTACAGAACAGGCAACAATGCTGATCAATTTGATTAAATAAATATTTTTAAGTGTTTACCATGTAAAGGTATTGTAAGAGAATGAAAAGACAAGACTGAGTCATTTTTTTCTAGGAAATTTATATTCTTCTATGGGAATATCTACAAACTGGGGCAGCTAGGTGGTGCAGTAGATAGAGCACCAATGCAGGAGTCAGGAGGACCTAAGTTCAAATCTCACCTCAGATACTTGACACTCACTAGGTGTATGACCTTGGGCAAGTCACTTAACTCCAATTCCCTCATCCTGGCTCATCTCCAGTCATCCTGATGAATATCTGACCACTGGATTCAGATGACTCTGGAGGAGAAGTGTGGCTGGTGACCTGTACAGCCCTCCCTTCAAAACAAAGTCAAGTGCAAATCATGTCATTATTTCTCTGATGGCATGGTCTTCTTCAGCAATGAAGGATGAACACATATTTACAAATTAGATAATGTAATGTAATATAATATAATTAATATAATGTAATATTATGTAATGCAACATATGTAATGTAACATAACATGATATAACATATATAACAATATTATTATATTACACATAATAATGTTATATATAATAATATTATATTACACATAAGGTTATATATAATAATATTATATATAATAATATAATATAACATTATATATACATATATATGGAGAGAGAGTTTAATAAAACAGATAATTTCAAGAGAAGGTGTTAATAAAATCAACTGAGTTTGCCTAGAAAATGCTTGTTTAGGAGGTGGCAGCTGAGCTACTTTAAAAAGTTAGGAATTTTAAGGTAAATAGATGAGAAAGGAAGTACTTACTTGGCATGAGGGCTACCTTGTACAAATGCCCAGAGATGAAAAATGTATTGTTATGTATGGGGAAGAAAAATCACACTGATTTGACTATAAATGGAAAGTGAAAAAGAGGGGATAAACCAAAGAAAAACTGAGAACTGGGATTCAGCTTTTAAATTCCAGTCTTAATGGTTGTGTTTTTTACTAGAGGTTATGGGGAATCATTAAAAAAGGGGATGGGGATGAAATGGTTAAATCCACATTTTAGAGATATCAATTTAGCAGTTGAATAGAGGATTGGTTAGCGAGAGGAGACATATGAGGCAGGAGTACCTATGAATGGGTATGGCAATAATCCCAGTTGGGAGAGATGATTTCAGGAAGTAGCATAGAGACTATATCATAGGAGACATGAGAATTCATGCAAGTGATGTTCCCACTGCCCCATTCCCTGATCAGACAACGTCTAGAATATTACATTGACTTTTGGGCATCACATTTTGGGCAGAATATTGACAAGCTGGAGTTCATCTAGAGAATGAGGAGAAGGAAACATGGTATAACTTATGAAGAAACGTTAAAGGAATGAGATATTTAGTTTGGAGGTGAGATGTTTGTGGGAGAAATACAGCTTTTACATACATGACAGACTGTGATAAGAAAGAGAAAAACAGTGTAGTGTAAGGGATAGAGAGTTACCCTTGGAAGTTTGAACTGGATTTGAATGCTGTCTCTGACAAATATTTACATCTACTAACTGGGGAAGTCTCAATCTCTCATTGCTGCCAGGAAATTCTTTAAGACAACAAACAAGAAAATTACTAATATTTGGGTAGCTAGATGGTACAAGAGATAAAGCCCTGGATTCAGAAAGACCTGACTTCAAATCCAGTCTCAGACATTTAATAGGTGTATGATCCTGAGCAAGTCATTTAACCCCAATTGTAAAAAAAAATTCTAATCTTCATTGAGGTATGGGTTCTTCTCGTTAATAAATTTGATGTCTGAACAAAAATGGACACACATAATCATAAGGAAGAGAGATAAGATTGATAGCCTATAACTTTTGTTGCCAGAAAAAAAGATGAGGAGAAGTTATAAGGAAATATATTTCAACTCACTATTAGAAGTACTTTCTAACATTTTCAGGTTTCCAAAAATGTAGTGTATTGAAGTATAAGGGAATGAATTGCCATGACTAAAAACATTCAAGCAAAGGTAAGTAGAGGAGCTGGGCTTCTTGAATTCAGGGCAAAGTTGGACTCGGGTTCTGTGATACCCAGATTCAATATGTCTCATTTGGTGAATCTATATGAATCCAAATAAAATTGTTGGTTAATATCCATTATTCCCTACATGTAGAGTTCTCAGAAAGAGAGAAGGAAAATGGAAGGAGTTATTTTTGTTGTTTATTCATGTTCAAATCTTTGTGACCTTATTTGAGGCCATCTTAGCAAAGATCTGGGAGTGGTTTGCCATTTTCTTCTCCAGCTCATTTTACTGATGAAGAAACTGAGGAAAACAAGGTTAAATGAGTTGTCCAAGATCATACAGCTATTACATGTCTGATATCAGATTTGAACTATGGTCTTCCTAATTCCATTTCTCTCCTCCACTCTCTTGCTTAGAGAAGAGAAGATTTACTGGGGACATAAGTACTGACTTTACATATCTGATGGGCTCTCACTGGAATTGACTTTTTCTAAGTAGTTGATGAGTGCAAAACTAAGACCAGTGGATTCCAGGAAAATTTTGAGCTTGATATATAGAAAAATTTCCTAGTAATTATAGCTATTCAATAATGAAATAAGTTACTTTGTCAATGAATCATAAATTCCCTATCATTTGAACTGTTATAAGGTCAGTTCGAATTATCAATTGTTCAGATTGTAGAGAGAATTTAGGCACTAAACAGAAAGTTGGCCAAAATGATCCTTATACTCACTTCCAGAGATTGATTTTACACTTATAAACATTTATTGAGCACACTAAATGATTTACCTTAGTAATTTTAGAATCTATCTAAGGAGAAAAAATCCAATGTACAGAGAAAAATAAATTCTGCAGATGTTCAGAGAAGGAAGAGTCATATGTAGTTCAAGTAGCTGAATAAAAAATTTTTGTGAAGAAGTTGGAACTTTGACCTTGGAGGGTGAGTAGGATTTGGAAAGTCAGACAAGAGGAAGGAAGAATAGTAGCTTAGATGAAATAGATATATGAAACAAAATACGGATAAAAGAACTATAATTAGGGTGGGATAACTAGGCTTTTAAAATTGTCTATTTGTTTTTAGTTTTCACCATTCATTTCCATAAGATTTTGAGTTCCAAATTTTCTCTCCATCACTCCCTTCTCTCTACCCCAAGATGGAATGCAATCTGATACAGACTCTACATATATGTTCATACTAAACATATTTTTCACAGTCATGTTGTAAAGAAAAATTATGAACCAATGGGAGGAACCATGAGGAAGAGAAATCAAAATAAAAAATGAGAGAGAGAGAGAGAGAGAGAGCAAGAGAGAGAGAGAGAGGGCAAATACTATGCTTCAATCTGCATTTAGACTCTAGTTATTTTTCTGGATGTGGATAGCATTTTCCATCATGAGTCATTTAGAGTTGTCTTAGATCCTTGCACTGCAAAGCAGAGTTAAGTCTATCAAAGTTAGTCACTGCACAATGTTGCTGGGTAACAAAACTTTTGCCCTAGAGTATCAATATTTGGAAAAAGAAAAATCAAGCTGGGAGTGCAAGTTCCTCAGGGTTGCTGTTCCAAAGAGAAATAGTTACCATTGAGCTTCAGTATAAGCCAGGAGATTCCAAAAACAGCCATTAAATGGAGGTTGGGCAGGTATCTATTGTGGTCCAATCTATGGGCTTCAGAGTGAACTGGGTTTAAGGTTTTAGGAGAGAGGGATGGGATGGAGAGAGAGAGAGAGAGAGAGAGAGAGAGAGAGAGAGAGAGAGAGAGAGAGAGAGAGAAGGAAGGAAGGAAGGAAGGAAGGAAGGAAGGAAGGAAGGAAGGAAGGAAGGAAAGAAGGAAAGAAAGAAACCTAGTCAGTAAACCTTAAGTTAACTGGGAAGCTTTTGGCCACCAAAATTTACCTTCTTTGAAGAGGAGAAGGAAAGGGAGGAGGAGAGGGAGAGGGTGAGCTGAGTTACTCAGTTAGCTGGCTCCCCATTCAAGCAGCTTAGTCTGCTCACAGTTTGTGTTTCTCCTTCATTTTCCAAGAGGACCATGACATCAGGGAAATGATGATATGACAGGCAGTTGACTTTGATTTGATTGAAGAAGGGCTGTGCAAGATCACCAGTATCACTTTCTCCTCCAGAGCCATCTGGATCCAGTGAATAGAGATATTCATCAGGATGGCTGGAGAAAGCCCAACATGCAGTGGAAGACCCTAGCCCTTTTAGGCTAAGACCTTTTCAGGTATTCACTTAGAATGAGGTAATGCCCATTCAGTGAACAGGACTCTTTAAGAAGTAGTCATGGTACCTTTAATTAGAAACAGAGATAATAAATTAACCTGGGAGGTCAAGGCCCTCAGGGTTGCTGTTTCAAAGAGAAACAGCTACCAATGAGATTCCCTCTAAGTCAGGAAGGTCCAAAAAACAGCCATTCAGTGACCTTAATTAAGTGATTGTTAAGTGGCTAGCTAGTTGAGTAACTCAGTTCATCCTCTCCCTCTTCCTCTCCCTTTCCTTCACCTCTCCAAAGAAGGTAAATTTTGGTGGCCAGAAGCTGCCCAGTTAACTTGGGGTTTACTAGCTAGACTTCTTTTTTTCTTTCTTTCTTTTCTAAAACCTTAAACCCAGTTCACTCTGGTTTAATCATAGATTAAACCACAATAGATCCCTGCCCAAGTTCCACTTAATGACTATTTCTTGGACCCTCCTGGCTTAGAGTGAATCTCAGTGGTAACTGTTTCTCTTTGGAACATCAACCCTGAGGGCCTTGACTTCCCACCTCGATTTGTTTTTTCTTTTTCTAATTAAAGGAGCCATCCCATGAGTACTTCTTAAAGAGGATTATTCACTGAATAGGCATTACTTCACTCTAAGTGAGTACCTAAAAAGGCCTTAGCCTAAAAGGGTCAGGGTCTCCCACTGCATCCTGGGCCTTCTCTAGTCATACTGATGAATATCTATTTACTGGATCCAGATGATTCTGGAGGAGAAAGTGAAGCTGGTGACCTTGCACAGCCCTTCCTCAACCAAATCAAAGTCAACTCCATGTCATGTGCTCATTTCTCTGATGTCATGGTCCTCTTAGAAAATAAAGGACAAACACAACAATAATTAATATTTAGAAAGCCCCACCTCTCTCAGAATATACTCCTCTCACTAGAGGTTGTACCTTAGGCAAGGTTCTGCCCAACCATCCTCCTTTTTCAGAAACAGTAGCTTCAACCTAAATGATTCTTTCCTCCCTCTATCCCCAGTTGCCATTTCACAAACTTGCCCAGCACCACACTTCAGCCACACAGAAGCCTTAAACTCTCCTGGTACCCACTTCATCCCTTTGATAGCTATGCACTAACTAAACTCCTCCTTGATCCCAAGCCTGTAACAATTTCTCCAGGTGCAAAATAAAATCATATTCATGTCTGACAAAGACAAAATAAACTAGGCAGTGGGGGAAAGATAGAGGAAGACAGAGATGAACTTGAATTGCCAAGAGTCAAATATATGTAAAGAGAAAAGAAGTTGAGTTTCTTTTGAATTATTATTTAGAAAGGCATGAAAAATTCAGTACTCACCAAAAAATTAACCATATTTTGAAACTGATTTGATCTCTTGCTTAATTCAATTTGTTGATGTGAAGAAAGAGTTTTACAAACATTAAAAAATCTGGTCAGAAGATCACAGAAGCACATCACAGAGTAGAGATTTGGAAGATCCCTAGGTGGCCCTCTAGTCCAACTCATAGCTAAAAAGACTGACTGTAATATACCCTAGAGGTGCTTATCCAGCTTCCACTCAAAGATCTCAAAGGAATAAACACTCACCACATTTCAAGGCAATGCATTACAGTTTATCATAGTTCTTTTTTTTTCTTTAGGAAGTTGTAGTAGAGCCTAATCTAAATCTAACTACTGAAGAAGTCCTCTTCATTCAGAGGTATATGAGTCAGAGCAAGTACCAGTTTCTTTCTCAAGAGGTAGAATCACAAATAATTTGCCTTAACTAACCACAAATTACCTTCCATTAACACATATTATGGAAATGACTTCAGTCTTCAAATTTCCACATTAATGAAACCCACATAATCTCAACAATTTCTTCAAAAATATTTGAAGGGTCTCCAGTCACAAGTATCCTGAAACACTTCCCAATCATGCTGCTTCATACAATAAGAAGCCCAGCATCAGTAGCTAGGCAGATTGTTCATACATATGAGCTTTGGGAGATTTCCTGTTGGCAGCTGAGACAAAAGTATTGATAAACTAGGGTCCAGCTGGTTAACTTCACTGTTTGCAACACCAGTTACAAGAAATCTATTGCCTTGATTTTTTTTTAAATATAAATTTATTTATTTAACCTTTTACATTCATTTTCACAAAATTTTGAGTTCCAAATTTTCTCCCCATTTGGCCCCTCCCCCCACCCCAATACACTGAGCATTCTATTTTCCCCTATCACCATTCTGCCCTCTCTTCTAACATCCCTCCCTTCCCTTGTCCCCACCTTCTTTTTTGTCCTGTAGGGCCAGATAACTTTCTTTTTCCCATTACCTGTATTTCTTATTTCCTAGTAGCAAGAACAGTACTCAACAATTGTTCCTAAAACTTTGAGTTCCAACTTCTCCCCATCCCTCCCTCCCCACCTATTCCCTTTGGGAAGGCAGGCAATTCAATATAGGCCATATCTGTGTAGTTTTGCCAATGACTTCCATAATAGTCATGTTGTGTAAGACTAACTATCTTTCCCTCCCTCCTATCCTGCCCCCCATTGTTCTATTCTCTCTTTTGATCCTGTTCCTCCCAGAATGTTGACTTCAAATTGCTCCCTCCTCCCATTGCCCTCTCTTCCATCATCCCCCCCACCCTGC
>CM053773.1:159282852-159314374 GCA_028658325.1 Potorous gilbertii | reverse complement strand
TGTTTTCTCAGAAAGTCATTAGCCTCCATTTGTTCCATTCTAATTTTGAGAGAACTATTTTCTTCAGTGAGCTTTTGCACCTCTTTTTCCATTTGACTAATTCTGCTTTTGAAAGCATTCTTCTCTTCATTGGCTTTTTGAACCTCTTTTGCCAATTGAGTTACCCTATTTTTCAAGGTGTTATTTTCTTCCGCATTTTTTTGGGTCTCCTTAATCAAGGTATTGCCCTGTTTTTCATGCTTTTCTTGCATCTCTCTCATTTCTTTTCCCAGTTTTTCCTCCACCTGTCTAACTTGATTTTCAAAATCCTTTTTGAGTTCTTCCATGGCCTGAGCCCACTGGATATCTATTTTGAATATTTGGGATACAGAGGCTTTGAATTCTGTGTCTTTTCCTGATGGTAAGCATTGTTCTTCTTCATCAGAAAGGAAAGGAGGAAACATCTGCTCCCCAAGAAAGTAACCTTCTATGGTCTTATTTTTTTTCCCTTTTCTGGGCATTTTCCCAGTCAGTTACTTGACTTATGGGATTCCTCTCCACACCCGCCTGGATCTGCCCAGCTAGTGCTTGGGGTCTGAGATTCAAATGCTGCTCCCCAGCCTCGGGGGTTTCAGTGGCGGGTGGGGCTGCTAGTCAGGGTAAGATTAAATTCAGGTTCTCAGGTGGGGGCAGGGCCGCCTCCTAGGCTCAGGTCCCTCAGGGGGTTTATGTAGACTTTCTGTAATGGAGCTGAGCTCCTGCCTGCTTTGGGAGCTCCTGTCCTTTGCTTCCCCCGCCGCTGCCTTCTCGTGCGGGGGGAGGGTGGCCCGAGCCATGGAGACACCCCACTACCCTCAGGCAGCCCAGAAATCTCTCTCACTGACCTGTGCGCCTGTCGGTGGAGGGACCTTTTTGGCCACCAGAGATTCCGTCTCTGAAACCTGCTCAGATCCGCTCCTCTCCAGGCTGCTCAGCCAGGGCAGGGCTCGGCTCCACTCCGGGTCTGGTACCTGATGGATCCCTAGTGTTGGCCTTTCAGGGTTCTCTGGAACAGAAATCTCCTCCACTCCACTGCTGCATGGCCTCCACTTCTCCAAAACCCATCAGGAGTTCCCCTCTACAGGCAATCCATAGGCTGTGGGTTCAGAGTCAGCAAATGTGGATAGTTCTACTCCACCATCTTGGCTATTCCTTGATTTTTAAAAGCATTAGCCAGCCACATTTACACACTATTGGTAGAGTTTTAAATTAGTGCAAAAATTCTGAAAGGCAACTTGGAATATGTAAATAAAGTTGTTAAAATACCCATACCCTTTAACCCAGAGATTCTACTGCTAGACATACACTTAAAGAAGGTCATCGATATAAACATTCCATTTACACCAAAATATTTATAGCAGTACTTTTTGTGGAATGAAAGGACTGGAAGCAAAGTCGATATCCATCAATTGGGGAATGACTAAATTTTGTTACATAAATATCTAGAATGTTATGGTGCAAAGTGAAGCAAGCAGAACTAAGGGAACAATATACACAATGATTACAACAATGTAAATGGAAAGAAAAATATCAAAAAAACAATAAAAATATTTATGTTACAAAATTACTAAGATTAAGCATGGACCCAAAGAAGAGAAATAGGAGAACATCTTCCCCTACTCCTTTGCAGAAGGAGGCAGTCCATAGGTGTGGAACAATGGTTATATTGTCAAGGTGACCTCTAAGTGCATGTATTTGCTTGAGTAAGTGACTCTTACTTTCTTTTCCTTCTGATGCCACAACCACAGGATATCCATAAATTAGACATCCAGGAAACACTTGGTCGTAACAAGTACCCTGTCTTCTCACATGTGTAATGTTTTCTTATTTCCCATTTGGGATATAATCTAACATACCTTGATTCCTCAAGTTTTAAAGGCAATGTTTTCTCCACTGTTTAACTGATTTAATGGAAAGGGACAATTTGACCTGCCAAACATGGGATAGAAAGCAATACCAAAATACTCTCTGGACTCAAGTGCATTATATTCGATCATGTTAGATGATACAAGAAGAAAGAAAAATAAAGGAAGAGAGAAAGGAAATAAGTTAAGAAAGGGATGGAGGAAAGGAAGAGGAATTGTTTCGGGATGGTATTTCTCTGAATTCAGCTGTTCTGTTCACTGGAAACTGGACATGCAGTCCACTGCTGGTCCTGCTGTAGAAATCTTTATACCTCACCATGACCTGCAAGAGCTTGCCCTCTCTTGACATTATATTTAAGATCCCAGGATGATCACATGACATTACAGATGAGGAAACTGGAGGCAGGTATTAGTAAAGTGACTTGAATATGGGTCACATAGTGTCTGAGGGTGAATTTGAACTCAAGTCTTTCTCATGTCAGGTTTGCCTTTCTCTCTGTTTGGCGTCACTCAGCTGCCTCTAAGTTTATCTAGTACTTCCCTTACAAGGCGCAGTGAAAATCAAAATAGAATTTATGTCAAGTATTTTACAAACCTTTGACTGCCTTACCACTACCATGAGTTATACCTGGGTTCAGGATCAGATATCAGAAGAGGACTTTAATGGAGAATTTTTATTATTATTCTTTCTCTACCCCAAATGTGAAGCCCTCCTGTCCTATTCTCCTTGCTGGTTCATTTTTATTTCTCCTCCCAGTGAGAGGATAGTCAGAGTTTTATGAGATTTAAACAGGTAAAGTGATTGTATTAGGTCATTAGACCAGTGATTAGGTTCTAATTCTAAAGTATTAGAAATAATTATATTGAGATTTATGAGACCAATGATATTTTTAAAAACAAACTCCTGAGAACCTCTCAGAAGTTGGAAGCCAGACTTGCCATCGAGTAAAGAGCAAGCATGAATCCCAGCAGAGAAGAATGGATGAGTAGATGCCCATCATCAGAGTATGATCTCCTCAAGGCTGGCATCATTAATAGTACTGATGAGAGCCACATGATTGGGCAATCTGTAGGGTGATGCTGGTGCCTATGTGCCCAACAAAGGGGTGTCCAGAGACTCTCCCTCACCTCATCCTCTGTGTGGGTTGACTGAACCTACAGAGGACCGAAGAAAGGTTGAAAGATGTCTTCAGCAGATATGGTGACATCAGGAAATTACAATTGGTTCAGGATGTTGTCGCAGGATTTTCAAAGGGCTATGATTTTATTGTGTACAGAGAAGAACAGTATTTGTTAAAAACTTACAGAGATATAAATGGACTGATTATTTATCAACACAAAGTCTTTGACTATGAGTTGGAAAGAATCCCTAAAGGGTGGATCCCTTGGAGACTTGGAAGAACATTTGGTAGAAAAAAAGAATCTGAACTATTGAGGCTTGGTGGGTGAACCAGAGTTTTAGAAAACCCACTAACTTGTCAGTTTTCAAAAGTGATTTCTATGGAGAAGCCCAGAGGGAAAGGAAGGAGTGGTCCCAAAAGAGAACCTGGGACTGGAGGGTCAGGGATTGAGACCACGAGGGGTGAGAGAGGTAATAGGAAAGAGAGTCCAGCATGGCCTGGGATGAGAACAAGAGGGAAAGAGAAAGGGAATTCTGAGAGGAGAGGAGCAAGGTCTAAGAGGAAAAAGACTGAGAGAGAAGAGATAGAAGCAAGGAAAGAGACCCCCAAAAGCAGAGAGATGATGAACAACACAAGTAGTGACTTTTAAACTCTTGTCTTCTCCAGGACATAGCTTCCTTTTGCCCTGCACCTGCATAGGTGGTCAGTCAGTGACCAGTGCCCAGGTGAATATTGCCTCTTCCTCCTTCCTACAAGGCTCAGCTCTCACCTCCATGGATTCTTCCTTTATGTGCCCAGCTAAAAGGGGGCTTGCACACCTCAAATGTTCCAGGGTTCTCTCCTGAGCTCTCCACTGCCACTTTCCTGGTCTAGCCTGTGTTATCATTACTGGGGAGCACACTATTTTATCCATCCCAGGCAAGCAAAAATTTCTTTCATCTTCCTATCACTAGAATCCTGGACAGGGTCAGCTGCTGAATAAAGATTTGTTTTAAAAAATCCAACAAAACAAAATCTTCCTACTCCCTTGCTGATATTTACACAGTATTTTAAGATTTACAATACACTTTTAAAAATTATCTCATTTGAACTGCAGAAGTACCCAGTAAGATAAGTACTATAAGTATCATCTTCATTTTATAGATGAGGAAACTAAGAGTCAGTGAAGTTAAGAAACTTAACCCTGGCCACATGCATAATGTAATATCATACAAATATCATAGATAGCAACTGAACTTAGATCAACCTGTCTCCTAGGAAGTCCAAGACTTCATGAGCTATTCTCACTATTTACTGCAATATACAGACTTAAGTGAAAATTAGAAGCCCCAAGGTACCTTCCCATTAACTCTACTATTTTGTGAAAAAATTGCCCCAAACATCATCTCTTTGAACTCGAAGACATTCTGAGAATCCCACTGAAATCCAATCGGTATTAATAAAGTTAGAATATTCTCCAATTCTGAACCAGCTTACTCTCCTTTTCAGTAAAACTGACAGAATTTCTTTTATTCATTTTAAAATTAAATACACAATGAGAAAAAGAAAAAATATAACTTTAAATATTAAAGCTGAAATATAAAATAAGAAAAGATAAAGAAAGCATTGCCATAAACTCAGTAGAACATGAGAGGATTCAGAATGTTCAGCAATAAATTTTCATGTCAAGAAAGCATATATAGTAAATATTACTCACTGGGTTCAGAGCTGTATACCTTTTCCTTGCTTCCTTGTAAGTTTTCTTTTGTTCTCTGCTATGTGCTTTTTACTTTGTTTCTTTGCCCCGTTTCCCTCCATCCAGCTCCCAAGAAGGAAGGTACAATTAAGCACAGATACATACCTGCATATACGTGCATACATATACATTTATACATATTTACACATGTAACATACACATACATATACATAAATATCTAGAATCATACTCATATATAGACATGTACATTCATATGCATTATGTAAGACTGTTTATATTTATATGCCCTCTTTTTTCTGAGAGGGGATAATTCCTTCCTAAGTCCAAATCTTTCCATATTTTTCTAAATCCACCAATTCATCATTTCCTACACCACAGAAATATTCTACCCTTGTACTGTCTAGTTTTTTTTGAATAGTCTAAAACGATATTGATTAATATGGCCGGAATAAAGTCTAGTTTCCCTGTTTTGCTCTTTTGATTAAATCTATTTTAACTTTTAACTAGTCTGAGATCATCACTACTATACCTCTAATAAATTCTACTCCTGATCTTCAGTTTATGTTTGTGTGTATCTCTTATTTCAATCCCTCCTGACTCCTCTACTTTACCTCTTACCCACTACCTTGGCCTCCTATTACTTAACCTACCCCCTTTCAAGGATCCCTCCTTAATCCTCCCATTCCTGTGGATGTAAATACCCTTCTATTACCCCTGCTCTTACCCTATTCTCTCACCCTCCCCTCTAAAAATTTCTCCCTATTCTTTCCCCACTCCCTATACCCTTGGGCTTGTATTTCTTTCTGAATTTAGAACTTTTATACTCTTCTAGATATGTATTTTTCCCTCTTAAACCCATTCCCAATGAAACTAGGCTTCCAGAACTACTTATACTCCTTTAACTCCTCTTTGTCATTTCTTCATCTTGCTCCTCATTTATATAAAATAATTACTTTTTTTTTTACCTGTTTCTAAACAGTTTTACTTTAAAAACATATTATCATATTTAGGTCTACCCCAGTCTTTCTTATAAACTACCTGGTTACTAATAACAATCTTAGACATGTTTCACATTTCCTCATACAAAAGGTAAACAGTCTGTCCTTATTGAGTCCCTTGCAAATTAATCATTGATATGTACCTTATATTTCCCCTGGATCTTTTATGTGAAATCTTCAATTAAGTTCAGGCTTATTTTTTAACCCAAATTGTGGAAGTCTGGCAATTTATTTTTTCAGTCAGGATTATGTTTAACTTTAATGGGTATGGCATTTTTGGCTGCAAACCCAGTTCTTTTGCTCTTTCATATATAGTGTTGCAAGACCTGCAGGTTTCACTCCTGCTGGGTGTTTTGTGATTCTAATTGTGGCACTGCCATATTTAAATTTGTTATTTTGTTGGTTATATTTTATCCTTGAGCTGGAGGTTTTGGAATTTGACTATGATATTCCTGTAGGTTTTCCCCATAGACTCTCTTTCACATGGTGATCAGTGAATTTTTTCTACTTCCACTTTCCCCTCTTGTTCTAATTCAGGACAATTATCTTTGATTATTTCTTGTATTATCACATGAAGACATTTTTTATTTTTGGTCATAGTTTTCAGATAGTCTGCTTATTCTTATCTTTTGTCTTCTTGATCTGTTCTCCAGATCAGTTGTTTTTCTTATGTTTTACATTCTCTTCTATTTTTTCCCTTCTTTATTTTTATTTTATTATTTTTTGGTCTCATAACTTGTCTGGCTTCCCTTGCCCAATTCTCATATTCAAGGAGTCATTTTCTTCCTTAAGATTATGGAACTCCTTTTTTAATTGGTTGACTTCCTTTTCATAATCTTCTTGTTTTTCTTGAATTCTTATTTTTCTTTCTAGTATTTCCTCAGTCTCTCTCATTTGATTTTAAAGTCTTTCAAAAGTTCTATGAATTCTTTTTGCACAGGTGTCCATTTGACATTACTCTTTAGGATTGGAGAGACTTTTTTTTTTACTTCAGTATCCCCCTCTGAAGATGAAGCCTGGTCTTTTTTTTATTCTCATATTAACTTTCTATGATTAGATTCTTTCTCCTTTACCTCCTCACTTTATTTCTTGTAACCTTTTTCAGTCCTGGGGGATGGGTCATGGTGCTTCTGGCCACAGATCATCCTTTAGTTCTCCCCTCTAGCTTGGGACCTAAACAAAGAACTCTGCCCTGCTGGAAATGTCCAGTCAGCAGTATCCCTACCCCACTGCTTCAGTACTCACTGGATGTGTACTGGTTTCTTCTTGCTCAGGGCTGTCTCTTGACAGCAAAGTTGGGTCTAATACTCTTTAGCAACAGAAGTTCCCTCAGTTTTCCCTGGTTCAGACTCCTGACTTGCAATACTATCCAGGAAATGAAAGCTTTTGTGACTGGAATTGAGACTGCCTCCCAACCCATCTAGCCCCAAGGCTTGCCACTTGCTCTTTCAGTGGAACTATTTTGGACGTGTTTACTCTTCACAGTGATCAAATCTCTGTTCTGGGATTTTTGTAGGGATCCTCTGTGATTGTCCCAGGAGAACCACTGTTCTGCCCCACCTCTTGCTTATTTTACTGTTGTATATTCACCCTGAGGTGCTGTTTTTCTTGTTAGTGGGGGAAATATGGAAAGTTTGAAATTTTCTGACCTACTCCACCATCTTCCCAGACTCCTCTCCCTCAAATTTCAATATTAGAAGGGATCAACCTAAATCTTAAGAAGACTTCTGGCTATTATTACACATTCCACAAGCTGCCATGGGGCCTTGACTTGGAGACCTCTACTGAGGCAAAACCTACTACCTTCAAATACAGTCGGTTTTACTTTTGGATAGCTCTAATTCTTGGGATCACAACTAAATTTTTCTCCACACTCTTCACCCATTTTTTCTTTATAATAATAGTTTTCACCTATTTTGTCATCTAGGTATAAATAGAACAAGTCTAATCTCTCTGTATTGGGCATATATTTTATGAAATAGTTGAAAAAACTATCAGTGTCCACTATGAGTCTTTTTCTACAGCCTATTTATCCCCAGCTTCTTTTTAATCATCTTCAAGGGCATGAATTTCAGATCTGCATCTTCCTTGGATGGTCCCTAGCTTCTCAATGCCCTTTCTAAATACATGAACACAGTGTTCCAGATGTGATCTGACAAGGACAGAATACAGTGGTATTATCACTTCCTTCTTCTTGGTCACTATATCTCTCTTGAAGTAGTCCAAGATGGCATTAGCTTTATAGATGGCATATTACATTAACACATAATCAATTACTCAGCAAGTATTTAAGTACTTGCATGCATGTGCCAGGCATTGTCTAAATATGCCTTCCAAAATTGTTCTTGAGAAGCCAATTTCTTGAACCTAAGTGTTAGACATTACATTTAGCCCTATTATATTTTACCTTCTTAGATTCAGTCCTATGTGTTACCTCTCCAGAACTTTTTGCATCAAGACTGTCAGCTAGTGTATTAATCATCCCTCCAAGTTTTGTGTTAGCTACAGATTTGATTAACATGCCATTAATGCTTTTAATCAAACCATTGATAAAAATGTTAACAATATAGGGACAAGCACAGATCCCCAGGATACTTCAATAGGGACCTGTTGACAAGATGGCCTTTAACCAATAATTAATACCTCTTATTTCCAGCCATTAAGTCAGTTTCAAATATATTCCTCTGTAAATTTATATATCTAAATATATTTGTCTTTTCCCAGGAGAACAGTAGAAGCTACTTTAACAGATGCTTCACTAAAATTTAGACAAAAATGGTCCATAGCATTCTTCTTTTCTGCCAGTTTAGTAGTGTGACATTTACAAAGTTTGAGAAACAAAATTTCTGGTTAATTAGTTATTTTATTAATAATGCTAGCATTTTAATAAAAGGACAGTGGCTCTTTCAAATGCCAAAAATAACCATGGTGGTAGGCTTACAGCTAATATGCCCTTGGAAGAGGGGTATTCCTGAGTGCCACCTCAGGGTGGCAATTATCTCTGACTGATTAACAGTTAATGAATGAATATTATAATGAGAGGTTAGACCTATTCTAGAGAACTTCGATTATGTCATTTACTTCTTAGTTACCCAAACCTGAGTAGAGACAATGGCCTTCCCGATTTGGGGAGGCTGTGAACAATATTGCTAAGAAACCTAATTCAATCTCATTATCAGTCATGTCCTTCAAAGAACTTAATTATAGAAGAAAGGGAACTCTATATCTCCCCAAATAATTTGTTATTAATATAATAATCATTTATCTCAGCAACATGTTAAAAGTAGATAAAATTACTCTGGCATGACATATCTTGACAAAGTCATGCTAGCTTTTTGTGATTGTCATTTCTTTTCAAGGATATTCACTAACCACCTGTTTAATAGTACTTTCTAATATTTTCCCAAGTTTGTAGAATCTCTTCTCTTTTTTTTCTTGAGACTTTCCAACTTTGCAGTAATTTTCCTGTGCTCTAGAATCTGTCAGATAAAACTCACTGTGGCTCTGTAATCCTATCTGGTAGTTCTTTTGGTGCCTAAGGATGAGGTTCATTTAGGCCAGGTGACTTTAATTTACAAAGGGCAACAAAGTACTTTCTTACTATTTTCTCCTTTATCTTGGACATCAATTCTGTATTGAACCATTTTTGCTCTGTCCTTTCCAATCTAAAGGTCATTCCCCTTAGCAGAGAAAATGGAAGTGATAAATGAACGAGTAAGGCACCTCTTCTATTTCTATGTAGTAAATTATAATTATTCTGACACCCCCAAACAGTGCTCCTATTCATCCATTTATCATTCGCTTTTCGTCTCTAAACATTAAACAAAAGAAAATTTGTCCTAAGCTTTTTGTCTCAGTTCCCATTGAATTTCAATACTCATACTCACAGCATTATATCATGCTTTTGTTTGCATTTTCTTTTTACCTGTCCTTGCTTTTACCTTTGTACATTAAAAAAAAATCTAACCTACTTGGTGAGTTCTCTGCCTATGCCACACCTTCTGCAGATAACTCCCATTTTTGTTTTTGTAATTGCTTTCTTTTGTGACTCAGTCTTCCTATGGAAAGAAAATCACAAGGACCGCAAGCACCATTGGATCTTTTTTCCTTGTTGTAATGATGATTGGTTAGTCTCTGAGAGTTACCCATCCAGGGCTACATTCCGCCATGTTGTTTCTGTACTCTGTCTGCATCTAGTATATTCAACAAATCCCTAGGCCAGTGAGAAGAGTGGCCTCCCTTCTCCCCTCCATTCCCAACAGCAGATGGGCATCAAAATCAAGAAATATTACTACTGCCAATTAAGAAGATGAAAGGCCTATCAGAAGAAAAGTAAAGGAATGTAGGATGTGCCATTCATAGTCCCAAACAGAAGTTAGTTTGACCTGTTGAAATAAATATGCTCCTCAACTGAGGTCAATATTTAGCTTTCTGAGAAGGTCTTGTACAGAAGATCTTCTTAGTAGAGGCAGGGGTTACAGACAGTAGGCTATAAGAACCTGGTAGGCAAGGAGTTATATGGTTAGAGGTAGAGGAAGCTACTTCCTGAGAATTAGGAACAAAGAGAAAAGCAATTTTGAAGGCACAAGTATGTGCTCATCATGAGAACAATGGCTGACTGTGATTTCATCAGTAGAGGGACCTCATAGGTGAGGAAGATTAGCAAAGAAGATTAGTGTCTTCTAACCAGCTTAGAGAGTGGCCTAGACTACAATATTTCTTAAACCATGGGCAGCGACTCCATATGGGGTCACAAAAAAATTAGCAAATATAAAACGTTTCTGGAAATGACCAAAAGTTCATTAAAAATCAAAGGCCTAATCAATCAAAGGTGTTTCTGCCAGTACTTGTCCAGGCTGCATCTTTCAACTTCACTGCAGCCTTGGTTCTGAAGACAAAGCATATGCATTTTGCACTGTGCATGCCCTCAACCCACAGAATGCAAAAGCTGCCAAAACATGAAAAGGGATGAGTGGAAAAAGTTTAAGAAACCCCAGCCTAGAGCACTGAGGTGTTGACTTGTCTCCATCTGTGAACCATGTCAGAGGTGAGACTTGAACCCAAGTCTTCTTGACTTATCACACTAATCATGAATCATTGAATGAATATCAACTTTTTCCCTCAGTTATGAACACTGAATTCTTTCCTTAGAAACAGTGGATCCAAATCTTTCTAGAGCCTAAACTAACTCTGGGGTTAAGTATCCCTGAAAGGTGAGAGGCACCTGGGTGCGACAGTGGAGAGAACACTGATTCTGAAGTCATGAGATCCTAAGTTCAAATCTAGCCTCAGATACATACTACCTATGTGACCCTGGGCAAGTTACTTAACCTCAAAAAAAGGTAAATGAACTCTCTCTAGTCTCAAAATTCATGCTAACTATTTGAACCTATAATAACACAACTTCTCTTAACTGAAATTCAGTGCGATTAAGTTCTATTCAATATAACAAAACTCCAACAGATATTAAATACCCAATATGATAAGACATTATGGCACAGAGGTTAGAATTCTAGACTTGGAATACAGAAGGCTTAGCTCTGTAATAACTGACCATTCGAATAACCTCTCTGGGCTTTGGGCAGCTCTGCTAGACTTGTCTAAGAGATTAAGGAAACTTGGTGGCAGAATGAATAAAGTACTAGGCATGGAGTCAGGAAGACCTAAGTTTTAATCCTGCCTCAGAAACACACTAGCAGAAACACATATGTGACTGAGGGCAAGTCATTTAAGCCTCGTTCCTTATTTGCAAAGTAGAGAGCATAATATCACCTACCTCAGAAGGTCATTGTTGTTGCTGTTCAGTCATGTCAGACTCTTTGTCACCCTGTGGAACATACTGTCCATGGGGTTTCCTTGGAAAAAGATAATGGAGTGGGTTTCCTAGTCCTTCTCCAGCTCATTTTATAGATGAGGAAACTGAGGCAATGAGAGTTAAATGACTTGCCAAGGCTCACACAGCTAGTGAATTTATGAGATTGGATTTGATTTTAGGTCTTCCTGACTCCTAACCAAATAGTTTATCCACTGAGCCTCTTTACAAGGTCATAGGAAAAATCAAATGAAATAAGATTTATAAAGTTCTCTGCAAACTTTCAAGCACTATACACATACTAGTTGCTATTTTTTATTGTTTCTCTGTTATCGAAATATTGACTATGCATATGTGAAGTCCCTCACAATTGAAATCACCAGTCTTTGACTTAATGATATGAATATGAATATATAATATATATATATATATTCATATAATATATGAATATGAACCACTGTGGTTATAAAGAGAAGAAGTAAAAAGTGCCTATCCTCCAGGAGTTTACATTTCATTTAGATATATCACATGCACAAATAAGTGAATACAGAATTTGATAAGGGAAAATGTATTAACAGCAGAAAATGGAGATGTCAGGAAAGCCTTCATAAAAGATGTATTAACTTGAAAAAGCCTTGAAAGAACATGTGGATTTTAAAAGGCAGTTTTCATCCCAAAGCATAGGATAAGACTTGTAGAAAGATTAGAAGATAGGAGCTATGACATCGTATTTAGGGCATCACCTAATGTACAGTTTGCAAGAAATGTAGAATGGGTGAAAGGAAAGCCAGACACAATTCAGAGTGGTGAAATTATGCTTAACACTTATCCCAGTGCTATATAGTAGGCACTTAACAAATTTTTGTTGATTGACTGATTGTGAGAGATCCCAAAATAATTCATTCCTTTTAACCTAGCCATCCTACTCTGGGGCACAAAGATCAAAGGCAGAAAGTTTCCATATGTCACATAGTATTCAAAGCAGTGTTTTTTGTGGTAGCAATAACAGCAGCAAAAAACAGTAACAGATTTTGTGTCAGATACTTGGGAATAGTTGAACAAATTGCAGTATGTGAATGTAATGAAATATTCTTACACTGTAAGAAATAACAAATATGAGAATTTCAAAGAAACATGGAAAGAATTGTCTAGAGGGAGCACAAAAAAAAGAAGAAATAAGAGAACAACAAGCGTGACGATATAGTAATATAAATGAAAAAACTCTAAAAGGCAGCTGAACTCAGATGAATTACAATAGCCAATTGTGGTTCCAGGAAACAGATGCTGAAATATACAACCAAGCTGTTGGCAGAGAGATGGGGTGGTGGTGGAATGCTGTCCATAGGGTAGTGCTGAAATAGTTATTTTTGCTTTGTCAGTCAGTTTTTCTAAACTATTTTTCTTTTTTATAAGGGAGGGTTTGACGGGCAAGACATATAAAGGAACGCCTCAACTGAAATTAACTTTACTGAAACTTCTCTAGTCTAAAATCATCAATAACCTCTTAATTGCTAAATCCGACAGCCTTTTCTCAATCCCTGTTCTTCTGGACTTCTTCACTTGGTACTGCTGACCAAATGTTCCTTCCGGGTACTTTCTCAACCTTAAGCTTTTGTGACATTGCCCTCTCATCATTATCTTCCTGCCTTTCTTATAAATCCTTCTCAGTTTCCCCAAGTGTCATCATCTATGTGCTAACCCCATCTCTTGATATATGCTCATCTCATCTCTTGATATATGCTTGGGTGTGCTTTAGGGCTCTGTTTTTTGGCCCTTTCTCTTCTGTACCTACAGAATCAGTGATATAATAAGCTCCATTGAATTCAACTCTCATTTCTATGCAAAAAGCACTCATAATCTATACATCTACCCTTCATCTCTCTGCTTAGGTCCATTACTACATCTCCAAGTGCCTGCTCAGAGTCTCCATTTGGATGCCCCATTGTTGTTGTTCAGTCATTTCAGTCACATTTGAGTCTTCATGACCCCATGTGGGATTTTCTTGGCAGAGATACTGAAATGTTTTGCCGTTTCCCTCTCCAACTCACTTTGTAGTTGAGAAAACTGAAGAGAACAGGGTTAAGTGACCTGTCCAGGGTCTCACAGATATTAAGTGTGTAAGGCTAAGATTGAATTCAGGAAAGAGTATTCCTGACTTTAGTTCCAGTCCTCTATCCATTGCTCCACCTAGCTACTCAGTAGTATATAAAAAAAGCATTTCCAATCAAATAAAGTTTGAAACAACTGGTTTATAAGGGTGATAGGGAGCCAAGTGGATATGACCTAAACTCAGGAAGTCCTGAGTTCAGACGCTACACCTGACATTTGCTAGTGGTAAGACTTGGGCAAGTCACTTAGCTTTTCTTGGCCTCAGTTTCTTCGTCTGTAAAAAAGAACACAATAATAGCCCCTACTCCAAAGTGATGGTGTGAGCATCAAATAAAAAAGCACATTAAACACATCAACATTTAAAGCAACATATTAATTTAAGCTATCATTACTACCTAAATATTTGCTCATGAATTGATTGGTCAATTAATTAATTACTTGTCACTGATTGAAATCTTGAGATCCCCACAGGATTTCTTATTGTAGGTGCAGGGTTATGCCATTGGGAATGCAGCTACCCAGGCCATCCACATGAAAAGCCTGCAAAGAAGCAGTCTTTTTATTGCTAGGAGAATTTAGAAAGCTTACGTAATGTCTCCAATTTACTTTCCTAATTTCTGGAAAGACTAAGCAAGTTTTGTCATTTTCTATTCTCCTCTTTCTTTTGCCCTCTCCTTTCCCCACCCCCACCCTACGTTATAAAACATCAGGAATAACTGATCAGAGTTAACTTGTATAGATTTAACAGAACCACTGTAAAGTCTTAAAAAATGGATTGAATTCCAAAAGGAAAGATAAGACAGGAAATATCTGTAAATGCCCTATCATCACAGCAATCTCCCTGCATGACATCTGAACTGACTCAGAAGGTTCTTTCAGTGCTATTTCTAAGATGAAGCTATTAACATTTGCCCTGCATGATCTCTGTGACATGCTTTGATTGGGAGAAAATGAAACAGAAACTTCTATGAGGAAAGATAAAATGTTCCCGGATATGTTTGAAAAGACATGTATGTATCAGGAGCAGGAAAGGTTATAGAACAATGAATGCTCTTATGTAGCAGTGTCAGAGAGAATGGCGTTCTGCTAAATCCAGGTGTCTTGTTAATGGAGTCTGAATCAACAGAAAACAAGTTTCCATCTGATCAGAATATATATTTGTCAAAATCAAACAATAACTTCAGAACCATCAAAAAAGTATAAGCACCTAGACTAGGTGCTGCAGTAAATATTTCCAATAAAGTAAAAACCAGTTACTGGATGTGGTGTTTGATACCTTCTTTGACCTTTCTTCATGTCCTTCCAACTTTATCTCTTGCTAATCATATTTTATTTATTTTATTTTCCAGTAAAATGGACTACTTACCACATCCCCATGAATGCCCTATTCCTTTCTGTGTCTTGTACTTTCTGCCTTTGTTTATTCCAGTAATTTCTAAATTATATTTGATATTGTCCCTTTTGTTCATAAAACAATCTCTGCAAACAATTATCTCATATTTTATTCAAATGAACTAAGAATTTATTATAATTTTATAACAACACAAAGTAATTTTAAAGATGCAATAAAATAATATTCATAGAAAATTATTGATTAAAATAGTTTGCAATGCACAAGTTTATTTATATAATATATAAACTTAATATCATTAATGTTTTGGATAGGTTTATTTTTCAGCAATTTTTCTCAAAACTTGGTATCATTGATATTATTACTCATAATTCTTTCTCAACCCTTTCCTGAAATTTGATTTTTTCTTCTTGTAAGACTTGTATAAAAGAAGAAGCTAGGAAGGGTAGTGAAACATTCATCTATAACCAAAACATAATCAAATTTCTTTCTTTCTGCATTCTACTATTAATCCTTATTTTTCAAATGGAATAATAAAAACATATTGTATTTTTCCATGACAAATGAGTTCTTTACTGTCTGAACCTGAAAATTTGTTACAGATGACATCTTCTGGATTTGGGCTTTTATACTTTCTACATCTTTACTCCTACTCTTTATTCTTTATTTCCTTTCTTTTGACTAACAAGCTATTCCAATAGATTTTCTCTTCAAACCAATTATGCATTTATTGACAATAAAGGTATATTATTTCACTATCAAAAATGAAAGACACAAAATAAGATATTTCAGCTTAAAACATTTCAAGTCATTTCAATTTTTAAAAGTTGCATGATAAGGAAATTAGATAATTATGTAGTATTTGAAATCAATGATAATTAGAAATAAAATATGATACTCAATTTTCTCACAAAAAAGGCTTTAATTCGAGTTTACACACTTCCTATTCAATTGAGGCAAATACAGAAGTAAAAGAACTTCTCTGTGCAGTGGGTCTACATTTACTGGTAGTGAGGGTAGTAGAACTCACTTAAAGTAAGGTTTAATAATTTACTGACTTCCATTTAGCCTCATTTTTGAGTACCAAATTAAATGATGGTAGTACTGCTTTTACTGTCCACTGGAACAAATTCTCCATTTTAATCTCATTTTTGCTGACTTTTACTTAAATTTTGTTTTTATTTAAAAAATGGGGCATATACCAAAAAAAATTAATGAATAATCTTGGTCATTGATTCACGTCCCCACTAGTAGATATCTTGTACAACTTTTCTCCTGTTTGTGGTTCTCACAATATGGAAAATTTTAATTTAATAAATAAAATATTTCTAAATATGCAAAAGAAAATTATAGAAGCTTTTAATGGTGTGATTTTTTGCTGTCCTTTGAAATTTAATATACACTTCAAAAAAATCAAAGAATTAACAGGCTTATATAATAATAATATAATTATATATATATATATATAATTTTATTTCTTTGTATATTGAAATATCTATTTATTGATGATTGCTAAAATCATAATAAAAATTGCAATATAATATTAAAAATTAAGTTTGTAATGAGAGGCATCAAGAAAAAATAAATAGAGAACTTGAGTAGGAGCCAGGGAGACCTGGGTTCAAATCTTACATCTGCTACAGACTGCCTATAAGATTCTCTAAGTCATTTAGGTGAGAAGTGTCCAACATGTTGCCTATCTCAAAATTCCAGAAAATGCCCATAACCAGATTAAAATATAATTGTGAAATAGTTAATAAAATAAATAAAAATACAAAAGCATAAGTAATATAAATATATGCCCACAAGGATCCTCATATACAGTTCAGTGGCCTCATTTTTATTTGACTTTCACACCTCTACTGTGGTCAACTCTAAGTCTATAAGTTGCATAAGATATGATAAATGGTTAGACACATGAACAGACATTTTCCTCCAAAGGTGGAAAACCATTTAAACAACTTACAATCAAAGAAAAATGCTCCAAATAACTAATAGAAAATGCAAATTAAAACAAAGCTGAGGTTCTAGTCACATCCATCAGATAGGCAATTATCACAAAGGAGGAAAATGAAAATTTTAGAACAGCTTCAGGAAAATATGCACACTGGTGCATTGTTGGTGAAGCTGTGAAAAGTTCCTGCTATTCTGGAAATCAATTTGGAAATATGCTCTAAAAATGATTTTCATACCTTTAATCCAGCCAGAGAATTCGCATTTCACTAGCCTTGGTCTCTTCCTCAAATGACTTCTGAGGGGGTGGTGAAGGACAGCACGACTCATGCCAAGTCCTTTAAATCCACCTGTGCTGGTTCTCAAATATTCATTATTAAAATTTCAGTGCAAGCATTTATACTTTGAAAATCAGCAAATGCTACGTTAGGGCTTGATCTTATTGTTTTGTTGATTGTCTAGACGTAAGAAAGTGATGGAGGAAATGTTAATCTGATTAAGTTTAAAAGTGTGTCCTGCTTTGGACAATTGATTCTTAACCATTTACCAGTATGATCCTGAATATTACACACTAGCATTTAAGCTCAGTTCTCTCTCAGGGAGCTACACGGTAGTTAGAATATTAGATTCTTCAGAGAGACTTGGAAGGACTTATAGGAAGCCTTGCTGAATGAAATGAGCAGAACCAGGAGAACATTGCACAAAGTAAAAACCAGGATGTGAAGAATTTTTCTGGTAAACTTAGCCTTGATAGCAATGAAAGGACCTAAAATATTCCCAAAGGACTCGAGGCAAAATGCCAACCACATCCAGAGAAAGAACTATGAAATTGGAATGCAGAATAAAGCAGAATATTTTCTATTGTGTTATGTTTTGTTTTGGTTTTTCCCATGGTTTCCACCATTCATTTTAATTCCTCTATGCAACTTGACTAATGCGAAAATGTGCTTAATAAGAACATGTGTATAGAAACCACATAAGACTGCATGCTGTCTCAGGGAGGGAGAGGGAAGGGAGGAGTAAAAAAATATCTAAGACTTATGGAGGTGATTGTAGAAAAATGAAAACAAATAAATTAATTAAAAAAAAAGAATATTAGATTCAGATTCAGGAAGACCTGAGTTCAAATCCTGTCTCAGATCCCAGGCAAGTGACTGAACAGAGATTTGCTTCAGTTCCTCAATTGTGGATGAGATAACAAATGTGGAGACAATAATAGTACCAACCTCCCAAGATTTATGTGAAGATGAAATGAGATAATATGGGGAAAATTGTTTGACACAGTAGTTGGCACATAGTAGGTACTACAAAAGTACTTAATCCTACCGTCCCCTTATCTTATTGGTTTCATGACCCAGAAATCTTCAAATCAATGTTCTTATTGGTGTTGAAGTTCCTGCCACTAAAACTTACCTATGACTTAGGATATGGCCCATGGGAGAGACTGTGGCTATTAATAACTCTTTGAACAACCCAGTGATGAACCTTTTTGAACTTAGCCCATCTTTTATTTAGGTAAAATTCCATTAGCAGATCCAACTCAAAGTTTTTCCAGGTCATTAGGAATTATCAGAAATCAGGGCAACTTTAATGCCATGATGAGACATTAGACAAGAACTTGAGTGGGGGTATATTCTATTTTGTTGTTGCTCAGTCATTTCAATAATGTACAACTCTTCATGATCCCATTGGGAGTTTTCTTGGCAAAGGTACAGGAGTGCTTTGCCATTTCTTTTTCTAGCTCATTTTACAGACAAAGAAACTGAGAAAAACATGGTTAAATGACTCACCCAAGGTCATACAACTAGTAAGGGTCTGAAGCCAGATTTGAACTCAGAAAGATGAGTCTTCCTTATTCTAAGATGTGTCCTATCTATCACATCATACCACCTAACTTCTCTCTCATATAGAAGGAACCTAATAAATATTTCTTAAATGATTAAATAAATTAATGAATTCTATAACAGTCTCCAATCTCAAGGCAATTAGTCTTCTGTGGAAGTGAAACTTGAAACCATCAGAGAACAACACAAAACAGTCTATAATTAGTTTGGCATTCAAATAATTGAGTTACAAAAAAGATTATTGTGAAGCAATAATAGCTATCATTAATATTGAAATATAAGATTTGTAAAATACTTTACAACAACCCTGTAAAGTAGGCTACATTTTTATCCCCATTTTATAGATGAAGAAACTGAAGCAGAATGAAGTTAAATGACTTTCCCAGAATCACACAAGAAGGAAATGTCATCGTGACTCCAGGCCTATATTCTACTCATATGTATTGTGTCACCTAACTGCCTCAGGCAGAAACATTATAGAAAATTTCTTGGAAATGGTAGGATTTGTGTTGAGTTTTTAAGAATGGCTGTCATTGTAAAGCCAGAAAAAAGAAGAGAGAAATCTCACCAGCAAATACTCTCTATATTATAAGCTTTCCTTGGAAGTTCAGAAAAAACTAATTTCCTTCAGGAACTTAAGGTCATCCCTAAGAGGCACTGAGAGTCCTTTTAAGGTTAAATATAATAGAATCATATACAATTACAAAAAATTTCAAGAAACAAATCTAAAATAATGGAATAAAATAAATCACAGTATATTAATATAGTACTACAACACAATTAAGAATAATTGTAGGGGATATAAAGAAATACAGAAAGGCATTTGAGAAATAGCACACAGAAAAGTAGAGTCATGAGAATGAAATATACAATATCTATGATCTTATGAAGAAAAATGAGTAAGAATGAATGAGGGAAGAATACTAATAGGTTCTTTGATAGACTAAAAAAGTTATAATTTTTAATACACAGAAATGAATTCATTTAAGTGTTAAAAGTTATGCTGGTTTAACTATTTGTATTGATGTTTAGTGTTGCTTTCTAATAAAACATTTATTATTTTTAAAAAGTCATTCAGTGGCAACATGGCTCATTGGAAAGCTAAATTGGACTTGAAACTGCCTGATATGGGATGGAGGGAGAGAAGGAAGGAATGAAGGAGGGAGGAAGAAGAGAGACATAGGAGGGAGGTAGTATAAGACAGAGGAAGGTATGAGAGGCAGGGAGGGAAGGAGAAAGGGAAAAAAGGAATAAAAGGATGGAAAGAAGGGAGGAAGGGAAGAAGGAAGGGTGGAAAAAAGAGAGGAAGGAAGGGAGAAAGGGGGAAAAAGAGGAAAGGAGAAAGAAGGAATTAAAGAAGGAAGGAAGAAAAGAAAGAAGGAAGGAAGAAATGTCTGTACCTACTCTACAAAGCCCTGCAATTCGTCTGTGCAATACACATAGAACAGTAATATACCAACTAATCTCAAGGAGCTCAGAGTACATCAGCAAAACAGATAGAAATGCATCCTTTTAAATGTCATTTTCATTAATAAAATTATATTGGTTTTTAATATTGGACTGTTTTACAAACTTGAAACAAGGTCATTGGTTTAGGGAGCATTGGCATTCTTGGTGCTCTTGGGCTAATCTGCCCATCAATGGTTGATAAGATATTAATATTGCCAGTGGATGAGGAGGCGGTTCCTTCCTTTAGGAGGGTTCCTTCCCATCATGATGGCTACAAGGGTAGAGTTGGAAGAGAGTAATGGTACAGGGACAATTGCTATTCTTGAGTTTTGTGGGCACAAGATTCTGTGATCCCTCTCCTAAGGTGAGAGAAGAGGTAGTCATCAAGTTTGTATGACCTGTCTGGTTGATTCCTCCTGTCTCTCCCTTGGAGCACCTTACTTCTTCAGCGAGGCTACCTTTCCTGATCAGCTAATGTTAGTTGATTTTGGTGGTAATAAAGTTGGTGGTCCTATTCCCCCACCAGATTTGCTCCCCTCAATAATGGTTCCTATGCTTAGGTAAAAGCAGGGCTAGTAGTTGGGGTGACTGTTCTTCACAGGTCTTCTGGACTTACTGCCCATCAGTGGAAGTTAGGGGTGGATATTGATGATGATGAGGCTGGTGGATCCTTTCTCCATGAGGGTTGCTCTCCTTGCTAAAGCCCATAAAAGCTGGATTAGAAGTAGAGCCATTGGTCTGATGAATAAATGTAAATTTCTGCAATTTTCAAGAATTTTCAAGAATTCTGCACAAGCAAAATAGTTGTACAAGTTCAGAATGAGAAAAGATATCTTGGAATTGAATTCATGCAGAAACAAAAACAAAGCATGGGTTATAATGGACTACACTCAATTAGTAATTGATGTGTCAGTCAAAAGAGTTAATGCTTGATTAAAAGACATCAAATGAATCATACTGTCTAGTTTTAGGTGTCACAGTCCTATTGTACTCAATCGTAGCCAGGCCATAACTGAAATTGTGGTATCAGTTCTGATTGTCACACTTTAGAAATCAAATTAGCAAACTAGACTATTTCAAAAAGGGAGCAACCAGGGTGATCAGTGCCCTTGCAAAAGTGCTGTATGTGGTCAGGATAATCATCCAATAAATTTAGGACTGTTATCTAGAAGAAAGTTTAGATATTTTCTATTAAGTTCTGTTAGGCCTACCAAGGACCAGTGGATGAAAAGTTGGAGAGGCAGATTTCAGTGGAATACAAAGAAAAAAAAGTCCCTATCAATTGTTACCTTAAAAACATCCTGATTGATTGTAGATTGAGTAATCTTAGCTAGTATTAAGTTCCCCATTCTTAGAGGTCCTAAGCTGAGGTCTGGTCATTGTTTATTATGAATTTACCCTGACTGTCCTGATTGGTGAGTCCTTAGGTGGCACCGCCATTTGTGAGAGATCCTGACCATAATCCCTTCATTCCCAAATTAATTCTCTCTCCACATTCTCACAAACATTTCTTCTTCCTTCCCCACTTTCTAGCTATTTTTTGTATTTTATCATCCTCTTTTAGATTATAAACTATAATAACTAGATTGTGAGAGTAAGGACCATCTTATTTTCTTAAATTTTTTTGTGCTCTCAGAATATATCACAGTGCCTAGTACATAATAAGTCCTAAATAAATGCTCTATCCATCTATCACATATCATCTATCTATCCATCTATCTGTCATAATGCTTTGAAGTTAAATAACTTTGTAAGGTCACACAGGAAATAAATTTCCAAGATGGCAGGCTTCCCCAATCACATCTAATCTTTCCATTTTGCAATTCTTGTTTTGGATGTGGGTTAAACTAAATGAACCTTAAGTTTTCTTCCAGTTCTGTCCAAATGATTCTCTTATGTTTATCACTCACCCAAAGTTAATTAGGCTCTAAGGTAATTATTCATGGAAAAGTTTGGTTGTTAACAAAAAGAAAATTACTCATTTACATAAAGAAACACAACCACTGAGAAGACTGATTTATTTCCTTAAATATGCACTTCCCTCTAGGAAAGCCTACTTGGAAAACCAAATAAACAAAAACAAACTTAATAAATGCTTATTAACTGATTGACAGACACATGTGCTAATATTTTCTTTATTTTTAAAAGAAATATTGAAGGCTCAGAGAAGTGCATTGATTTGCCATAGCCACATACATGCTAATAAGCGTTTACAGTTGAATGAAGGTCTATATACGTACATGACCCTAACAATGGGACACATTTCTGTGCTAGCTCACATTTTTGTTTGCAGAGTGTTTTACCTACACCACCTTATTCCATCTTCACAGCACCCTTATCAAATAGGAGTATTTCTATCCCCTTTTAGAGATGATGAAACTGAGGCTCAGAGAACCCAATGATCCAATTTCTCAAAGGTGGTAAGAGGGGCGTGCAGAATTTGAACTAAGTCTTCCTGAGAGTAAATCTACCACTCAATCCGCCATGCACATTGACTCCCCTATCACAGCAGTGTATTCAAGCAAAAACTGAAGGATATGCTGACCTGGAGACTGAACTAAGAGAGTCCCAAAGGCATTTTTACCTACGATTCTCTAGATCTAGGATAGATTGGAAAGCCTTTTTTTTAAATGACAAAAACTTCACACTGGAATACTCCCAAGTCAACACTCCCATCAAATATTTGTGTTTGGTGATATGTTCTTTTGTAACAGATGTTTGCACTTAAAAAAGTATTGTGATTAATAAAACTTGCTTATTGAATTTTGAATTGTATTTCTTTCTTGATACTCCATTGACTCCAATTAAGCATTCTAGAAAAATCACTATTGAAAAAGGGAGATTGATATTACAGTCACAATATTTTTAAAGAGCAAGAAAATATGTCTTTAGGTATATTGTTACTATATTCGCTTGCAGACCCAGATCAAACTTAACCTTCAGAAACATGCCCACAACCTGAATAACTCCCAGTGTAATTTTGAGAAGCATCATATCTCATTTGATGTTATAATACTACCTTACATTTATAAATCCTTTTAAATTGCTCCATGTACTTTCATGTCCTTTATCTCAGAGGCACATAAAGAGAGTAAACAAAGCACTGGAGTTGGGATTAGGAAAAGCTGGGTTCTAATATCATTTTGAACAGTTATTAGTGGTGTGACCCTGGTGATTTGATCACTTAGCCTGTCTTTCCTTATAGGTAACATTTATATAGTTTCTTAAGGTTTGCAAAAACACTTTACAAAGATTTAAATTTACCCTTAGCTTTATCCTTTTATCCATTACAAATGAGGAAACTGAAGCAGGCAGTCATTGCGTTACTTAGCCAGAGTCATACGGTTAATGTGCAAGGAAGAATCCGAACTCAAGTTTCTCTAACTCTAGGACCTGTGATCACTCTATTCATTGTACCACTTAGCTGCCTTCTTCTTAGGGCTGTGAGCATCAAATGAGTTAATGTAAAGTACACTTTCAGACCTTAAAGTGTTTTATCAGTGTAAACTTTTGAAAATCCTTTGAAGTAGGTGGGATAGTTGCCATTATCCCATTGGACCGATGAGGAAAATAAAGCTCAGGGAAATCAAGGCGTCTTAAGTTCATAGAACTAATCAGTGACTGAATTAGAACTGGAACTCAGATCTCTTGACTTCCAGTCAGAGTTTATTCTACTAATTCCTAGTTTTCATGATACATCTCCTCTCCCTCCCTCCACCTCCATGTCCGGCTCCCACCATCGGAGCATGAATATCATGTAATTTTTTAAATGTTTCATTCATTCAGGCAGTTTGGATGTAGTGATACTCAAGTTTCACATTAGAGAGGGACCTCACTTTGGGGTCGTTAGGTCAATAGCCCTGATAACTTCCTTTCTTTCCTAGCTTATCTGCTTAAATGTACAGTGGAATCTGCTTTGGCGAACACTTCTATTCTAAGATAAACTAATAGTCCTCATTTCAGGGCACTCCTTTTTACTTCTCTGCATTTTGAATCTGCATTCGGACACCACCTGCTTTATCATAATCTTGAGTAATTTGGCAAGTGTGTTTGTTACTGAAATAATGTTCTAAAGTAAGACTGTGGTTATGAAAATGCTTTCTATAAAAAATTTCAAGTATATCCAGGGACAGATCTAGGCAGCATTTCAAAGTAGGTAATATCTTGAAATGAAGCATTTATCAGGGATGCTATTTGAAGAGTCCTGTGTTAGATATTACATTAGACTAGGTAACTTGTAAGATTTCTCCCTAAACTAGGATTATATTACTCTAAGTTCATATTCAAACCTCTGTTCATTTGATACTGAAATTTCTCTTTAAAATTTCATTACCTTAAGTCACAACTAGTTTCCAAGGAATGACACAACAGTACTCCATTCAAGTCCTCATTTTTCCAGGATTTCTTATGTTCTGGGTCTTTCCTCTTTCTCCTTGAAGAGAATGAGGGATTCAAAAAAGCAGAAGGGTGGAGGGAAAGAGCATTCAAGGCATGAGGAACAGTGAGAAATGAAATATTTTATACGTACAATAGCAAAGAGGTGAGTTCATTTGGAATTCCCTTGTGTGGGCATGATGTAAAACTTGTCTAGTAAAATGGATTGAATTTGGTTTATGACAGGTTTCAAAATGCAGTTTTTGTATTTTATTCTAGAGGCAATAAGGAGCCCCCAAAGCTTCTTGAGTAGGGAAATGATGTAGTTAGAGTAATGCTTTAGGTGTATCAATTTGGCAGCTGTGAGGAGAAACTGAAAAGACTTGAGTTGGAAGGGACTTGGAGATTATCTAGTCTAGCCCTTTAGTAGAATAGATGAAGAAATTTAGACCTAGAAATAATTTTAAAAAATGAACTAGAGTGATTAAATGATGTGATTATGGTCATATAGGTACAAAGTAGCAAAGAAAGGATTTTAAAACAGATCTTAATTCATTGTTCTTTCTACTGTATCATACTATCTTATATTATATCTTATAATTCTTCCTTGTAAGGGTAAGTAGGGAGAATCACAGGGGCAAAGGGAAAGCAAAAGTTAAAAAGTTATGATCATTTTTCCACTTTTTAAAAAAATTATTTTTAACATTCATTTTTAAAAATTTGAGTTCCAGATTCTCTCTCCATATTTCCATATTGACGATGTTGCAAAAAGAAAATGAAAGTAAGAAAAGTATACTTCAATCTGTACTCAGTGTTCATCAGTTCTTTCTCTAGAGATGGAGAGTGTTTTTCATCATTTATCCTTTGGAATTGTATTGATTAGAGTAGTTAAGTATTTCATAACTGACCATCTCACAATATCTTCTACTAAGTATAGTGACCTTCTAGTTCTTTTCACATCACTTTGCATGAATTGATATGTCTTCCTTGGTTTTTTGAAACCATCTCCTTCATCATTTCTCATATAGTTCAATAATATTCCTTCACAATCATAAACCACAACTTGTTCAGCCCAATTCCCAAATCCCACCCCCCAATTTCCAATTATTTGTCACCACAAAAAGAGCTGTTATAAATATTTTTGTACATATTGGTCCCTTTCCCTTTACTTTGATTTCTTTGGGATACAGACCTAGTAGTGACATTTCTAGGTCAAAGGGCATGCACAAATTTGGTTCTAAATTGTTTTCTAGAATGGTTGGACCAGTTCAAACCTCTACCAACAGTACATTAGTGTGCCTATTTTCCCACATCCCCTTCAATATTTATCGTTTTCCATTTCTGTCATGTTAGCCAATTTGATAGGTACAAGGTGGTACCTCAGAGTTGTTTTCATTTGTATTTCTCTAATCAAAAATGACTTAGAACTTTTTTATGTACCTATTAATAACTCATTTTTTCTTCTGAAAACTACCTGTTAATATCCCTTGACCATTTATCATTTGGGAAATAGCTCTTAATTTTTATAAATTTAGCTCAATTCCCTATTTACTTGTGAAATGAAGTCTTTATTGGAAAAACCTTGCTGTAAAATTTCCTCTAAATTTCCCATTTTCCTTCTAAATTTTACTGTTGTTTTTGTTTGTACAATCACTTTTTAATTTCATTCAAAAAATATCTATTTTGCTTCCTATGATCCACTCTATTTCTTGTTTAGTCATAAACCATTCCTTTGCCCACAGATTTGACAGGTATTTTTTCCATTGCTCCCCTAATTTACTTTTGATATCACTCTTTATGTCTATGTTTTTATCCATTTTGACCTTATGTTAGCATACATTGTGAGATATTGGCTTATGCCTAGTTTCTGCCATATTGCTTTCCAGTTTAACCCACAATTTTTGTCATATGGAGAGTTCTTGAGGGTACTGATTGTTAAAACATTAGCCCAAGCTAATACTCTCTGGATAATACAGAAAAAAACAACTGGTTAGCAGCCCTTTCAAAGATAGTAGGAGCTATATTTCTTCTAGACTTTGGGAAACAGGAAACTAATGGAAGATTGGTTCTGGAGGGCAGATTTTCTTCCAGTCCGACAGGAATCCTGAGAATCCATTGAGAGAAAGAGGAGAGAACCAGAAGAGAGGAAGGAGGTGGTAGGCAACTCTCCTTCCCCACATGGAACAGCAATGTGGCTAATGCCTGTGACCTCCGCAGTTAGTGTCAAACCAAACTTCCACAGGAAACCAGGAGAGGTAATTTCAAAAGAGATGAATAGATACATGTGATTGATTTTCTTGTGGTTGCTCATCACAGTCATCCGTTCTGGTGCCTAGAGGTCCCAATCCTTCTTAATTTTTATGCTTTCCTTCTGCTAGTTATCTCCTTTTAATCCTGCCTATAATTTATGCATGTTTATTTGCTTGCAGTCTTCCCCATTCAAATACAGCCTCAGATACTTGCTATCTGTGTAACAGGGCAGGTAACAATCCTTTTTGCCTCAGTTTCCTCATCTGTAATATTAACTGCAGAAGGAAATGGCAAAACCACTTCAGGATATTTACTAAGAAAATCTCAAATGGGGTCGTGAAGAATTAGATATAACTGAAGCAACTGAACCACAACAACAGTTTTCACCATTAAATTGTGAGCTCCTTGTCGTCAGGGGCTGTCTTTAGTTTTTTTTTTTTTTGTATCCTTAGTACTTAAAACAATGCCTGGCACATAGTAGGCCTTTAATAAATATTTACTGGCTGAGAGATATGCCCCTACACTAAACTCTGAGGGCTTCTGGTTTTTCTAGCCTACCTGTGGCAGAACCCTCTCATATTTGTTGACTTCTTTACTGGGAGAGTGATTTCTTTGAGAACAGGCGTTATCTTATTCTTTGAGCCCCAGTACTTAGGATAGTATAAGCACTTAATAAAGTCTTTTCATTCATAAAGTCAAATATGAGTTGGCTTTTAAAATATGGGTGGAATTTGGATAGATGAAAACATAAGGACATTAAAAGTGGGGAAAATAGAACAAATGAAACTATAGTTATGGAATTGAGCATTGTCATATTTGCGAGGGTGAGATGGGGTTCATAGGACTGCAGTGGGAAATAAATTGACCCAGATAGAATGGGAAAAGCAGAATCACCTTAAGCACTGATCTAAGCTGATGCATGCTAGTGGAGTTAGTTTCTACTCTTGTCTGGAAAAAATTTGGAAACTTAACTTGCATCTGGAAATACACTAAAATATAGAACAGCGAAGGTGTGTTCACATGAAAAACACATCTCTAGATGACGCATGGAATTCTTGTCAAGAAACGGGTGAGCTAATGGATTGAAATACAATTTACTAAAACCTCTAGTTATAGTGGTCCCTGAGAATAATTCCTGATTTCATAGAAATTTGCAAGCACCACATGAATCCTGAAAGATTTTATCTGACGAATACTTACAAGCAAACACTTCTAAAGTCTTCCTTCTACGTGTGGTGAAATGCCTTTTCATTTGTGATCCTACAATTCATCTTGATTTTTAAACATGCAAAAACTTGTTTTGATTTCTAGGTATGTGTGTGTGGGGGGGTGGGAGGTTGATGGTCCAGTATAAAATAATTACCAGTATGTTACAAAAAGCTGTCATTTTTCTATCTACCTTACCTGCAGATCATCTTCCCATTTATATTCAGAGGATAAGGCTTAATGTATAAATGTTAATGGGTTACATTTATTTTGTATTCCAAGTCTTTCCAATATAACATTGTAATTTATCGGGAGTCTCTGGGAAACACAAAGGAGAAACTAGGGAATTTTAGATCAGCCAAATAGAAGACATTTTCATTCACTTGAGATTTTTCAGTTTGTCTTACCAAGGGTAGCTGTCAATTGTACCTATCCATAGACCCAGGTTGGTTTTCAATTTGTTATTGTTGTTCACTTGTTTCAGTTATGTCAAACTAACTCTTCTTGACCACATTTGGGGCTTTCTTGACAAGGATACTGAAATTATTTGCAATTTCTTCCTTCAGTTCATTTTACAAATGAGGAAACTGAGACTTGCCCTAGGTCACAAAGCTTATAAGTGTCTGAGGACAGATTTGAACTCAAGAAGATGAGTCTATTTCCAAATCCTTAATTCTCAGATTTAGAAGGGAAATCAAAGATAACCTGCCCAAGCATCTATTCAGCTCAATAATCTCCTCTACAACTTATCCTTTCACATCCTTTCATAAAATCCCACTATCATATAGCCAAGTCCAATCTTTGCTTTAAGACAGCTAATGGAATTGATTCATTTATATCCCAAAAAACACTATATGAACATGAACATGAACTCTTATTTATCATTTTTCTCCATTCAGGTCTTTCTCTGATCTCATAAGCATATGGGAATGATTCTGGATTCTTAGCCAATTACAAGTTTTGGCAGATTGTACCCTCTGGAAAGGCCTATCTAAATTCAGAGAGATTTTTCACCACATGGTGGACTACCAAGTGATGACTTTTTTTAATTGGAGTAACCAGAAATCATAGTACCTCAGATTCAGAAGCAAACTCAGAAGCTCAGAAGCTGTCTAGTTCAACACAATGCTGAACAAGAATCTTCTCTGTATTATACCAGACAAGTGAAGAAGAATGCTAGTGTTATTAAACCTTCTTCTAAGGTATGGATGTAATTATGAAATACAATAATAAAAGCACCTCTTTTGTTATAATGCCATCCAGTTCAATTCAACAACAATTTATTAAGTTCCCACTAAGAGCCAGGAATTGTGCTTCAGAATCAAAAATTCATCATGGATTATTCTTTTTCTTGACACTATTCTTTGAGAAATATTCCCCAGGATACTGAAAAATAACAACTCTTGCATCATTTTCTTTGGTGTAGCTAAATGGCTTGTCCTTGTCCTCTAAGCTCTCAGCCGGCCCTCCTAGCCACACCAGTGACTCTAGCTCTTCATCTTTTTTTAATACATCACTAGCCATCTTCACAAACTCATGGTCCTTCTCTGTTTTAGGGAGATAAAGGAGAAATAGATATGTTCTCTACAGTACTGAAAGGTTAGAATAAGTCCAATCTAGTCCAGTCTATTTTAAAACTGAAGAATTTATATGACTTGATCAAGGTGACAGTAAAACAGGTAAACACAAAGGAGGACTTGCTAGCATAGGTTCACTCTTGATCTGGTCAGACAGGAAGGACAGGAAGACAGCTTTGGAAAGGTTAATTATCTTACTTTAGTTTAGTCTTCTCAAAAGAGTTGGTGATAATGGGAGCACTAACTCCTACAGCAATCCTTAATCACCCTTCTTGCAGAGGCCAGTGTGAAGAGGGGGATAACTACCCCTATATCTTGATGGGGTCAATTGGGATAGGCAGGTGTACACTCTCCTAAATCCCCACAAGCCTCAATAGGGGTCAGTTGAGGCAAACACAGATTCTCCCAGGTCTTGATTGGAGCTGATCAAGGCATACACAGCATTTCAGCTGGTGCATTCAACTATAAGGCTTCCCCATCCACTGACCAGAGCCCAACTGCTTTAATAGGGAAACAGACAAAAAAAGGTATATTGCCAGCAATAACCTCACAAATTTACATTATCTCACTATTATATCTCACTGCACAGTAACAGTGGATATTTACAATTCAAGCACAAATGTTTATATTATTTATCATTATATAACACTGCCCAAGCGTAGTGAAATTGTTTAGAACTGTGATCATGAGAACTCATATCTAACACCTAGGAACAAGAGATTGTTATGGCTATGGATCCTGGGAACTAAACTATAAGAAAGAATAATAAAAAACCCACCTTACACACACTTAAATTCACCTTGCATATAGTGACACTGGTCATAACTGTAATAGGCAGGAATAGAGACCAAGACCTTTGACTGAAAATCAAACTTCTTTTTTCACTGAATCTCATTGATATTACAAATAACTCTAAGTGATCTAGATAATTGAGATCATAGTCTCTAGATGAATGAACAAATGAATGAATACAAAACGTATTAAACTCATTGCTCATAAACTGCATTGTGGTCTGCAATACTCTAAATGTCCTAGATAGATTAAAATGTAATTGGGAAATATTGAATTGAAATGCATGAAAGTAGAATAAAAGGGGGGCGGAGCCAAGATGGCGAAGTAGAAAGACTCACATTTGCTAGCTCCGAACCCACAGCCCATAGATTTCCTGTAAAAAGAACTCCTGACAAATTCTGGAACAGTGGAAGCCGTGCAGCAACACAGTGAAGGAGATTTCCGTTACAGAGAGCCCTGAAAAACCGACCACCGCAAAGGTAACCCGGATGGCAGCAGAGCCCTGCCCTGCGGAGACCTTCCCTCCCTGCCCCAGATGCACCACACTGAGAGGAGCGAGCAGGGCCCAGAAGGCATCAGGGACCTGAATCTCCGGCGGCCACGAAGGTCCCTCCACCCACAGACTCACAGGTCAGTGAGAGAGATGGGATGAGAGGGAAGCAGGGTATCTCTGGGACTCGGACCCCCTCGGGAAGCGGCGACCACGGCAGAGGCAGAAGCCGCTTGCCCAGAGGCCCCCAGAGCAAGCAGGAGCTCCACCCCAGCTCCATTACAAAAGATCTCTGCATAAACCCCCTGAGGGAACTGAGCCTGAGAGGCGGCCCTGCCCCCGCCTGAGAACTAGCAGATAAGCTCCCATTGAAGAGCAGTCAGGCCTGCTGCCAAAAGCCCTGAGGCTGGGGAGAAGCATTTGAATCTCAGACCCCAAGCACTAGCTGGGCGGACCTAGGCCTGGGGTGGAGAGGACTCTCAGAAGTCAAGTAACTGGCTGGGAAAATGCCCAGAAAAGGGAAAAAAACTAAGACCATAGATGGCTATTTTCTTGAGAAGATGATTCCTCCATTCCTCTCTGACGACGACGAAGAGATATGCTTACCATCAGGTAAA
>CM053773.1:159252335-159282352 GCA_028658325.1 Potorous gilbertii | reverse complement strand
GGGAGGGATGATAGAAGAGAGGGCAGATTGGTGATATGGGTAATTAGAATGTCCTGTGTGTCGGGGAAGGGGGAGGGGACAAATGGGGAGAAAATTTTGGAACCCAAAATCTTGTGAAAATGAATGTAAAAAGTTATATAAATTTATTTTTAAAAAAAGTAGAATAAAAAACAGATAATGTTGATGTTTGGTTTGCTAAGTCAACAAGCAGGGATCCTTACTGTATGGTTTAATGACTCTGGGTTTTTTAAATTATTTATTATTTTATTACTTCTAATATTCATTAAAAAAATAAGCCCCAAATTCTGTCCCTTCCTCCAGTTCCTTCCCCACCCCATTGAGAAGACAAGCAAATCACCGAAATCTAAAGACAAATATGGTTGAAGCATATTTTCTATGTGCCACGCTTAAGCAACCACTGGAAATTCAAATAGGAAAAGTTAGACAGCCCCTGCTTTGAAGAAGCTCATGTTCTGCTTACGGAAACAAGACGCAAAAGAAAGTTCAACTACAGAACAGATGAGAAAACTTTGAAATCCTAGAGGTAAAGCATAGAAGACAAATCCTAGGACATAATTAAGTCAAAGTCTAGAGGCAGTGGATGATGGCTAAGACCTTACCATCTTCCATCTCATCAGTAAAAATGAGTGACTCTGAGTTTCATCCAAGAAATCTGAGCAGCCAATTAGCTTAATTGGGTTCTGGGCAGCATGGTTGAGGAAGGGGTTGGACTTTCACTGACTCTCCCATAATCAGAAGAGAGAGAAGTAAAAAGGTGAGGAGGGAACCACTAGGGTCTGTCCATGGTGATGATAGGTCTTCCTATTGTCCTGTCATCCTAAATTTGTTTAAAAGCAATATCACCAAAAACCAAATATAAATATGATCCATACAGAAACCCCAGTTTCTACTGTTGTTTATTTGATTTATCATTTGGCAAGTCATTTTAATCTCTGGATCACTTTTTTAATTCACTAAATGAAAGTAACAAAATATGCTCCATATACTTCTCAAGACTATGTGGCAAAAGGGGCTTTATAAATTTGAATATTGATGATTTCAATATCAGCTACTAAGAGATGGAGAGATTTTTAGCTTCATGATTTTCTAGAAATTTCCTTCAGTAAAGAGTTTGACAAAATACTGCCTTTCTACAGTTTTTTGAACTATGTATCTTCATTTGATCTGATGACTGAGCAGTGGTGCTTTTTCTGTAACCTGCTAATTGGATTATTATTCACACCTGCCCAGGTTGGGGGCCTCATTTACATGTTCCTGGTATTGCTATTAAAATTCAAGTCTTCATCTAGTAACTTTGGAGGGTGCTGTCTTTGTCATGTTTTTCTTAGTGGATGAGAATACAAAGAGTGAAAAGGAACATAGAAAATAATTTCTAAAAAAAAAAAGCCTGGAGGAGGGGGCCCTTGCCTGCCTTGGGTCAATTTTTAATTAAAACAGATACAGTGGGGTAACACTCAGGGTACTGTGTGCCTCAGCCTTTGGCTGAAAAATGTGCTGCTGCATTTCTGCTTTTCCATTTGATTCAGGAAATTACAGGGCAGTTTACAAGACAGCTGGAGAAGAAAGGGACTTACTGGTACAGGGAAATGCATAAAATATGTCAATCTTTGACTATAAGAGCCATGAACAATAGAAGGCAGAGATTTAACCCAAAGAATGATTTGATCAAATTAATCAAAAAGTAGAGATTTTAGTGATGCATTTGAGAGAAAATTGAGTTGCCAGGGTGCTTCTTTGTGCCCAGTGAGGGAAGGGCTAGGCAATCTTGCTTTCTCTATTTGAAATAGCCTCCAGATTTTTCAATGTTATCATTTGAGCTGAATTTTGAAGGAATTTTAAGAGACAGTGAGGATACCAAAGAACATTTCAGACATGGAGAAGAACCAGTGAAAAGGCTCAAAAAGGGAAGGCAGATGAGCAGGAAGAACATTGCCATAAAGGGGTGAGCCAGTGGAAAGGAATAGTGAAAGGAGATGGATAGCAATGAGTAAGAAACAGCACATAGGCCAGCATAGTCGCTATCATCCTGGGATAGATGATCTATTTATCTATTATCAGTCTTTAGGAACTTCTGATCAATTTATTCAGTCCTGGAAACTCTCCTTTAACAAAAAGAACTATATAAAACCTGACCATGATTAGTCAAAAAATTGTGAATATTTGACATAGAAAAGAATCTTTTAGAGGGAGCAGGATTGCTATATTTAAAATATATTGGAAGATCTATCATGTGAAAGTGGTACCAGAATTGTTCTACTTGGCCTCAGAGGAAGGAACTAGCTAGGAAAAAAGGTGTTGAAGATATAGAGATGGTTTAGTCTCAATATAAAAAACAAAATCTTCCTAATAATACTACTAATAGTAAATACTAATGAACTATCCAGAAGCCCCAGGACTGGGAGGTAGTGCTGTACGACCAGTTCTTGTTGATACCATGATGGGTCTTGGTCAGCAATATTTTCCTCTCTATAAGCTCGCAAGCTATTGCCTTAATAGTTCTTTATATAATTTTTCTGTAAGTCATGAACACCTGCTTATATAATTCAAAGAGTCCATCTTCTTCCCTTTTTCAAAAATTGGAACAGCATGACAGTCTTCATCCCTGCAGCATGCATGCTATTCTCCACAGTCTTTCAAAGATCACTTACAGTGGCTTCTCAATCCCACCCACCAAGTCTGCATGCCTTATTATGTCATCCTGGGCCTGATGATTTAAATTTATTGAGAACAGCTAGACTGCATTGACTTTGTCTTCTGTCTATTAGTGAAAGCAGTCAGTATACAAATCAAGTAGTTCTGCCTTCCCTTTGTTATATAGTACCATTGCCTCATCAATCTAATATAGTAGGACCCTCAATTCGTCAATAAAACCAGGTGGGGGGCACAGTAGAAAGAGAGGGGTTGTTGTAAGTATCATAAGGTAGTAATGTAAAGCACTTAGCACAGTGCTCGGCATGTAGTAAGACTAACATAAATGTTACCTGTGATGCTGATGATCCCTATTTTAGAGATGACAAAACTGAGGGAGAAGGAGGTTAAATGACTGCCCAGGGTCATGTAGCTAGGAAGTGTCTGAGGTTGGATTTTCCAGACACTCATCTACTATACTACCTAGCTGCCCCAATAATCACAACTATTTCACAAAATTGCCATTAGCATCAAAGGAGATTATATTTGCAAAGCACTTGGCACATAGTGGGCTCTATTATAATAAATTTTCATTCCCTTCAACTTTCCCTCCACCCAGGATTATTGTGACAATAAAATGAGATTACATGTGTAAAGCAACCTTTAAAGTTCTGTATAAATGCTAGTTCTTGCTATTTTTATTGTTTCTTCACTTCAGCATAGTAGGACTGGGTTTTCTGATGATCTTCTGGACCCCAGTACAACTTTATGAATAAACTTTCTTCTTAACATTCCTTGCTTGGCTCACTTCATTTTGAATTTAGTATTCTGGACACAGTGAGTGGACTATGGCTCTATTTTGTATTCACTCTTGGTTATTTGCCCTTTCTGTTATATGTCCTTTTAAAATTCAACTTAGTGAATGAATTCCCTGTGCATCCACATAAGTAAGTGTCTTCACCTTCCCTCTGGAAGTATTCATGTTTATGTTGTCAGAATTTCCTTCTTGAGAGTTTCATAATCCTCTTGGCACAACTTCCTCTCTTCTTTCTCATGTTGTAGAAAAATCTGTAACTTTCACCTAATTGGCCCTTGTTCTCTCCTGTGGGAATAAGCAGAATATATTTAATCCCTCTCCCACAGTCTTTCAAATATTGGAAAACAACTGTTAGGTTCTCACTAAATCTTTGCTTCCCCTGCTCCTCATCAATCAGGATCCTAAAGTTGTAGGCAGGCAGGATCCATGGGCTATTAGAGATAGATGTAAAACCCTAAATTTCATTTCCAAAAAAATCACATAAGCAACTAAAGGATGGGGAAATGTGGCTAAAGGGAAATTTAGAATATATCCAGATACTGAAAACTTAAAATGAATCAAGAATATAACTGCATTTGTGACTGGATTTTCTACCGTGTTCCCAAGCAATACGTTTTCTCTTTCCCCACAATGTCCCCAAGTCTTCCTCCATTAGAATGTAAATTCTTTGAGGACAGGAGTTGTCTTTCTTCTTCCTTGTATTTGTATCCCTAGTATTAGGGGCAGCTAGGTGGTGCAGTGCATAGAGCACCAGTGCAGGAGTCAGGAGGACCTGAATTCAAATCTCACCTCAGGCACTTGACACTCACTACCTGTGTAACTTTGGGCAAAGTCACTTAAACCCAGTTGCCTCATCCTGGGTCATCTCCGGTCATCCCGATGAATATATCTGGTCACTGGATTCAGATGACTCTGGAGGAGAAGTGAGGCTAGTGATCTGCACAGCCCTCCCTCACTCAAAGCAAAGTCAAGAGCAAGTCATGTCGTCATTCCTCTGATGGCATGGTCTTCTTCGGAAAGAAGGATGAACACACATCCCTAGTATTTACCCTAGTGCCTAACTCATAGTAAGTGCTTAGTCAATGTGTGTTTCCTGTGGTTTGCTTGTTGCCTGGCATGCCATTCCCCAAAAATCACTTGGTGCTTTAAGAAAGTCGCAGAGTGTACAAAACACACAAGGTAAATAACATCAGACAGGTTAGGCCTGTCATGTGGAAAGATTTGACATTTTTTAGCTTGGTCCCATAGGACATAACTTGGAAGAATGGGGAAAGTTGGAGAGAGATGAATTAAGGCTTGCTCATAAAGAAAACTTTTCTTACCTTTAAAACATAAGGATGCCTTCAGAGGTATCCTTCATTTGAAGACTTTAGGCAGAGGCTGGATGTCCTTAAGAGCAGGAACTAGCTGCCTTTCATTCCCAACACTTACTGTAGTCCATGACACATAATTAGCAATAAATGTCTTTTTTTCATTCATTCTTTCCATCCTTCATTTATTCATTCTTTCACATATGGCAAGTTAGTCATCAAAGCTTCAAATGCTTTCAATATCCCTAGGATGTAGCAAAACTAAGCTAGTAGAATAGAAAACTATGAGGTACAGGAAATTTTCATTTTTTCTTCATATTCAGAGTGCTTAGCACATGTATCTATCACAAAATAAAGCATCCAATTAATAATTGTTGAGTTGAATCCAGTGATTCTTCTTTTACCATCTCCTCATTTCTATCATTTTCCTCATACCCCCTTTAGTTCTATCCTTTTCCCAGATTATTGTCTTTTGTAGACAAAAGGAGACAAAATAGGAATTCATCCTTGCTTCATCTCGCGTAATCAACCCTAAGAAATAGACCTCTCTTTTTCTTCTTGCTTCCAATATAATTTAAACGACCTTTTTGCTGACCTTGGGTTCTGTTTTGTTTTTCAAGTCTTAGATGATTGTTAGGATGACAGTACTGGAGCTGGAAGGGACCTAACATGACAATAAGCCCTCTCTACTTATTTTACACTTATGAAAATTGAGGACCAGGGAGGTCAAGTGATTTAGCTAAACTCATACATGTGGTGAGCATCAGATCTGAACTCAGGTCATCTGACTTTAACATCTATACTCTTGCCACTGTATCATATTGCCTCCTAATCTTGGAATTTAGCCTTCTGGATACTAATTGCTCCTTTACAATTCCCACCCTTGCTTCCTTTTTTCATCTGCTTCCCTTTCGCTAGTTATTAGAAGCCAGTATTTCTTCTTAGTTTTCTACTTCCATGTTTCCTTAGCATCCTGTTTTGCCTTAAGGACTAGACTTCCTGTTAGAACTATTAATACAATGATGATGACAAAGAAGACGAAGATGATGAAGAAAAGAGGAAGGAGAAAGAAAGAAGGAAGGTAAAAAATAAGAAATAGGTAGCATTTATGTAACGTCTACTAAGTGCCAGGCACTATGCTAAGCACTTTACAATTATAATCTCATTTGAACTTCACAACACCCTGGGAGGTATGCACTATTGTTATGCCCATTTCATTAATAAGGAAACCAAAGCAGAGGTTGTGATTCACTCAGTGTCACAGAACTAGTTAGCGCCTCTTCCTAGAATTAGTGTTTAATCTCCTGGACCACTTAGCTTTCGAAAAACTTGTGTTCAAAATCTGCCTCTGACACATGGTGACTATATGACCATGGATCACTTGAACTCTCAATGATTCACACAACTCTTTTAGTCTACAATTTGTGCTCTGTCTCTCTGGCTTCTTCCCTGATTGGTTGGTTCCTCTGGAAACCTCCATTTAAAAAATAAACATCACCCCAGATAGCCTTGTCTTCTTTCTTCTCTGAGTTGCATTTCTGACTCTTGACAGGTTAATAAGGAGTGACCTGGAGTGAGCAGAAACTTGAAACAAACCAATCAGTGGGCTAATATAATAATTCAGATATAAGGTGATGAGGGCCTGAACCAATGGGGTAGAAAAGTCAGAAGAGAGAAGGGAGCACACATCACAGGTGTTACAAAGGTAATGTCAAGGAAAGGTAAAATCAATAGAACTTTTCAGCAAATTGGACATAAGAGAAGAGAGAGAGACAGAGACAGAGACACAGAGAGAGACAGAGAGAGACAGAGGCAGAGAGACAGAGATAAAGACAGAAACAGAGAGACAGAGAGAGACAGAGATAAAGACAGAGACAGAGACAGAGAGAGACAGAGACAGAGAGAGACAGAGAGAGAGAGAGAGAGAGAGAGAGAGAAAGAGAGAGAGAGAGAGAGAGAGAGAGAGAGAGAGAGAGAGAGAGAGAGAGAGAGAGAGAGAGAGAGAGAGAGAGAGAGAGAGAGAGAGAGAGAGAGAGAGTTAGGATGTGAGCCTGAGACTTGGAGCATGATGGTGACCTGAATAACAGGGAAATTAAGAATGGGAATTTTTGAGGAACAGAGGCAATACAGTTTTGAACCTAAGTTTCAGTTTAGGAAGTCTACAGAACATCCAGTTTGAGATGACTATTAGTTCGTTGGAAATCTAAGTCTAGAGATTAGAAGAGAGGTGAGGAATGGATGAGATCTAAGAACCATAAGCATAGAGAAGATTCATGGGAGTTCATGTGAGTTAATGAAATAGGATAAAAGGAAATGAGAAGTGTGTTCAAGACAGTCCCTGGGAGACATCCATGGTTGAGGGCATGACTTGGATGAACATCTAGAAAAGGTAACTAAGAAAGAGTGATTTGACAAGTAGGAGAAGCAGAGTTAAAGAATGTTACAGAAACCTTGAGAGACGAGAGTACCAAGGATAACAGGGTGATTGTGTCAGAAGCTGTAGAGAGGTCATAAAGGATAAAGATGGAGAAAAGACCATTAGATTGGTGATTAAGAGATCTTTAGTAATGTTGGAGAGAGTAGTTTCAATTGCATGATGAGTTCAGTAACTAGGCTATGGAAAATTAACAAGAGTTAAAAAGAGCATCAACTTTTGGCTTTTTTCTTGAAGAGAATAACAACAAAAGAGATGAGAAATGTGGAATGATAACTAGTGAGAATGAACAAATAAAATGATTTGTTAAAGATGGGGAAAGCATAGGCATGTTCATAGTCAGTTCTTCTATTCATCCTTTGGTTTTGAAAAGGATCAGTGACATCACGGGCTGATGTCTTGACTTGTGCATGAATTGGATTTCAGTGAGGCAGAATTGCACAAATTCATCGGTCTCACTCCCTCTTCCAGACTCCAAAAAATCCAGTGGCAAAACAAAAGTCATGATGACTTGGATGGCCCAGGATGAAGTGGTTGAACTTGGTATTTTTGATGTCTAACCAAGATTTAGGTGCTTTGTTCAGCTGCCTTCATAGATGTTGGAACAAACTATACCCATCTTCCCATTTGACCAGGGGAATATTTCCTGTACTCGGAGTAAATATTCCCCTAACTAAGACAACAGATTTGAAACCTGTCAGTTACCATTGAACTGGGTTAGCCCATTGACTGAGACAGTTTTACTGGGATGTGACTGCTGCATGTGCTACAGCTTCTTGGAGCTTTATATATAATCACTAGGAATGCAGTCAGTAATCAGAATGAGACTGAAAATAAGTGGAAGAGCCTTCTCATTTTCCCCTTCCCTCTTCTCTCCTCTCTTCTTCTGTTACTTTTCTCCTTTTCCTCCTCTCACCTTTATCCTTCTCTCTTATTCCCTTATCTTTCCTTTCTTTCCCTCCTTTTCACTTCCCTCCCTTTTTATTTCTTCCCCTCCAATATTCTTCACTTCTTTCCTCTTCACTCTTTCAGTTCTTCCATGTCCCCTTCCTTTACTTCCCTGTTCTTTCCTTGCCATCTCTTCCTTCTTTTACAGGTGGGAAGGACATAGACTAAAGCTTGATAGATGACAAAGGATTAATTTTTTCTATTAGAGTGGTTTAGTGAAAGAATCAAATCTATGTCCTCTGACAAATGCATGTGTTTCGTTCCTCATCCAAGCTTATATGTGTGAAGATTTGTACAGAGAGTATCTGTGAGATTTCACAAACCCTTGAGTATCATTTGGATCAATACCTGGGATTCATGGGTCCAAAAGAGAATAGGACAGGCCACTGAAAAAATGGGAAATTGAAAAATGCATTTGTGAAAGAAACTATGATGCGATGCCGTGTCACTAGGATAGAACATGGACAGATATGCCAGGTATACTTTTATCAGCAATCTAAATTAGGTTACTTAAAAGCCATCCTTGATCAGAATTATCTCTCCCAACAATGCCACTATTAGAGTCATTAATTAAAGCTTTCCTCAAGTGAATACACATTTTCATAATATGAGCTTGTAAATACCAGTTACAATTTATACTATAGTTTGTTTATTGTTGCTCCTGTTTTGATCTACCATCTTATCCCTATCCCTACACCTACCACTAACACCAGAAAATTATTGAGAACACCACCAGTGTGTGTCATTCCATTATTGGTTCATTAGTGCCTAGCGCAAGAAATAAAGACATTATATTACATTATATACCCTCAGAAGAGTAATATCTTCACTAGAATGGTCAAGAATCCTAGATCTGTGTAGAATAAAATCCATAAGGAGTCTTATATATTATTCAATTCAATCTTCTCACTTCATTTCCAAGGATGTGGAACCTCAGTGCAGTATTGTTTTTGATCAAGCCAGTATGGCATAGTTGATACAGCAATGTAATCAGGAACCTGCTTCAAATTCCACATCAGACATTTACCTGGGCGAATCATTTTCCTTCTTTGAGCCTTGGTGGGGATGGTATAATAGCACCTAGCTCACAAGGCTGCAATGATCAATTGGAATGGTGTCTGTAAAACACTTTGCATGTCCGCCCCCAACAAATACACACTCACTTTTAAAGTCAGATTTCCCTCCAATTTCATAGATACAATGCATTTTTCATGAGGAACTTCCTCTCCAAAAGAATTTAGCACCTTCTCTGCAGAGAAGCCTAGAACATTAAGAGATTAAGTGACTCGTCCAGTGTCACACACAACCAGTATTTATCAGAGGCAAAACTTATACCCAACTCTTTCTGACCCCTCAATAGCTTTGTATACATTATACCATGCTTCCTTCCTAAAGAGCTAAATAAATGAAAGCTGTTATTTTATTATGTTAATAAAAGATAATCCAATTATGTTGTCTTATAGTCATAGTCAAATGTTCATTTTACAGCTACTCCAGTTTCATTTCACTGAATGATGTGGGCACTCCTTCATACTTTCCCTGGCTTTCACTCTGAATCTCTGGACTTCTCCCATTTCCCAGCAGTCTTCCTATGAGGGAAAATCCCTCTATCCCTGCAGCCTTGTTCTCTGATTAGTGTATTTTTCCTGGAACCCCTATTTTGAGGAAGTGCCTAAGCTAGCCCAGCGCTCACTCTTTTTTATGGGTATCTAGACTCATATTGAATAGAGTGCTAGGCTTGGGGTCAGGAAGACTCCTCTTTCTGAGTTCAATTATAGCCTCAGACACTTAACTATCTGTGTGATCCTGGATCAGTCACTCAACCCTGTTTGTCTCAGTTTCTTCATTTGTAAAATGAGCTATAGAAGGAAAAAGCAAACCACTCCAGCATCTTTGCCAAGAAAACCCCAAATGGGTATCACAAAGGAACAGACATGATTGAAAAAATGACTAAACAACTTCTTCTTTTTGAATGTAAGCTCTTGAGGACAGGGACTGTCTCTCTTTTGGCTTGTATTTGCAACAATTAGCACAGTGCTTGATATATAGTAAGTGTTTAATAAATGCTTATTAGCTTGACTTGTTGACTACAAGTATTTGCATTTTAGCGAGAAACTTCTAGACACACATAACTATATAATATATTTTTCTAGAGTTTAAGCTTTCATATATATATATATATATGTACATATATATGTATATATATGTACATATATATGTATATATATATACACACACACACACACATAGGTGCCAAAGGACAGTTACCTTTAACCATATGAATTAGTTTTTGCCAAAATACCTACCTCATTACCATACTACTCAGGCCTTCAGAAGTATGATAGAGAATAATCCTGTGAATCATTGGAACAAGTCTCTCCTTTTCCACTCCTCCTGAATCTCAAATTCTCTTTCTTGTTCTCCCTGTCCATTCCCAAGAGTAAAAATCATAGCAAAATTCATTTTCCATGCCTGATCACTGAATCTGTATATGCTTCTATTTATCTGTAGTACTCAGTGATAGTGACTTATTTGTGGCTAATGTTATTTCCTATTTAAGGATAGTACTTCCAAGAGGTGAGCACATGGCTAATAACTTCCACAGGAAAAAGGAAGCAAGTTCATCTGATTTTAACAAAGTTTCTCTAATGTAACACATTACTTTCTCTCCACAATAAGCATTATCCTTTCCCCTAAATGTTCCCCTACTCCTACTTTTCCTATTACTCTAAAGGGTATAACCATCCTCCTAGTCCCTCAAGTTTGTAGCCCAGGAGTCATTCCGAATTCTTCATTATATCTTACTCCCCATGTCCAAGTTACTGCCAAGACCTATTGATTTCACCTCTTAATATGCCCCTTTTCTCACCTCTGACACTAGCACCACCTTAAGCATACATCCTCAACACTTCATGCCTAGATTATTGCAATAATTGGTTGGTGGTTCTGCCTGACAACTTTTCTTGCATTCAGTCACTAAAGTGATTTTCCCAACATGCAGGTCCAGTAATGTCCTCCCCATAGTCCCCTCATTTAATAATTTCCTGTGGTTCCTTATCAGCACCAGAATCAAATACACTCCAGTGTTCAAAGCCCTTCATAAGTTAGCCCTTCTTATCTTTTCAGTCTCTTATTCTTTACTCCCTTCACTTATTCTTTGATCTAGTGATGTTGACTTTCTGACTATTCCACAAGTAAGACGTTCTGTCTCTCAGCTCCAGGGATTTCATCTGGTGGTCTTCTCTGCCTAGAATGTTCTCAGATTACTGGATCCAATTAAAATCCCAAATTCTATAGGAAGCCTTCCCCAATTCCTCTTAATTTCAATACATACTTGTATATGTGAAATCAATAGGTCTTGGCAGTAACTTGGACATGGGGAGTAAGATATAATGAAGAATTCGGAATGACTCTTAGGCTACAAACTTGAGGGACTAGGAGGATGGTTATACCCTTTAGAGTAATAGGAAAAGTAGGAGTAGGGGAACATTTAGGGGAAAGGATAATGCTTATTGTGGAGAGAAAAAGTGATGTGTTACATTAGAGAAACTTTGTTAAGATCAGATGAACTTGTTTCCTTTTTCCTGTGGAAGTTATTAGCCATGTGCTCACCTCTTGGATGTACTATCCCTAAATAGGAAATAACATTGGCCACAAATAAGTCACTATCACTGAGTACTACAGATAAATAGAAGCATATACAGATTCAGTGATCAGGAATGGAAAATGCATTTTGTTATGATATTTACCCTTGGGAACGGACAGGGAGAACAAGAAAGAGAATTTGAGATTCAGGAGGAGTGGAAAAGGAGAGACTTGTTCCAATGATTCACAGGATTATTTGTTGTTTCCGATTTATCCGGTATATAGCTTGCTTTGTACATATTCTTTTTCATGTTGTCTCCTTTATTAGACTGTAAGCATCTTGAGGTCAGGGAATTTTTTTTCCTCTTTTTGTATTTCTGGCACTTAGCATAGTGCCTGGCACATAGTAGAGCCTTAGGACATGTTTATTGACTGATCCATTGGCATTTACCACATTCCACCAATCTTGTCGCACCCCTTTTTTAAAACATTGTCTATACTTGTTCTATTCCTATATCCTCATGAATGGACTGAATCCTTTATTTGTCTCTAGATATTTTCTAACAACGTCATTGTTTTTTCATCTTGAACTGCAAACATGTAGAGGGCAATGGTTATATGTTTAGCTTACTCTGTGCAGTGTCTAGTAACAAGATATTGGCAAACTTATACATCCTAAACTAGGGCAGTGAGGTGGCACAGTGGACAAAACTGGGTCTGCAGTCAGGAAGTCTCATTTCCCTGAGTTCAAATCTGGCTTCAGACATTTACTAACTATGCAATCCTGGGCAAGTCACTTAACCTCAGTTGCCTTAGTTCCTCATCCATAAAATGATCTGTAGAAGTAGATCACAAAACATTTCAGTGTCTTTGCCAAGAAAACCCTAAATAGGGTCATAAAGAGTCAGACATGACTGAAATAACTGAACAAAAGTTTGTATACTAAATGTTCTGTAATGTTGGATTGAGTTCATTCACTATTGGAACAATGGGCCTAGGATTCATTACAGAATAGTGCCTCTGCACTTTTTTGCAGCACAGAAACAATCTGTCTGAAGAGAAGGTGCAGATCAGGAAAGAAACATCCTCAGAGCAAAGATAGTGTCACTTTAAGGAATCCAAAATTAGCTTGTGAACACACAAACTCAATGGTCTCTTCATACTACATTGTACTTCACAAGCAGTGTGTGTCCACACGAGGGGAAAAATCTCTGAGAGAATCAAAGTTTTCATTTTAGTAGCTATTGCTTGAGATGCCAAATGCATTAGAAAGCTGAGCTGAGTCACAGATGGAAAAAATTTGACATATTGTGACCTTAAATAGTTCTCATCATACAGACCCATTGCAGTCCATCAAAATCTAAGATATGCATGATCTAAAAGGCTATTGGCTCAATAATGACAGAAAGTGTTTCCTCTTTTGCTCTAATATCAGAGTTAGGGCAAGATCTTTTATTACTCTGATTTGCCCTAAATCAAGCCTTGTGTCAAATCATCTCAGCTTGTCTATAGCATTGTGACAGCTATTTACTCTAAAAAATAATACATCCTTCAATACAGAATGTGACTATTGCTACATTCCCTCCTTTTATCCATCCAAATTTTCCCAGTTCTCCAAGGTCTATAATAGGTCAAATTTCTCAATAGTGTACATAAGGCAGCTGCTTAATGAATACTTCTTTAATTGAATTGGCTTTTATTCTCACCTTAAAGAACTTCAGAACTACCCCTGACTTTAATGATTTCTCTGTTCATGAATGCCTCCTACCTTACAGTGAAAACACTTACTCTCTGCACTGTTCAAGTAGGCACTACAGAAGAAAGTATAGTACTTGGAATCTGATCCATCATGACCATTTGCTTACTCTGTGACATTAGGTAAGTGGCTTAGCTTCTTTGATCCTCAGTTTCCTTATCTATGCACTAGGGTCCCTCACAGGGTCAAAGAACTTTATAAAATACACAGTGGGAAAAAATATGGGCAATAAAACTCCTGACAGTTCAATGTAGCATGGTAGATAAAGAGTTGATATTGGAGTTAGGAAGATCTAAGTTAAAATTCTACCTGCTCGGTTACCAAGGGTAACGTTAAATAACCTCCTAGTTCTCACAGATATATCTATATATTATAGGCAATTGTTATCACAATATCTCTAAATTAAATCATTGTGTCAATGGATGAAATTTCTACATTGATGAAATTACAGATCTACATCCCAGTCTTCCTCACCACATCTTCAATTTTTTGTATTAAATCACAATTTATACTTTTCATCATTCTTCTTTATTCATTCATGAGGGATGATGATATGGTAGATAGAATTGTAGGGATGAAGTCTTAAATAATGCACTCTCATATCCCATCTCCGACCCTTACTGAGCTTCCAGGGAAAGTCATACTCTCTATGTGTCTGAGACCATTTCTTAAGACTTAGTTACTGAACTATAGAACGGTTATAACTTATGGTCACAGAGGGCATTCCTCACCATGATAAAGTCACACAAAATCAGTTTCTTTTCTAGTCTCCTGACTTTAACTTTACAATTCCATGAGCGTTTATTGATGTTCCAGTCCAATTCAGCCACCATTAAGTACTCTTGATCTGCAAGGCATTGTGTTAAATATTCAGGAAAAAAAAATCCCCCAAAATGACTTTTGAGTTCTAGAAGTTGACATTCTATATAATGTGCAAACATTAACATATACATCATAAACCGCAAAGGGCCAGAGTACTAATAGCCAGAGGAGTTCCTAAAGGCTTCCTGTAGGAAGTGTCTCATGAGTTGAGCTTTGAATAAAGACAAAGCTTCCTAAAGTTAGATGCTTTGAAAGAATGCAGTCCAGGTGGTGGACTGGACTCTTAAGAAGGCATATGTGCAAATTTAGAGGAGCAAGAGAGGTCTAAACAAACAAAAAAAAATAGAACCTTGTGTTCCTTTAGCTGTATGAGCATGAGAAAATTAGAGGGGATAAAGAAGATAGTGAGCTTTTGAAGTGACTTTCAAGATGATACTGCCAACAGAAATTCATTCAAGGGAAGGATCTAGTTCAAGTGACTAGAAGATGATTTCAGTTTTAAATACTTTGGGTCCAATATGCCAAGGTAACCATCAGGTAGAAATATCCAGGAGGCAATCATAAAAGCAGGTTCAGAGCTCAAGAGAGAGATGTCAGGTCTAAACAACACCAGCACTATCTGGAATAAAATAACAATTTATTTTTATAATTTGATTTATTTATTTGTTTATAATTCCTCTCTGGTCATTTTGACCTTCTCGTTCTTTTTCCTCCCTTTGTATCCCTAATACATTATCAAACAAGATAATGTATATAAAGTATTTTAAACCTTAAAAAGCTACATTCATAGGATCTCTTGTTCTTTTACTGTTGTGATTAAGCTGTTATTAAAGGGCCTTGCCCATGGCAGGCGTTGAATAAATGCTTGACTTGAATTAAGTTGACCCAACAAATTTCATACTAGCTCCCAACAGTGTGTTCAGGGAGGACTAGCACCTCTGGTATTTTCTGAGCCCATTTCAGGACCCCTCATTCACCTTTGGTGTCCACCTTTCACCCAGCACTAACTGAATCTCAAAGAAGCTGTAGCATGCCTAGTGGCCATGCCCCAGCAAACCTTCTCAGAAGATGGGTTAAACCAGGTCGAGGATAACTAACAGACTTCAAACCCCTGATTGAGGTAGTGAGAGGGATGTCTGCCCCAAGCATGTGAGGATTTTTTCTGATGGAAGGAGCCAATGAGAACAATTTGAATGAACATTCATGAAGGCTGCCAAAGTAGATGCTGTGGAGCACTTGAAATTTAGTCAGACATTGAAGATGCCAAAGATTTTGGAAGGAAATGATGACTTTGCACTGGCCTGCCTTACTTCAAATTTACATGCAAGTCAAGATATCGTTGATCCTCTTAAAAACAAAGGATCATCACCATCACCAACAACAACACAGACCAGGAGATCCTTATAAATGTACCTTTTCATTTACACAAAAAACACATTAATCCTATCTTGTGTTAGTGGCAACTGCCTCTGTTAGAACAGTGCTCATATAATTTATCATACCAGATTAGCAGATGCTGTGAGAGCATAGTTATTGACTACCTTGTCCCTTCCCCCTTAAAACCACCTATACAACAAATTCTCTTAATGCTGGTAATCACATAGCCTCTTTTTAAGTTTTCATTGGGTACATCCCTGATATGATCTGAGTAGCGACAGACTGATGGTTAGAGATATGATAAGAAATAAAAGAAATTTTCTAAATCCAGGTCAGCTAGCTGCCAGGAAGCAATTGCTTCAAGTGGGAGTCAAAGAAAAGTTAAACAAAATAACAAAATTGAATTCTAGCCTGAAGGCTTCTGCTTTTTTTGCTACTTGGGCTTGGTTAGGTACAGTTGTCAGCCCTTAGAGTTATGCAAACCAAAAAAAAAATTATTTTCCCATGCAAAAGAGAAGCTTATGAGTGGTTGTGCTGGAGGAAAAGGTAGCAAAGAATAAACAGAAAATAAATAGATCTGGTAACAGAGAGAAACTCAGTGAATACCCAGAAAAGTTAATGAGATACTTAGCAGAGAGGACATAGTGAAGATGCAGCATTCACCAAAGACAGACTGCTCAGCCTGGAAGTGTTACAGTGCTTAAGAGAGAGAAACTTGATAACTTTACTAGAGGATGCATGTATTTGTCACTCTTCAGTGTTATAGGCATGAGTTTCTCTGGCTGTTTATGCACTTTGACTATGAATTTCGTTCCAATATGTGCCACACATGTTCTCTGGCTACATGTATTACCTACATGAATATTCCCTGATCATATATGTTCCTTACATGTGTCCACTCCTTCACTGGTTAAATGAAAATGTAGGATAGTACAATCACTGTATTTTCTTGTTATTTCATTTATTTAACTATTTGATTAAGTGTAATTTACTTTGAATGAATATGTCCCTTCTCATTGACAATGAAAATGAATATTTAAATATCAGCTACTGGGCTATGATTTTGAGTGAAATTTACAGAATGACTTGAACCTGGGGTAGTTTTATGTTGGTTCACATGTGCAGAAGACCCTGTGTGCTACACTTTAACATTAAATTCTAGAGCTAGGAAATACCATAGAGGTTATCTCATCCCTGATGATATACTTGAACCAAAATCACAATGAAAATTTTAATGATGTGTTCTCTAAGTAGAGAAATGCCAGAATTATTTGGCACAAGTATGGGTCAGAGGAAATGGAAAAATGGCTTGCATAATTTTGTCAAAAAGAAACCCTCAAGGCTTGAAAAACTAAGTAATAAATTGGTTGTCAGGTGTTGGTTGCCTGACTTACCAAATAAAGGATTTATTTGTATAATTTCTCTAACTGTGGGTTGTCCATCCTTCACTTGTAAAGAAGAAATTGTGGAGTGCTTTCCTTCCTCACAAATTCTCTGGCTTTAAAACAGCAAGTAGAAGACTTTCTAGCAAAACCTAAGAGTGAACTGTTATAATCCAGTATCACAAGAGTAGAGAAGGATAAATGCCCTGATTTAAAAAAAAGAAAAGAAAATGATGGCATCTATAAGCTATAAATCAATGACTTTAATTTCAATTTACAGGAAAAAATGTAGAATTTGTTAATAAAGAGACAGTTAGTGAACACCTAGAAAAGGAATCAAAAAGTTATCACAGAGTGAAGTCAACATGATCGGATCAAAATCAGTTCATGAAAGATGAACATTTCTTTCTATCTCTTTTTTTTTTGAAAGGACTATTAGACTCATAAGGCTTGAGATGTGTTTGAACTAAATTTTACCAAAGTACTTAAAGTTGGGGCCTGTGAACCATATGATAGTGTAAGCAGGTACATTTTCAGCAGTTATTAATCATTCGATATTAGCTTGGAAAGTGCTTTCTGGAGGTGTGCTCCAGGACTCTATATTTGTCCCAAGTCATTGTATCTGTGTCTTGGATAAAGGTAAGGTATAATATTTATCAAGTGTTCTCATGACATAAAGTTAGGAGAAATAACATGTTACATAAAAGATCAGCCCTCTGCCCCACACTAGACTAGAATATTTTATTGAATGTTATGAAATGAAACTCAATATAGAAAAATATAAAGTCTCATACTTTAGTTTAAAGTATTAACTTCATAAATAAAGGATGAGAAAGTAAAACTACATTAGTAGTTGGTCTGGAAAAAATGTCTGTTATTTTTTTATGAACTAAAAGGTCCATGAGTCAGTTGTATAATACAGTGGCCAAAAAAACCCCTCTACTAAATTTTTAATCTTCCTGAAGACAGATCTAGGACTAGAGAAATGAGAGTTCCATTATTTTCTCCTCTGGATCACTTACACCTGATTAGATATACCAGGTTCAGTTATAGCCCAAACTTCATAAAGAACACCAGTTATCTGAAAAGTGTTCAGAGAAAAGCATTCAAAAGAGTTACGAACCTTCAGCCCATGCGATATGAAGGGACTTGAAGAAAAAGCACATATTTATCCTAGAGTGGAGAATATTCAGGCAACTAAATGGCATGGAGGATAAAGCCCTGGGCCTGGCATCAGGAATACTCGTCTTCCTGAGTTCCCTTCCCCCAGACACTTACTAGCCATGTGACTCTGAGGAAGTTACTTTACCCTGTTTGCCTCAGTATCCTCATTTGTAGAGCGAATTGGAGAAGGAAATGGCAAGCCATTCCAGTATCTTTGCCAAGAAAACCCCAATGAAATCATGAAGACTTGGATACAACTGAAAAGACTCAACAACAATCCAGAGGAGATTCAACTCAACAAATATTGAAGTACTTTCTAGATGAAGTCATCCTTTCCCCTCCATATCATAGACATGACAAAGATTTACTGTACACATAATGCTATGTAGACAATAAAGAATATGACAGGGCAGAAAAAATGATTGATATGGGTTAGGGCAATCAGACTAGTCTTCAACCAGGATTTAGGTGCCCAGGGATGGATAGCATTTAAATAGGTGGAGAGGAGTGTCGAAGTCTCTATAGGGAGGCAGATGATGTATGTTAACAGAGGCATAAAGACAAAAATGAAGACACCCTATGCAAACCTCCCTATACACAATCTGCATGCACATTTATACACACAAATATACACACATGTATACATTTACATATATGTAACATGTTTAGAAGATACAGTATGGTTGTAGCATAAGCGTTCTTTGAAAGAATGCCATTAGAGCAAATAAAGTTAAGAAAGTAGAGTGCTAAGATATTTTGAATCCCCTTGAATGTCTAAGAAAGTCCTAAATAAAGTAGAAGATCCAACTAACATCTTAAAGCCCTACGAGTGTGTCCAGGAAGGAGACAATGTAGACAATGCAAATAAACCGAACTTGAAGGCAGTAGTCCTGATATTTAGTCACAGTTTCACTATCATTCACCTCTTGACCTTAAAAAAGTGAATTAAAGAATGTGAGTCTCATTTTCTACATCTGAAAAATGAGGCTAGTGATACTTATTACTGTTATAAATGTCAGATAAGATAATATACATGAATATATATACATCATGTATACATTATATTATTATGATATATTTATATTATATAGAAAACTGTATTTTATGTAATATATTGCATAATATCTTAATATAGAATAAATCACATATACATAATTTTAAGGTGTTAAAAATAAAATCTATTCCTGCACTCTTTGGAGTAGCAGGGACTTTCAAAGTAATGCAGTCTGACCTCTCACCCAGTGGAGGAATTCCACCATATGGTGATCTTCTAGTCTCTACTTGAATATTTCATTCATTGACAAAATCACAATACATTCACATGAACTTAGAGGTCATCTAGTCCAACTTGTGCTAATTACCTCTAAAGATATCCCATTTCATCACTGGATGATCAGACTGTTAGGAAATTCTTCCTAATGGTAGGGTATAATCTACTTTTTAGTAACTTCCACTCACTGATTCTAGTTCTCTCCTTTGGAGTCACACTGAATATGCCTATTCTCTCTCCTCCACAACAGTCCTCTAGATTGGTGGTCTCCAAACTTTTTAAATCAGGCACCCCTATGAATAAATAAGAAAACAAACAAAAATGAGCACACTCTCCCTTTCCCAAGGTGGTCTAGAGGGGAACAAGTATAATGAGAGGGTAAGTCAGAGTTTTCCCAACTACATTTGTGAAGCTTTTGCTATGGGTGCCTGTGGTACATTTAGGTTAATAGCTGCCCTGAGGAACAAATACCTGGGGCATATTAGGAGCCTGAATTATATGGGAGGAAATTAAGTGGGGGGATGTCAGGCTATAATGGGTGAAGGCTAGGCACGGTTATGTTGGAAACAAGTTGCAAGATTGGTTATTGCATATGACTCATCCTTTTCCAGTCATTTTTTCAGGTCATGTCACAGACTGGGACCACTTTAGAGACGACCGTGATAGATAAGTGAAATTACTTCTGGTCTTTACAAATGTAGAACTAGAAAAATCACTGGTGTGGATTACGTCTAGTGCCTAATATACTTACAGAAACAAGAATAACTACAGAGGATCATTAAACATCCCACTTATTCTAGATATCCCTAATGTATAGATTTTTTAGAATGTAATCAGAGAACAACTTGTACTGTAGATTTGAATTGAACAGAGCAAAAAAAAGGAATGAGAGAAAGAACGAGTGCCATAGAAATAAAAGCAATGAAAGTACAAAAGGGGGGGGGAAGCCCACTCATTTATTAAGTTTGATTTTTTCCCCATTTTTCTGGGAAACGTATCCTCTATTGAAGCAGAATTTTCTTTCTCTTGTGTGAATGTGCAGCACTGGTGCTTGGCTGTATCGTGCTACAGTGAAGAGGGGCTTTCTCTCTCTCTTTCTCTCTCTCTCACTCTCTCTCTCCTCTTTCTCTCTTTTAGTAAGAGGGCCTATGAAAGGATGACACTGGCACATGTAGATATAGAAATCCACTTAGGACATAGAAAGAGGTGGTGTGAGTGGGCCTGTCAGCTTTGTAAGTAAATGGCTATGGGACATTTATTATTCACAGAATCACAGAATTTAAGATTTAGAATGTTCATCACCAACCCTCTTGAAAGATGCATCATGGCTAGTCAGTGGTCATGAAGTTATCCAATGATGGGGAACAACTAAGACAACACATTTGACTCTGGGGTATGAAACCTTTTTGTCATCTACCTATATCATCTATGCCTATATCTGTATATTTCTATAATATACACACATATAAATATATATATATATATATCATCAAGGATGTATGTAGTACAAGTAATATATTTATGTGTATGTATATATACACATATTTACATACATGTACATTATATGTATGCATATCCACTATATGTTTATATATGTATACATGCATGTTATAGGTATATATCACGTGTGTGTGTGCATGTGTATGTTTTTCCTGTTGTTAAGTAAAATTCACCACCTTGCACCTTCTATTTTCCTCATTGTTCTGTCCTCTGGGGAACCTAATCCCTCTTCCACATGATAACTTTCCAGATATTTACAGATAGCTTTCATGTCTTTCCCAAGTCTTTTCTCCTCTAGATTAAGCATTCCATGATCATTTGACCTTACGGTGTACCCTTGACCATCTTGGTTGCTTTCCTCTGGATACTCTATCTTATCATTATCTTTCCCCCAAAAAAGTTCGCAAAATTCAGCACAGTAGCCTTGATATATGGTCTGCCAAGGACAGAATGCAGCAGGACCATTTCTGCATTATGCCTAAAGAGTATGTCTTACTTAATGCTACTTAAGATTATACCATTCTCCTAGACTAGCATATCATATTGACTCATAATGAGCTTGACCTTTTTAAAATTAGTAACTAACCATGCTTCTCCATCTTGAACTTGAAAGGGTATGATTTTATACTTAACCATTTTGATTTTCATGTGATTCAGTTTGGTCCAATGTTCTAGATAGCCCAGAACTTTATGAATGTTGACTTAATTACCTAGTGTGTCATTTCTTGATAAAATATGTTAAAGATTACAGGACCAAGAACAGATCTTTCTTTGTTCCTTCTTTCCTTCTTTCTTTCTTTCCTTCCTTCCTTCTTTCCTTCCTTCCTTCCTTCCTTCCTTCTTCTTTCCTTCCAAATTATAAACAAAGATAAAGCTCATTATTCATCACTTTAAATATACTGCTTATCTTGACATTTCTAAAGTTTTTTACAAATGGAAAAATTTCATTTCCTATACTGATCTGCTTATTTCTCTGTTTCAATTATTATTTATTCTATCACTCTGTCCTTGCTGCCTACCCTCCCAAGTAAGTTTGGTTACCAGTTTGATTTTGTTAGATTTTTTTTTAAATTTAATAAAAGTAGTATCACCTCTAAGTGGTAGTATTTAACATAAATTACTGATGGCTGTTATAGTAAGTGACTGTGTAGTGCAAAAAAGGGAAAAAAACCACCAATTTTCGTAAGTCTGTGTGGGAATCAAAAGGTTTAGAACTGAAAGATGTCCTTAAAGATTATCTAACTCAACTCCTTTATTTTACAGATTAGGAAAGTGGAGCCCTTTTCTTTTATGTTGGATAATGCATTGCAGTACACACACACGCATGCACGCACGCACACTCTCACACACCCACACATGGAAATAAGACATGGTCGCTGCTTTCCAGGTGATTATAGGGCAATAGGAAGGTAAGAACTGAAAACAAATCACTACAATACAAAGAAACCAGTGATTATAAAACCTACAAATCATTCAATCAAAAGCCTCTCTCCTTGACCTATGCCCTCTGTGTCAGAAATAACATGTCATCCCAAGCCTGATATTCAGATTTGGCCAAGAGCTACAAAGGGAGAAATCTTCCCCGTTCTTCTTTCTGTGAAAACAATTGATTACTTTGGAAAGATGACCTAAAGATTTAGTCTACAATGAAGGTAGGGGTTTTTGACCCAAAACATGGCAAATTAAGTCCCTGAAGGATTAATCTTCACCAAATTAATCTTCATTAAAAAATAAACTTATGAAAAACATGTGTGTTGGCAAAATCATGGGCCATAACCTAATTAATATGCCAATTATATTTGGTCAGACCCCAGATGAAAGCAAACATGTAACTTCTTGGGTAGAGTCTGATGCCAAGGTCTTCAGCTCACAGACTTCATAAGGATTGCAAACTTGAGAGACAGCTGGACTCTAAGATGTTGAAAAAACTCTTTGAGGATGCAGACCTCTTCAGTCACACTTTGATGGATGGTTAGCTTAAGCTGGGATGTAACAGATGTGTGTAGATACTGGGACTATTTGTCTCAGATGTCAAATAGCTGCTACCATCAGACCTTCTTCGGCTTCTGGTGGTGGTATATTTATTCCTCCCAAGGAATAACCTGTCTCAGCAGAACAGATACAGGATTGAGGCTTTGGAAGTGAAGCTACAGCTTAATTACTGATTTAACATTATAACCATCTTCCCTAGGAATGGTAACAGTGGCACAGAATTTGCCTTTTTTAAAGTAAAAGGGTAATACATTTTCTGTTAAATGTACTAAAGTAAATGAGGGGAAAAAAATCAGCTTCCCAAGTTGTAGGTAAATGGTCCATCTCATTTTCTAATTCTTCTATTTGTCTCATCTGAGAACCTTCTCCATGGAAGAAATTGTAATGTTTTCAGATTATGCACTGTTAAGTGTTTTAGAGGTCAGTGTGAGTATGGAAAAAAGACTGTGTTTTCTCTAGTAGATATTAACAAGGTTTCAGAATTATACTCAGATTCTAGTCTAGTCAGACTAATCTGAGACAGCATTGTGTCATTGACCACCACCCTTAGAATCTGATGCAATAGGATCAACTCCCTGACTCCTCCTTGTTACTCACAGGCAGTCACAAAACAATAGGATCCAATAGTTTATAGACATAATCACAAAACTGGAGCAAATGATAGAGTTATCAATATGTTATTAAGTGAAAAGATTGGTCTTGCTTTCATCTCTTTATCTGATATGAAAAAAATACTCATATTGAACTGGAAGAACACTTGACCATTTTGCAGTTGGACACTGGCCATCCTGGAGGAGAGGATTGGAGAAGTCATATGGATCTGGAAGAAGGAACCCATGAAGAATTTCAAGGGACAAAAGGAAAGAAAGAATTACTGAAATTACTTTGGAGAGTGTAGTGGTGGTGGTAGGGTGAGGGGAGAGGTGGACTTGCATCTCTGGCAATTAGCCCTCACAGAATTGCTTTTGGAATCTTGCTACTGACTAATAATATCTAGCATTCACATATTGCTTGAAGTTTTACAAAGACCTTTGCAAATATTGTCTCATTTAAGATTCACAATAACCCTTGAAGACAGGTCCTATTATTTGTTTTCATTGTAGCATTGCCCAGAATCACATAACTGGTATGTTTTTGAGGTTGGATTTGAACTCAGGTCTTCCTTACTATAGACCCTTAGGCCACCTAGTTGTCTCATATTGGCTGTCTCTGCTCACATCTGCTTTTCCAGATTCAAAGCTTCCCCTTCTCTAGCTCTATGTGACTTCTGAATATCATGGAAGCTGCATTCCCTCTTTATTCTCTAGAGAAGTGGTATCAAACTCAAGTAGAAATTAGAATTACTAAAGTATACATGAAGATACTTTTGATGGTTGCATTTTAATACAGGAAACTACATATTAACATTATCTATGTTCTACTATATTTTTAGTTATTTTATTAAATATTTCCCAATTACATTTAATTGCACTGCCCAGCAATTCCCAGCAATTTTGACACTTCTGCTCTAGAAGTCAGTCTTTGTCCCACCAATGACCAGCTTCCCTTCCCACTCAATCAGCTGACATAATATAATTTTGTGAAGGAATGCCTGCATTAGGTAGAGGTTGACACTTGGTTAGCATATTAGTACCTCAGTTATCTCTCATTATTTTTTCATTAATTTATCACCTCACCATTATTCTAGAGTGTTTTATGGTTTAAACTTACTTTTGTCACAAGAAACTTTTGAGGTAGATAGGACAATAGTATTAGAGATGAGGACACTCATGTTTAAAGAAGTCATGTGACAGTTCACATCACTTAAAACTTCAAAATTTGGGAATAAAATCTCATATTTAGAGATGAAAAGGGTTTCAAAATCATCTAATCCAATTCTTTCATTTAACAAATGGGGAAACTGAGGTTCAAAAATTTAAGTGACTTTCTTTAAGTCAAAAAGATAGTGAGTGTTCCTGGAAACCAAATCCAAGGCTTTTTCTTATACCTGTCTATACAATTTTCCTAACATTTGTCCTGTTATTTGTAGGTCTGCTATAAACATGGTTAAAGCTGATGCAGTCTAACTTCCTTCAGTTGTATCATATAGCATCAGGATCTCTTTCCTAGAGTTGTAAGAGCCCAACAAATGGGAAGGTTCCAAGCTGATAGTTTGTGCCATTTTCTATGCTTATTCTTCTTATAACCAATATTTTCCTGATCTGAAACTCATTTTTCCTCACCTTTAGGAGTGTGCAGTAGCCAGAGCATCCTCCAACTCTTGAGGAAAGTATTGTTATAAGCTTTTATACATTTAAAATTGGCAAGTGCTATGAATCAGGGCTTAATTTATTGTTTTTGTTAATTGTCTACAGTAAGACTTAAGAAAATGATGAAGAAATCTTAATAATATATATTAAAAATGTATTGTGTGTACTTTTTTTGGAGATCTGGTTGTTAAATATTACTAACACCTAAAAACTGTGTTCCATAGACCTCCATAGTGCACATGGATCAGTTTCAGAAGGTTCATGAAACTGAATGGGGGAAAAATCTGTTCTCATTTTCACTAATCTTTGACTTTTCTCATAAACCTAGGGATTTTATTTTATTCATTTATGACATAAAGAAAGGTTAAGAAGCATAGGACTAGAGGGAGTCATTTTGGACTAGAGAGTTCTACAATATTTTTTCTAGATTCAAATAGCAAGATTCTACTTAAATATGATTTTGTCTCTAGGATAAGACATTGGGTCAAAAAGTAATCATAATCTTTTAGCCATAGAAATCATAGTATTTAGAGATGGATAGAACTTTAGAAATCATCTATCTAATCTACATATTTCATTATACAGAGGAGAAAACGGAGGCGCATATGCTTCTGAGTGAAAATGGAGAAAATGACACAATCATTCTAACTAGATCCACTACAAATTTATGTTACACAGCCACAACTGAGCCCCCATTGCTGCTGAGAAATCCGACTATGCCTCCATTATCAATTCACTATCCCATTTTCCACAGTGGCTCTTCCAAAACTTTTCATCCCTCTTCAAACTTCCTGTAACTCCCTTTCTCCCCTCTTTCAGTTGAGAACCTTGGCTCATATTTTACAGGAAGAAAAGTTAAGGCTATTACCTGTGATCTCCCTCTTCTCTCTTTCTCATTTACTATCATTCATATGTCTTCTGCTATTTTCCTCTTCTTCACTCGTGTCTCTCATGAGTCCTTACAAAGGCTAACCCTTACTTCTTCAAGTGATCCCGTTCTATCCCATCTCCTTTAACAAATTGATCTCTCTGTCATCCTTACTCTTTCACTTACCTTCATTATCTCCCTGTTTACTGGCTCATTCCTTTTTGCCCATGTTTCCTCCATTCTGAAAACACATAACTACTTGATCCTTCTATGCTCCCTATATCTTTTCTGCCTTTTGTAGCTAAAATCCTGGGAGCCTCCACCTTCCTCTCACTCCCCTCTTAACCCTTTACAACCTGACTTTTGACCTTACTATTCCAATGAAATTGCTGTTGCCAAAGTTACTAAGCATTTCATACTTCCAAATACAATGACCTTTTTTCTCTATCCTCATTCTCTTTGAACTGTCTGCAGCCTTGTAGCACCAATAGGATATTCACAGTGCCTATGGCAGCCATGAATATCCTAGCGCAATTCCAAATTGTGAAATACAACGGACTCCCCACATGGAAGATAGAACCAAAATATTTATTCAGATGCCAGAAAGTCAAATCCATCATAGCAACAAAGAAATCTACACACAATAACAACACACAGGACAACACCATCCCAAGCCTTCCCCTTACTAGGCTTCCCACAAACCAGTTCCCTTAAACAAAATCACAAACAAGCTCTCTCATTCATGCTAGCCAGCTGCCTGCTTTCCTCTCTCTCTCCCTTAGTTCTGACTTCATTGACCAAATTTTCTCTCAGTTCTGCTCTAGCTCTTCCTCTTCCTGTTCCATCCTTCATGATTCACTCATTCAGCAAGTTCCTCCCACCAGACTCATGTGACTCTGGCTTCCATGTGACCCAGGCAGGTCACATGAGCCTATTAATGAATGGGAAAGATCTTCCCATTTAAATTACAGTTACAAGCCTTTAACACTATTGATCAAATTCTTCTCCTTTGTACTCTCTTTTCTCTAAGGTTTTTGCGGTATCACCTTCTTCTGGTTTTCCTCCTACCTATTTGACTGCTTCTTCTCTGAGTCTTTTATTGGGTCCTCCTCCCAATGCTTCCTCCTACTTATACCCTCTAACCATAGGTGTCCCTCAGGGTTCTGTATTAGGCCCTCTTCTCTTTTCTCTCTATACTGTTTCACTGGCTAATGTCATTTGCTCCCAAGGATTCTATCACAGGTCTTCTGACTCCAAATTCAAAACTCTTTTCATTCTTAACACTGTTAACATTATTATTCTTAAATAAGCCATTAAAAACAAGACACCACCTATCTGACCAACTAAACATAAACTAGTTGATATTAAGAAATCTGGACTGACAAACAAACACTTGAGGAGTCCCATAAAGGTAAAGTCAGATCCATGTTCTTGTGCTATTACATGAAAAGTCCTTGTCAGACCACATCTGAGATAGGATTTTTAGGTCTGGCTTCATTTTTTTTTCCAAAGGGATATCAACAAAGTGGAGAATAATAAGTTATAGAGCCTAGAAAGTATGTGGTCATATGAAAAACATAGAGAGTTAGCTTAAAACCTACAAGGATAAGGTGAGATATGATGCTTTCAAGATAGGATCAGTCTTTTATGATCCCCTCCCCCCACAAACTGATGGTGTCTAGTCCATCCCCTCTCATATTCTTTGTATTTGTGTATGTATGTATGTATTTGTACATATGTGTACATGCACACATATATAGACACACATGAAAATATATATATATGCAATAATAGCTAGCTAGCATTTATATAGCATTTTAGCATTTACAAAATGCTGTAATGGATAGATAGGAAGACTCATCTTCCTGAATTCAAATGTGGCTTCAGACACTTACAACTTATGTGACCCTGGGCAAGTCACTTAACCCTTTTTGTCTCAGTTTCCTCAACTTTAAAATTAGCTAGAAAAGAAAATAGCAAACTACTACAGTAACTTTGCCAGGAAAACCCCAAATAGAGTCATGAAGAGTTGAACACAACTGAAAAATAACTGAACAGCAATAACAGCTAGTTGCTCAATTCCCACATTTTGGGCAGCTAAGTGGTGCAATGGGTAGAGAGTCAAGGAGATTCACCTTCCTGAGGTCAAATCTGGCCTCAGATACTTATTAGCTGTGTGATTTGGGCAAGTCACTGAACCCTGTTTGCCTTAGTTCTTCACTATAAAATGAGCAAGGGAAAGAAACTGCAAACCATTCCAGTATCTTTGCAAAAAAAAAAATCAAAAATGAGGTCATGAAGAATTGGGCATGACTGAAATGATAAAACAACAATCATACCTATTTTGATCTCACTTTATCCTCATAACAACTCTGTGAGCTAGGTATAATTATTCTTATTTTAATGAGAAGAATCTGCCCCACAGCAAGTGCACAGGGCATGAACTGTGGCACAAGTGTGTCAATGTTGTGAATTCATCCCCCAGAGCTCCAAACTAAGCCAACAATATGAGGTAACCTAGAGATGCTTGAGAATCCAGCCTCAGGACCAAGCTTTCAGCACAGGGCTATGATGGTGAATCTAGTCCCTAGGATTCTGAAAAAAGATGTACCATTTGTACCAAATGTATCATCTTCCTTGCGAGCTGATCATGGACTCATACTTTGATCTACATCAATATTAGGTGAACAGCATAGTAACTGATCTTGGTGGACCTTCTAGCTTGTTACCAGGGTTGGGGCTGACTACTATCTCTTAGAATGTCTCCAAGGAGAAAGTTTCTAGTTAAGTGTTCAAACACAAACTGGTGCCTGGTGCCTTGAAAGCTCAGGAAGACAGCAAACAGACTTTGCCTTTCATCTGACCATATAATTCCCACTGAAAGTTTTTAGATCCTCACTTTAAGCCAATTCTGTGATATTTGAAGGTCATAAATGTTCAATGACTGAAGAACATAGTGTCAGGACCCCAAACAACAAAGTTCAAGGCCATGACAGCTCCATGTGAAGTGTACAGAGGCTGTATCTAACACAAAATCCAATTGTAAAAATTAAGGCAAGCATAATGAGTAAACAACACAGGAGAGAGATATGTTTTGATGTTAGTGATGCCGAAGATGCAAACTCATAAAAAAAAAATAGCTCTCAAATACTTACAGTAAAAATTCCAAAGAAAAGTAGATTTTGTCTATAAGAATATTTAGAATTTCTAGAAGAAATGATGTAAGAGGGGGGCGGAGCCAAGATGGCAGAGTAGAAAGACTCACATTTGCTAGCTCCGAACCCACAGCCCATGGATTTCCTGTAAAAAGAACTCCTGACAAATTCTGGAAGAGTGGAAGCCACACAGAAACACAGTGAAGGAGATTTCTGTTGCAGAGAGCCCTGAAAAACCAACCGCAAAGGTATCCCAGATCAGAGCGGAGCCCTGCCCTGCGGAGCCCTCCCCTTCCCCTGCCCTGGCCGCACCACACTGAGAGGAGCAAGCAGACCCAAGCAGGCTTCAGCGATCATAATTTCTGGCGGCCATGAAGGTCCCTCCACCCACAGACTCACAGGTCAGTGAGAGAGATGGGCTGAGAGGGGAGTGGGGTATCTCCGGGACTCGGACCCCCTCGGGAGGCAGCCGCTGAGGCAGAGGCAGAGGCAGCACGGCCAGAGGCTCCCAGAGCAGGCAGAAGCTCCACAGCAGCTCCATTACAAAAGATCTCTGCATAAACCCCCTGAAGGAACTGAGCCTGAGAGGTGGCCCTGCCTCCACCTGAGCACCAGCAGATAAGCTCCCATTGAAGAGCAGTCAGGCTTGCCGCCAAAAGCCCTGAGGCTGGGGAGCAGCATTTGAACCTCAGACCCCAAGCACTAGCTGGGCGGACCTAGGCTGGGGTGGAGAGGACTC
>CM053773.1:159235552-159251835 GCA_028658325.1 Potorous gilbertii | reverse complement strand
CTCAGGCCATCGAGGAGCTCAAAAAGGATTTTGAAAATCAAGTTAGACAGGTGGAGGAAAGACTGGGAAGAGAAATGAGAGAGATGCAAGAAAAGCATGAAAAACAGGTCAATACCTTAATAAAGGAGGCTCAAAAAAATGCTGAAGAAAATAACACCTTGAAAAATAGGCTAACTCAATTGGCAAAAGAGGTTCAAAAAGCCAATGAGGAGAAGAATGCTTTCAAAAGTGAAATGATGTAAGAGTTTTAATAAAGCATTAAAAACAAGAAAAGCAGAATTACATGTCTGATTTAAGGGAAAACCTAAGGCTAAGGAACAATAATCTAGAATGAAAGTCAGGATTGAGAGTTCCCACACCAATCAAAATTCATAGAGAGAATGAAACTGATGCATCAAAAAACTCTGAGTTCTTTAGAGTTTTACCTCTTGGTTGTTATGGGATATTATAGGAATAAAGGAGGTTATCTTGATTCAACAATAGTGAGCCTTGGAAAGTTTTACAGGTGTCTGGGAGCAGAGTGTAGAGAATCGGGTACGGACTGGAGACATAACTGAAAACTGGCTACCATGGAAGGAAGTATGTGTGTCTCTTGAAAATTGGATCTAGCAAAATGCAACAACCTTGGGTACAATAACAGTGATACTATTTTAGGACAGCTTTGAGTGAATAGTCATATTGACCATTATAAATACCCAAATTAGCTGCAAAGTACCTATGAAGGAAGACTATGTCTACATTCAGAGAAAGAACTGATAAATAGATGTACAGCGTGATTTTAAATACATATATAATATGTGTGTATACATACATACACACATATTTGTGCCTAATGGTAGCCTTGTCTAGGAAGGGGGAAGGGAAAAAAGGAAAAAATAAACTTACATAATAGCTTGATTATATATTTAAAAGGAATAGCAAGTTGTACATAATAGATTTGCAGTTTCATGTGCAATTATCTTTTTTATTATAATACATCATATGATTTTACTATATCTTTACTATATATATTACTATATATATAGTATATTACTATAAATATAGTATATACTATACTATATTTTATTATACTATATTATATATTACATAATGCCATATTTATTATACTACATAGTAACTTATTATACTACATATACTTATTTTATTCCATAAATTAAAAATAAAATAAATATTTAAAATGTAATATCCTTGAGCTCAGGGATTATTTTGTTTTTGCTTTTGAACTTGTTGTGCCTAATACAGTGACATTCATATAGATAGTATTTGTTGAATTGGAGTGAATTGAACTGAATTAATCAGGCTAGAAAGAACATAGAGATGCATGTCCCAAAGCCTTCTGATTAAAGATAAGCTAGAGTTTAGAAAACATATTCTTAAGTATGGCTACAGAATTCTGATGGAATGGTCAGTTAACCTTTAAAACCCTCCTTTAACCCTTGTCATGAGATCTCTGGTCATTCACAATCTTTCCCCTTGCACTTATTACAGCACTTTGTTTTGAACCTGTCTAATGGACTGCTGTGATATTTTGTCCTACAGAAGCAGATCACAGAATTTCAGAATTGGAAGGGAGCACAGTGGTGAAATGTGACAATTTCTACCTGGGAAGAATCCCCAACTATGACAAGCTCAAGAAGGGGTCATCCAATATTTTTCTTGAAGAGTTCCCATGAAGTAGGACCTGCTTCCCACTGAGGCTGTCTATTAATTCCTGAATAGCTCTATTGGTTAGGAAATTTCCCCTTACATCAAGCCTAATATGGTTTCTTGGCAATTTCTACCCATTGTCCTAATTAAGACCAAGGGAACACAAGTCTAATCCCTCTTCCATATGGTAGTCACAAAAGCATTTATTAAGTGACTACTATATGCCAGATACTGTGATAAGTGCTGGGGATACAAAGAAAGGGGGATACAAATTAGTCCTGACCTTTAAGGAACTCACAGTCTAGTGGGGAGAAAACCTGTATGCAACTGTATGCAAACAAGACACATATGGAATAAACTGGAGATTATCAACAGAGGGAAGGCAGTAGCTTTAAGGGAGGACCAGGAAAGGTTTCCTATAGAAGGTGAGAGTTTATCTGGGACTTGAAGGAACTCAGAGCAGACAGGAGGTAGAGATGAGGAGGTAGATGATTCAAGGGATATGCAATAAACATTCATGGAATCAGGAAATGGAATGTCTTGTTGAGGAAAAGCAGGGAGGCAAGTGTTACTGGATCACAGAATTTGTAAAAATGACTATCATATCTCCCCCAAGCTTTCTTTTCAATGGGTTAAACATCCCTCCTTTTACTGATTCTCATATGGAGTGAAGTCTCATTGCATTTGGCTTAAGGAATAAGATGCACACACAATTTGGTATGAAAATCTGTCTTACACTACAGGAAAGTAGGAGGGAAGAGGATAAACTGGGGGTGGGGGCTGATAGAAGGCAAACAGGAGGAGGGATTAATAGCAATAAACACTTTTGAGGAGAGATAGGGTCAAAAGAGAGAATAGAGTAAATGGAGGCAGTATAGAATAGAGAGAAATATGGATAGTCTTTCACAGCATGACTGTTATGGGAGTGTTTTGCATAACTATACATGTATAACCTATATGGAATTGGTTGCCTTCTCAGTGGGATTGGGGAGGGAGGGAAGAAGGCCAAGAAGTTGAAATTCAAAGTTTTAAAAACGAATGTTAAGAATTGGTTTTACATGCAACTGGGAAATAAGATATATAGACAATGGAGTACAGAAATCTATTTTGCCCTACAAGAAAATAGAGGGGATGTGGATAAGAGAAGAGGGAGTATGCTAGAAGGAAGGGCATATTGGGGGAAGTGGTAATCAGAATGAACATGCTTTGGGTGTAGGTGGACAGGAGAGATGGGGAGAAAATTTGGAACTAAAAATCTTGTTGAAGTGAATGTTGAAAACTAAGAATATTTAAAATGAAAAAAGATAATAGTATTAATGCATAGGGTGCTATGAAGTTCCTAAGGCATCTTAAGATAACATTATCATATTTTTTGACATATATTATACATGATGTACTGGAAAGGGAATTAGTCTTGGGTTCAAATTCTACTTCTAATACTTCTAATATTTATTACCTAGTTAATTTAGGGCAAGTCTATGTGATGCAATGGATAGATATCTGGGCCAGGACTCAGGAAGAACCGAGTTCAATTTTTTCTTCAGATACTTACTATTTAGGCATCATTCAACTTCTGTTTCCCTCAGTTTCCTCATGTGTAAAAGGAGAATAATACTAACACCTACCTCAAAGGATTATTGAGGAGCAAATGAGAAAATAATTGTAAAGTACTTAGCAGAGTACCTGGCACATAGTAAGCTATATAAATGTTAACAAAAAACAAATTATCCTCTCCAGGGTTCAATTTCCTCTTCTATAAAATGAGGGACAATGAAATAAATGGCCCCTGAGGTCCCTTGTATTTCTTAAACTTTGAAATGATGAAACATATTGAGTTTTAAGTCCACTAAAATCCTCACATATTCTTTCTGACAACTTGCTGTCTCATCATTTCTCTCTTATCTCATACTTGTGAAAGCAGTTTTTGAATTCAGATTCATGATTTTATATTAATGCCATACAATTTCATTTTATTGCATTCAGATCATTTTTTGTCCTATCAAAATTTATCCCATCCTAACTGTCATCCAATATATTGGCTATCCCTGTGTCATCTGCAAATTTGATAAGCATGGCATCTGTGCCTTTATAGGAATCATCATATGAATTTTAAGTGACACAAAGCCAATCAAATCTTTGGAGCACACCATAGATTTATATTTATAATTTATTTTTATATTTATATTTATATATAAATCCTTCATGAGGATTGATCATTTCATGCATGTGTGTGTACTCTCCACTGCCACCTATAGCAGCAACTGAGGCTGACTAAGGAGGATGAAGAGCCATGACTAGTTTCCCTGTTTGTCATTTTCAAGGATCCATCAATTGTGTTAGAAACGAAACAGAGTCCAAGGGAATCAAACTCAGTAATGGCTAATTATTTTCTGCATACATTGCCTTTGTATTGACTTCTCATTTCACTCTTGGACCCATATTTAGCTCAAGTCAATCTCAGTCTCATTGTTATTACAATGTTTTCTATGCCTAAAAATATTTTTTGTCTTTATACATTTGATGTCAAATGATTTTAGTTATTTGTTTCTGGTCACCTAGAATGACCAAAAAGAACTTAGCTTATCACTTTTATATTTTGAGACTGAACGCCCATGAAGGTTGGACGGGTTCTCCGTCTAGGAGATACCTCCTACAGTCAGAGGTATTGAGGCAGGAGGGGAAGCAGCTGATTAAACATCCAGCAATTGTGACCACTGATGAAACCTTCCTTCAAACTGATATGCTAGATTTACATCTGCATGCAGTTCTTCCCTATATCTAACCATAGAGGGAAGAAATCGTCCACTCACATTAAGTTGTTGAGAAATTTGACAGCTCACCAGATTTCTTTCCATTCTTAAGACCTCTTTCAGTCAGCTGTTAGCAAGTAGTAATATGAACATGGATAAGTGACTGTGATTAGGTTAATGGTCTGGGTAATGACACTCAATTGTCTAAGGACACTATGATTATGCTCTGACACCGAAAATCGTCTCCAGGGTTCCCAATCTACAAGCTGCGGAGCATTTGATCTCTGGCATAAATGAAATGGAATCTATTATTGAGAGGCCAAGCTGTTCTTTTTTTTCTTGGTACATCACTCCCAATAATCAGGAGGGTAAAACACAAGCTGACAATTTTGTTGATGATCAACAAGGCAGCAAGATTAGATTGTTCGGTCTTAGCTATGTGACACTACTTTTCATCAAAAATTTTGCAGTCACTAAATCAAAGACTGCAGACTAATTTTAGGTGAGAAGTGATATGGTCCAATAACAATGAACAACAATGATATGGTGAGGATGGTGATGATGATAAACATTCCTGTAACCAAGAGGTTGGAGGAAGAAGATCATTTCTGTCATGTGATATAGCCAATGAAAGGACATGGTTTCAAGAGATTGAATGCTGTATGTGAGGGACAGCAGAAAGATCTATGTTACCGTACCATTAGAAGACTAGGACAGTTGGAAGGGAACAGATTATGAAGGGCTTTAAATGATAGACAGAGGATTATATATTTGTCCTTGGAGTTAAAAAGCAGTCGCTGAAATTTATTGAATGTGTGTTAACTTGCCCTTAGGAAAATCACTTTGACAGTGGAGTAGAGAATGAGTTGGAGTAGAGAGAGATTTGAGAGAAGATTAACTGACAGGTTTGTTGTACCAGCAAGAAAAGCAGGATTTTCTGCTGTTTTTCTGAGCAGAGTTTTAGTTAATCAAATCCCTTTGAGTCTTGCCCTTGATTGAATCAAGATCCTGTGGTTGAATCAAGAGGCTTTGATTGGAAACAGCATAGATATCTATCTATCTATCTATCTATCTATCTATATATATATATATATATAGATATAGATATAGATATATATGTATATATATCTATATAGATCTATATAGATATATATACATATATATATAGAGAGAGTTTATATATATATATATATATATATATATATATATATATATACGTAGTTCATTTGCTGAATACAGATTTCATTATACTGTGTGATTAGACCCTTAAAATTATTCACAGCAGCAGTCCTCAGGTGCAGTGCCTTGATTGGTGTTATAATTGTAAAAGTCCAATCATGAACTAACCAAGGCCTAGTGTTACGTAGAACTGTTTTAAGTGGAAGGAAGGTATCATATATGAAAGATATTGTGAAGGCAAAAGTGAGAAGACTTTGTAAGAGATGTAAGAGATATATGGAATAAGTGCTGAAAGGGAGCTGAGAAGGTACATTGTAAGCCTGAGTGACTGGAAGAATGGTGGTACCCTAGACGGTAAGAGAGGAGTTTGAAGGAGAAGTGGGTTTTGGGCAAAAGATAATGAATTTGGTTATAAATATGTTGAGTTTGACATAACTATAGGGTCTCTAGTTCAAGATGTCCAAAAGGCAGTTGATGATATAAGACTAGAGCTCAGGAGATAAAGAGTAGGACTGGATATATAGATCTGAGAATATGACCAGAGGAACCAATTTCAATTTCCACTGCATCACTAATTTCTTGTGTAAGTCACTTCACTTCCTAGACCTCCAGTTTCCTCATCTTTAAATGATGACCTTATGACTCTACAATAAATAGAAAGGGAATTCCCACTCAAAAATAAATACAAAAGGTATAAAATATGTTAATCAATCTGCCAAGGCCTACCCAAAGCATATGAATATAATTGTTAAATTCTCTGAAGAAATAAAGAGTGAAAAATTATTGGAGATATATTTAGTACTCTTAGTTGATAATTTTTTTAAAAAGTAATTTAAAAATTCAATGCTGTATTACTCCAAACTACTGAAAAGAGACTTAATACAAGGGGACAAAAATTAACATAATTTATACAGAAAAAAGGTCTAGAATATCAAGGGAAATATTTTTTTAAAGTATAATAAAAGAAAAAAAGTACTTGCAGACTTCAGATTAATTAATATCAAAATTACATTAAAATAGTCAAAGCAATTTGGTAGTTATATATAAAATAGAAGCATAAATCAATGAACTAAAGGTATTAGTAGTTGTAGTAGTCGTTATAAAAGAGAAGGCAAAATCAATGAAATTAATGTATCAGACAAAGCAAAAACTAAAATAGACCTAATTAAAAGGAAAAAGAAGGAACATTACATCTTACTAAAAGAAAGTATAGATAATAAAGTAACATTAATACTAAATTTATACACCAAAGGGAATTGCATCCAAATTCTAAAAGAAAAGTTAAATGAATTATAGGAGAAAGTAGTAAAACTATGCTACTGGGAGACCTCAACTTTTCTCTCTCAGAGCTAGATAAATCTAATCACAAAATAAGAAAAAAATCAAGGAGATAAATAGAATCTTAGAAAACCTAGATTGTGATAGAACTTTGGTGAAAATTGAATGAGAATAGAAAGAAGTATACCTTTTTTCTCAGCAGTACATAGCCCTTTCATAAAATCTTACCATGTATTAGGGCTTAAAAACCTCACACTGGAATGCAGAAAAATATTAATATTAAAAGAACCCCCTTTAGACCATAGTGAAATAAAAATTATATTTAACAAAAGGCAATGAGAATATAGATTAAAAATTAATTGAAAACCAAATAATCTTATTCTAAAGAATGAGTAGTTCAAAGAACAAATCATGGAAACAATCAAAAATTTTTATTCAAAAGAATTAAAACATGAGACAAAATTTGTGGGATGCAACCAAAGCAGCACTTAGGGAAAAATTTATGTCTCTCTTTGAGTACATCAGCATAAGAGATAAAGAGATGTTCAATGAACCAAGCATGCAACTAAAAAAACAAAAAGTATGGAACAAGAACCAATTTATAACCCCAAAATAAACAGCAAAATGACAATCCTTCATATCAAAGGAGAGGTGAAGGTGAAGAAACTGAAAGATTAAAAAAAATTGAACTAATAAATAAGACAAATAGCCAGTTTATGACAGGGAAAACACAATAGATAAACCATAGATACCACACCAATAAACAATGACAAAGAAAGTATTTTGTAGAGCTAGAAAAAATTGTAAAAAATTCATTTGGAGGAACAAAATCTGAAGAGAATCAATGAAAAAAATGCCAAAGAATGTGGTCCAGCATTTCCAGATTTTAAGCTATGCTACAAAGCAGATCAAAATAATCTTGTACCAGTTAAGAAATAGAGGAGTGGATTAATGAAACAGATTAAATATATAATCCACAGTAGTAAATAATCATAGTAATTTATTGTTAGTGTGAGAACTTACCATTTGAAAAAAAATGCTTGCAAAATCAGAAAGCAGGTTGATAGAACTAGATGTAGATGGACATCTCACATTTTAAACTCAGATAAGTTTAAAAAGTTGAAAAATTATTTAGAAATAAAGGATGATATCAGACATAAATTAGGAGAGCATGGGAAAATGTAACTGCCATATAAGAAAAGAGCATGCCAAAATAAGAGATAGAGAGAATTACAGGGAGTAAAATAAATAATTTTGATTAACTGAAATTAAAAAGCTTTCACACAAATAAAGCTAATTCAGCCAAAATTAGTAGGAAAACAATAAATGGGAAAAAATTATAGCAAATTTCTCTGATAAAGGATTTATTTCTTAAATAGATGGAGATCAGAGCCAAATATGTAAGAATAAGGGTCATTCCACAGTTGATAACTGGTCAAATGACATGAAAAAGCAGTTTTCAGAAGGAAAAATTTCAAAGCCATCAATAGTCAAATGCAAAAAATGTTCTACATCTCAATTGATTACAGAAATGCAAATGAAAATAACTCTGAGACCCCATTTCATACCTCTCAGATTGGCTACCAAGAACAAAAAGGAAAATAATACATGGTAAAAGGGTGGGTGTCTTGTGCCCTATTTGTAGAGTTGTGAACTGGTCCAACCATCTTGGAGAACAATTTAGAACTAAGCCCAAAGAGTTATAAAACTGTGCATGCCATTTCACCCAGAAATAACTCTCCTACATCTATACCCCAAAGAAATAAAAAACACATAAAATGACCTATTTATGTAAAAATATTCATAATAATTGTTTCTTGTAGTGGCAAAGAATTGGAATAAAAGAAATGTCCATCAATTAGGGAATGGTTAAAGAAGTTGTGATATATGTTTGTGATGGAATACTATTGTGTTATGTGCTGTAAGAAATGATGAAAAGAATGATTTCAGAAAAATCTGGGAAAGCTTATATGAACTTAGGCAAAGTGAAATGGGTAGAACCTGGAGAACATTGGACATAGTTACAGCAATATTGTAAGAATGATCAAACTATGAAAGACTTGACTACTTTAAACAAGACAAGGATCCAAAACAAATCCAAATGTACCATGATGAAAAATTCTATCCACCTCCCCAGAGAGAACTGATAAACTCTAAGTACAGATTGAAGCACATTTCTTTACATTTTTCTTTTTTGTGTTTTCTTTTCCAAAATCACCAATATGGAAATACTTTTGCATGACTTCATAAGTATAACTGATATAAAATTGGTTAGCTCTCAATGAGACTGATGTCAGGTGGGAGTGAGGGAGAGAATTTGGAACTCAGTTTTTGTGTTTACACATAATTGAGAAATATTTAATGAAACAAATGTATTTAAAAGAAAAAATAAAAGAGGAAAAAATTTTGATTGAAAAGATTCTTCACATCAAATATTTTGGAGAAGGATCTTATATCTAAGATCCCTAGGGAATTAATTCAAATATATAAGGCTGAAACACTCTCCGGTGAATAATTAATGAAAGTACATGAATAATTCTCAAAAGAAATAGAAATTTTTAGCAACTATGTTATAAAGTACTCCGGATTATTAGCTAGAAAAGAAATGTAAATCAAAGTAACCATGAGTTTTTACTTTACATTAAGTAAATTGCCAAAGATGACAAAAGATGGAAAAAAACAGAATCTTATGAGGGCTGCAGAAGATAGGTGTACTAATACATAGTAGACAGAATTGTGATTTGGTTCAAGCATTCCGTAGGGAATTTTGGATAATGATTTTAAAGTGTTTAAAATGTTCAAAACTTTTTAACCAAAAGATCCAATTGTTATTAGTATACCCCAAGTACATTAAAAGGAGAAAAAAGTTCTCAGAAATACTTTTCGTGGTAGTCAATTTTCTGGAAATAGAGCAGATACCAATCAAGGAAATGATAAGCAAATTGTAGTATTCTTGTATCATGTAATATTATTGAATGATAGGGAATTATGAGTATGAAAAATTAGATAAACAATGGAGAGATTTATATGAAATTGAAGCAGAGTAAAGAAACCAGAGCCAGAAAAATGATATACATAACGACTACAACAGGGTAAATAGAAATGATATTAACAAAAGCAAAAATGAATCTTTCCCTAACTGATTACTGCTGAATTCTAATGTTTAATGGCCAGCTTTGTCAGTGGAAAAGAGATAAGACATTGTACCTCTCATTTCTTTGCCAAGATGAGAAACTATAGATACAAAATTGTTCATATGTCATACCCAGTTGATGTTTTGCTTAGTTTATTGGATTGCTTTCACTTTTTCTTCCATCTTTTTTGTTCTTTGTAGTAGAGAAAGCTTGATGGTTGGGAAGAAAGGAGGATGAATATATTTGGAAGTGAAGATATTTAAATAAAATAAAAAAGCAAGATGATGACCTGCATAGTCCCTTCTAGCTCTAAAACTTGGTAACCCTATGGACTGCTGCTAGAGATTGATTAACTTGGTTAGGAAGATTTGATAAAGTAAAGCAAATTATGAGGTTCATATCATTAAGGGCAAACATTTTACATGTAAATATGCGTGTATCTAATATGCTAACAAAACTAGTCTTTAATTAGAGAATTTGAAGTCCATCAGTCTATTTGGATTATCAAGAGGTTAAATTTTTTAAAAGCTAGCGCCTTTCATATAACCCTTGTCAGGATGTCTGAAAATTGCTGTTAGGTACCAAATGTTTCTTTATTATTTTTGTCTTTTATTTTTAATCAAAACTCTTGCTTTATAGAAACAATTTGAACTTAACTGGGCTCCCTCTGATATGACTCAAATATTATTCAGGAGATAAGAAGATCTAAGGGACAAATATAAAAATCTCACACTCAGAAGGGGATAAATGCACTGTTTACAAGTAATAAAAACAAGTGGCAAAACCTATATCACCAGCAGAAGTGTTTTGTGAATTCAGTCATTTTATAATTTCAGTGGAAAAGCCATTTTAATGCACAAGCTCTTCTGTAAAATCCTCCAGTTCTATGAGAAATCGAAGGGTGTTTTCTCTGAGCCCCAGTGAATTAGATTGTCCAGAAATTGGCCAATTTAGTCCTCCCATTGCAGGCAGCCTACTGTAGAAATGATTGAATCAAACTACCTCCATCTCAAAATGCAATATGGACATATCATCATTCGTATTTATTTTCTCCAGTTTTGAAGAGTATATAACATCACTCATTACATGCAAACATATGGGGCAAAGTGCCATACCCTTAATGCAATTATGAAGGACAAGAATAGACCACTTTTACAGATGGAAGAGGATAATAGGGACTATTTAACCAAAACTTCTCATTTCATGCATCATCAAAGAAAGGATCAGACAAAATAAATCATTTGTCTAACAGAAAATAGGATTAGAATTCAGGTCTTCTGAATGCTAGTCCAGTATTATACCTTCAATGTTATACTGCTCCCCAACTGTCTGTCTACAAATGTGAAAACTCACTGAAAAGCACCTTATTGATTGAAATCTAGACTGATGCATCCTAGCATTTCACATGTCTGCCCCTTTAAAAAACAAAAGGAAATGTATTAAGTATAGGATGTCCCAGGTAAAGTGAACAAAGTGGTAATATCTAAGCATTTGTGTTTTTACATAATTTTATGGAATCAGAGAGGCTCTGAATCTCTGAGATGTACGGGACTCCAAAATTCAACCAGTCCTATCTACTTGAACAAAAATCTCTCCTACAGCATAGGAGGCAAAAAGTGGTCCAAATTTTGTATGAAGACATCTGATAACAAAGAATCCACTACTTTTTAAGACTAGCATCCCATCCATAGAATTACAAGGTTGTAAAGGGCTTCAGGAATTATCTAGTTCAATCTCTACCCTCTTGTAGGAACTAGAGCCAAGATGCTGGAGAAGAAAGATGGACTTGTTATAGCTCCCCTCCCTACCCATAGCCCATAAAAAATCCTGCAAAAATGACTGTAGAGCAGCAGAAGTCACAAAACAACAGAGTGAAAGAGATTTCCAGCACAAGACAGCCTGGAAGATTGACAGGAAAAGTCTGTTGCACTGGGCTTGGAGCAGAGCAGAGTCTAGACTTGGCAACACCTCATGGACAGGACTGGAGCAGGCTTCAGGGTGCAGAATCATGTGTAACAGCTACAGTTCCCAGATTTCTCAAGCCACAAATGCCAAAGACAGCTTCAAAAGTCTGTGAGAATACTTTTTCACCTTGGTGAGAAGGGAATGAGGTCAGCCCCAGCCCTGGTTCCAGAGTGAAAGTAACATCCATTTTTGGAGCCCTCTGCCTAAAGACTCTGGGGGAATTAAGTAGTCAATCTGGATCTCAGTCCTGAGTAGCAGTCCTGGGGTGAGGAAGAACACTGGTGTGGTGGAGCTGAAGGAGGCTCTGGAGAGGGAATCCTACTCACAGGTCCTGAAAAGGTTGCTCCCAGATCGGAGTGCAGGCCAGGAGAGGAATAAACTCCTCTCCCTTAATCATGACACCTTAGAGGAACTGAGAACTTACAGGTTTCCTATAGTATACCCTCTACCTGACAAAAGACTCAAAAATCAAGTAACTGGCTGGAAAAATGCCCAAAAAAGGGAAAAATAATACTATAAAAGGCTACTTTCTTGGTGAAAAGGTATTTTCTTCCATCCTTTCAGATGAGGAAAAAAAGCATGCATTAGAGGAAAACATAAACGTCAAGGCTTCTACATCCAAAACCTCCAAAAATATACACAGTGGTCTCAGGCCATGGAAGAGCTCAAAAAGGATTTTGAAAACCAACAGAGGTGGAGAAAAAATTGGTAAGAGAAAAGAGAGAGATGCAAGAAAGTCTTGAAAAGCAAGTCAACAGCTTGCTAAAGGAGATCTCAAAAATGTTGAAGGAAATAACATCTTTAAAAAAAGACTAACCCAAATGGAAAAAGAGGTCCAAAAACCCATATGGAGAAGAATGCTTTAAAAAGTAGAATCAACCAAATGGAAAAAGAGGTTCAAAAGCTCAATGAAGAAAATAGTTCTTTTAAAATAAAATAGAACAGATGGAAGCTAATGACTTTATGAGGAGCCAAGAAGCTATAAAACAAACCCTATAATAGAAAAGATAGAAGGCAATATGAAATATCTCATTGGAAAAACAACTGACTTGGAAAATAGAACCAGGAGAGATCATTTAAAAATAATTGGTGTGCATGAAACTATGATGAAAAAAAGAGCCTAGACATCATTTTCCAAGAAATTATCAAGAAAAAATGCCCTAGAACCAGAGAGTAAAATACAAATGGAAAGAATTCACTGATCACCTCCTGAAAGAGACCCCGAAAGAAAATCTCCCAGGAATAGTGTAGCCAAATTCTAGAGTTCCCAGGACAGTGAAGAAAATATTACAAGCAGTCAGAAGAAAACAATCCCAGTACTGTGGAAATACAATCAGGATAACACAGGATTTAGCAGCTTCTACACTAAGGGACTGAAGGGCTTGGAATATGATATTCCAGAGGTCAAAGGAGCTAGGATTAAAACCAAGAATCACCTACCTAGCAAAACTGATTATAATACTTCAGGGAGAAAACTGGAATTTCAATGAAATAGAGGACTTCCAAGCATTCTTGTTGAAAAGACCAGAGCTGAATGGAAAATTTGACATTCAAATTCAAGAATCAAGAGAAACATGAAATGGTAAACAAGAAAGAGAAGCTTTAAGCAACTCATTAAAGTTGACCTATTTACATCCCTATACAGAAAACTGTTATATGTAATCATGAGACCTTTTTCAGTATCAGTGTAGTTAGAGGGAATATAATATGTGTGTATATATATATATATATGTGTGTGTGTGTGTGTGTGTGTGTGTGTGTGTGTGTGTGTGTGTGTGTGTATGTGTGTGTATATATATATATATATATATGTAGGTGTATATGGTCGCGTATCTATGTGTATATTATATATGTGCAGCTATCTATACATACTTGTGTGTATGTATATACATATATACACGTATGTGTGTGTGTGTGTGTGTGTGTGTGTGTGTATGTAGACAGAGGGCACAGGATGAGCTGAATATGAAGGAAGACTACCCAAAACAGAAATTTACTTTTGAATGGAATATACTAGGAGTAAGAGAAAGGGAGAGATAGAATAAAGCAAATCATCTCGCATACAAGAGGGAAAAACACCTTCTACAATGGAGGGAAAGAGGGGGGAGATGAAAGGAAATAATCCCTCATGGGATTTGACTGAAAGAGGGAATAACACACACTCAATTGGGTATGGAAAACTATTTTACCCTGTAGAAAGGCAAAGGGGAAGGGAATAGGAGAAGGAAGATAATAGAAGGGACAGCAAATTGAGGAAAGGGATAATCAGAAGCAAACACTATTGTGGGAGGACAGGTCAAGGGAGATAATGGTATAAATGAAGGTCAGGATAGGACAGAGCAAAATGTGGTTAGTCTTTTACAACCTAACTATTATGGAAATGCTTTGCTTTGTTACACATATATGATCTATATTGAATTGCTTGTTTTCTCAATGAAGGTGGGTAGGGAAGGAGGGAGAGAATATGGAACTCAAAGCTTGAAGAATGAATGTTAGAAATTGTTTTAGCATGTAACTGTAAATTAAACTATACAGGCAATGGAGGATAGAAATCTATTTTGCCCTACAAGAAAATAGAGAGGAAAGGTGGGTAACAGAAGGAAAGGCAGACTGGAGGAAGAGGTGAATGGGGTGCATGCTGTCCCAGGGTGGGGTGTGGGGAGATATGGAGAGAAATTTTTAATTCAAATTCTTGTGGAAGTAACTGTTAAGAACTGAAAAATAAATAAAGTATATATATTTTTTTAAAAAATTGAATTGCAAAATGGAAAAGGAAATATAAAAGTTAACTGAAGAAAATAATTCCCTAAAAATTAGAACTGGACAAATACCCCCCCCCATCCTATTCCCTCACAGCAGCTGATACCATAAGCAAAATGGGAGAAGGAATTATTTATGCATTAGACCTAGGGAGGAGAGATTTTTATGACCACACAAGAGATGTAGCACATTATGAAATGCAAAATATATAATTTTGATTACATTAAATTATAAAAGTTTTACACAAACAAAACTAATGCAACAAAAATTAGGAGAGCAGAAATCTGGGAAACAATTTTACTGGTAGTGTTTCAGATGAAGACCTTATTTGTGAAATATAAAGAGAACTGAGTCAAATTTATAAGAATGAAAGTCATTCCCTATTTGATAAATGGTCAAAGGATATGAACAAACAGTTTTCAGAGAGAGAAATCAAAGTTATCTCTATATATATGAAAAAATGCTCTAAATCACTATTGAATAGAAAAACAGAAATTTTAAAAAATGGTGAGGTACTACCTCACATCTATCCAGCTGGCTAATATGACCAAAAAAGGAACATGATAAGTGCTGGAGAAGATGTGAGAAAACTGGAAGACTAATGCATTGTTTGCAGAGTTAAAAACTGATGCAAACATTCTGGGAAATAATTTTGAACTATACTCAAAGGGTTACAAAACTGTGCATACCCTTTGATCTAACAATAGCACTACTAGGTCTATATCCCAAAGAGATCATAAAAAATGGAAAAGGACCCACATGTACAAAAATATTTATAGCAGCTCTTTTTGTGGGGGCGAAGATTTGAAAATTGATGGTATGTCCATCAATTAGGGAATGACTGAAGAAGCTGTGTTATATTAATGTAATAGGATACTGTTGTTCTATAAGAAATGATGACTAGGCAGATTTCAGGAAAACCTGGAAAGCCCTATGTAAACTGATGCTGAGTGAAGTAAGCAGAACGAAGGGAACATGGTAGACCATAAAAGCAATATTGTACAGTGATCAACTATGGTAGACTTAACTATTTCCAGTAATATGATTGTTGATGACAATTTTAAAAGACTCATAATGGAAAGTGCTATCCACAATCAAAGAAAGAAATATGGTGTTGGAAAGAAGATGGAAAAATACCTATTTTCTTTTTTTTATAATTTTATTTTTACATTCATTTTCACAAAATTTTGAGTTCCAAAATTTTCTCCCCATTTGTTCCCTCCCCCACTCCAATACACTGAGCATTCTAATTTCCCCTATCACCAATCTGCCCTCTCTTCTATCATCCCTCCCTTCCCTTGTCCCCAACTTCTCTTTTGTCCTATAGGGTCAGATATCTTTCTATTCCCTTTACCTGCATTTCTTATTTCCTAGGAGCAAGAACAGTACTCAACAGTTCTTCCTAAAACTTTGAGTTCCAACTTCTCCCCATCCCTCCCTCCCCACCCATTCCCTTTGGGAAGGCAGGCAATTCAATATAGGCCATACCTGTGTAGTTTTGCAAGTGACTTCCATAACAGTTGTGTTGTATAAGACTAACTATATTTCCCTCCATCCTATGCTGCCCCTC
>CM053773.1:159207475-159235052 GCA_028658325.1 Potorous gilbertii | reverse complement strand
GATATCTATTTCAGATGTTTGGGATACAGAGGCCTTGACTCTTATGTCTTTACCTGATGGTAAGCAGTTTTCTTCCTCGTCAAAGAGGAAGGGCAGAATCATCTGCTCCCCAAGAAAGTAACCTTCTATGGTCTTATTTTTTTCCCTTTTCTGAGCATTTTCCCAGCCAGTTACTTGACTTCTGAGATGCCTGTCCACCCACGCCTAGATCTGCCCAGCTAGTGCTTGGGGTCTGAGATTCAAATGCTGCTCCCCAGCCTCAGGGCTTTTGGCAGCAGGCCTGGGTGCTATTCAATGGGAGCTTGATTTCTGGTGCTCAGGTCGGGGCAGAGCTGCTTCCAAGGCTCAGTTCCCTCAGGGGGTTTATGCAGAGACCTTCTGTAATGGAGCTGCTGCCAAGCTCCTGCCTGCTCTGGGAGCCTCTGGCCACCTGCTGCCTCTGCCACTGTCTCCCAAGGGGACCCAAGTCACGGAGACACCCCACTCCCCTCTCAGCCTGTCCAGACGTCTCTCTCACTGACTTGTGCATCTGTGGGTGGAGGGACCTTCGCGGCTGCTGGAGTTTCCATGCCTGAAGCCTGCTTGGATGTGCTTGCTCCACTCAGTGCCACGTGGCCAGGGCAGGGCCAGACTCCGCTCTGGAACAAAAATCTCCTTCTCTCTGTTTCTGAGAGACTTCCCCTTCTCCAGAATTTGTTGGGAGTTCTTTTTAGAGGAGATCCATGGGCTGTGGGTTCAGAGCTAGCATGTGTGAGTCTTTCTACTCTGCCATCTTGGCTCCGCCCCCAAAAATAGCTATTTTCACATGTTTTTCTTTCTTGTGTTTTTTTTTCCATTTCATTCTGATTCTTCTTCCACAAAAAAATACTATGTAAATATGCTTAACATGATTGTACATGTATCACCTTTATTGGATTGCTTGCTATCTTGGGGCGAGCGAGGAAAGAGAAAACGGAAGAAAAATTTGGTACTCAAAATCTTACAAAAATAAATGTTGAAAACTATTTTTATATGTAATTGGAAAAAATAAAATACTATTAAGTGGGAAAAAGTTATGATTAAAAACACAAGTCATATTATGCCTACTCATAAAAAGAGAAAGCAGAGGTTGGGAGGAGAAAAGGAAACAACTTAGATAACATGTCAAATAGCTGTATTGGGAGGAAGGACTTGGGAGAAAGAATGTAATGAATTGCATCTTATATCTCCACTAGAAATGGCTGCCCAAGGAACTAGGGGTAGAATAAATAGAGAGATGAGAACATAAATGAAAGGGTGATCATAAATGAAAGTACAGGATGGAGAGTAGAGATGGAGGAATGAGCAGATTCCACTCTAAGTGACAGAGAAAAGATCTATTGGACTAGAACTTATGAAAACAGTTGAGGAATTTAATATCCAGTAAACAGTAATATGTAAGTCATATTTAATATTGGGCTATAGTTTATTAACAACTATATTTAAGTTGGGACAATAAAGAGAGCCATGAAAATGAGCAAATGTTTTAAAATCTAGATCTATAATATTTAATATAAGTGATATATAGTATTCTTTGGACTTTGGAGTTATTTCTTTTTTGTTTCTATTGGCTTTATCGAGTTTTTTATTTAATGGATGTAATAAGGAGGGAATAAATATGGAGAGTAGGGCAATATGACCTTTTAAAAAATTATTCATGATAAATTTTCGTGAGCTAGTTGTATTCCTAGGTAATATAGATTAATATGGCTTAGAGCCTCTATTCTGGAGGGAATATTCCTTTTTTTTTCCTAAACATTTTAAAACTCATAAATCAGGGTTTTTGTTTGTTTGTTTTCCTGAGTCTTGCCATTAGAATTGTAGGAAGGCTATATTTCCCCTCATTTTCTAATGACTAGTTACATTTGCTACTATCATTTATGCATATAAATAAGCTGTCTGGTAGATTGACGTCTTTATTTTTGAGCTAAAATAATTGATTAAAACAATTGATTGATTAAATAGTTCTGTTTTATGAATTTGATAGATGTCTGCCTCTATTTTCAAGGTAACAATGTGTGTGTGCATGCATAAACATGAATGTTTACTGTTAGTTGTTAATATATATTATTGCTGACAGTGCATAAGTTCTGAGTTTTACAAGACTTATTCCACAAAACGACAGACTAGTAAAATCTCAGAATTGAAAGGTACCAAAGAGGCCAAATAGCCTTTTTCATACCTAAACAAAAATCATGCATACAAGACACTCCACAACTGATCATTCAGTCATTTCTTATAGACCTTCAATAAGGAAAATATATTACCTCCAAAGGAAATTCAGATAATTAAAATTTTTCCATAAGCCTATATGTGCCTCTTTTCAATTTCTACCCATTTCTGTTCATGCTGTCCTCTCATCCCAGAATTCTTTGATCTCATGAATTATGCTTACATTGATTCATAAAGATGAAAAATCTATCAGCATTCCTAAAAAAAGGATAATCATGTATCTCCTTCTTGTCTTCTACTATGTGTGAATGAATGCTTAGATTTGTAGGATGTCTCTTAGTACTTTGTTTTGGTTCAAGCTGTTGTTCTCTCTCTCTCTCTCTCTCTCTCTCTCTCTCTCTCTGTCTCTCTCTCTCTCGCATACACACACACACACACACACACACACACACACACACACACACACTGAATCATCTTCTTTTGAAAATCATCTCAAATGACCAGAACCAAGATAACAACAAAATAATTAAAACTATCAGATGGAAAGTTTAAACACAAAACCAACCCATCAGAGAGAATAGGGAAAATTGAGGGAGGGAGGGTACAAGTATCAAAATGATTGACAGAGATCTCATTCCCCCTCATGTAACTTTGAAGCCAAAAATATACTCAGCATCAGCTCTAGATGGAGCAAGAATAGTCTGTTTGCCATCTGTGGAGACAAAACAGAGCAGCCAAGCTTCAATTCAAAGGCTAAAGTTACCAGAAATAGAATTAAATAACGTATGTTGGCATGAAGGGATGGGGTCCAAAAGCCTCTCCTAGAGACCATGAGGTTTCTCCAGTGGGTGTTCATGGCTCAAAAAGGAAAGTGAAATCCTCTGAAAACAAGCAAATAAACATGGAGAACACTGAAGAGCAGTAAATAAAGAACTTTAGGGAAAAGTCACACATCAGGAGGCCAAGAAACATTTGCCCTGAAACAAAGTGACTGTTTTCCTCAACTAAATTCCTATTCTTTAATTGAATAAGATAACTTTCAATTAGATGCAAAACACTTCTTATTCTTTAGTGGGTTCAGAGGGCCAGGAAGAACAATACACAAGTCTCTTCCTGGAGTCATAGTTGTTGTGGAGCATTTTTTCTATGATGACATAAATGGAGGACCTCCCCTGGAGCAGATGGGAGGAGAGCAGCTTTCCTGCGCAGCTAATGTTCTTTTCAGGAAGTCACTATAGGATGACAATCAGCTTAGAAGATGGGGAGTAGATTTTCCTCAAGGTTGGTGGATAGAGAGGCTAATTGTGTATATACACACACGCACGTACATATACATTCACACATATAAACATGTATATATGTACATACAAACGCATATACATATATATTACATATATATATATATATATATATATATATGTATAGTAGCCTCTGAGCTTCTTGAGTCCCATCTCTTAAAGTTACATGACTTTCTTCTTCACCTTTTCCTTTTGCTCTGCACATTCATACCATAGAGGACTTCTTTCTTCTCCAGGTGTAGTTCTTTAGGAGTAGAGATGGGAGCCCTCAGAGATTCACTCTCAAGCTCAAGTGTACTTAGACTTATTTGCAGTGATAACTTATCATCAGTAACTACTTCCCTAAGCAATTTGACCAGCTTTCATTAAACCTTGCTACCTTTCTGTTACTTATCACTAAAACCCAGATGTCACCAAGATGCTCTATCTTCTCCAAAATATATATAGTATGCCATTCTGGGAATAAAATTTGAAGGATCATAGAGATAGAAAGGTCTTTCAATGTCAAGTAGTACAACAAACTCATTTTATATTTTAGGAAACTGAGATGCAGATAGATTGACTTGACTAAGGTCACACAAATAGGAAGTGTTAGAGCATAAAGTTGAACCCAAGTCCCATTACTCTTTCCAAGGAATCAGGAAAGAATCTAGGTAAAGCATCTAAACAGATCATAAAATAGGACACTATATATAGGATACCATAGTATAGAGTTTATAGACTTTGGTGAGCTGAGATCTCCCAAGAATTCGTCTTGCTTGAGAGGCAGGGAATGATATAGTGATAAGGCCATTGAAGCTAGACTTGAACTCAAGCTGCACCTCTAACACTCATGGGCAAATTATTTAACCTCTCTGAGTCTCAGTTTTCTTATCTGTAAATGGGGATTAGAACAGTTGTAAACTTCTATCTCACAGGGTGGTCATGAGGAAAATTTATTTGTTTGGTTTTTGGTAAACCTTATAGTGCTATATAAATGTGAGTTATAGTTATTCAGCTTAAGCCTACCAAAAAAAATGTTTCCCTACAGGAGTAACTTGTACCTATGACAACATGGATGCATGTGTCTAGATCAGTGTCAGTCACAATTTCAAAAATAGAGGTTCTTAATATTGGATCCATAGAGAGATTTCATGGTGTGGTGGTGGGAATGGCAGACAACTTTGATGCAAAGAAATCACATTTTGATTTTCACTAACCTCCAAGTGAAATTTAGTATTTCTTTCAGTTATGAAATCAAGCAACAAAACTTTCTGAAGAGGGCATAGAATTGAAGTCTACAGCTAAGTGAAGACCCCCTGTTCTAGCACATCTCCAACATTGATCCTTTTGGGATTGGCTGCTTACTTTAAAGATACTACCCATCAGTGACTTTGATAGCCATAGAAATAAAACAGATTTCTGGAAAAAAAAGGCTTCCTTGAGTCAAGAAAGTCCTGGGTTCTAGTCTCTAATTCTCTTCTCTAGACATCTTTTCCTTCATCTTTAGAATGAGGCAGTCAAATTTAGCATGGAAAATAACTTTCAGCTCTAAGTTTCTATGAAAATGGCAATACTTTCCAATGACATCATGTGTTCAAAATTTCCTCAACGTATCTAAGGAAAAGGGAAGAATTTACCATATAAAAATATTCCAAATATTCTCACTGAAAGCCTCTGGTTTCCACTTTCATTTTCCAATTCATTAAACCATCCTACTCTCATCCTACTGAATGCTCAGTAGAGCATTCCTGCTCTCCAAACCAGAGGTCTAGTGCAATGCACACAATGAACTCAATCTGCATTTGATAGAAGGAGATAGTCTGGGGAGAAATGAGCCAACTGCCAAAGTCCCCAGCAAATCACACTGCCATGATGGATACAAGTACAAGCTTACTTCTTTCTCAAAAGTCCCCCAAAGCAGGGATCCTGCACTGACCAAGATCTCTGACTTTCCAACTCACCAGTAAGAAATCTCTATTTTCGGATGTTTTGTTGCAAAGCCAACATTAATCCATTATTCCGGCATGATATAAGAGAACAGGGCAATTGTTTTCTAAAGAAATCTCAAAGCATTTCTCTGACCATGAGTCATCTTTATAAAGAAGATTGTGTATGGAATTCTCTTCACAAATAATCAGAGGGGGCAAGTAGGATATAGCAGAAATATCTCTGAACTTGCAATCAGAAACCCTGGTTTCAGTTCTTGGTTCTGTACCTGAACTGTCACTTTTCCTCTTTCAGGTCTCATTTTACTTGACTCTAAAATGAGAGATTTGCACTGAATGGTATTTGAAGTTCTTTCTTCCTCAAAGATTTTGTGACTATAATGTAGTGGTTCAACTTACAATCCTTTGTAAATTGTATCCATATTATGATTTGCAGATAGAGTTTTTAGCTGTGAATGTTTGAATTACTCATATAGTCAGTCCTGATATAATATATAGCTCCTTGTAACATTAATATCTTCATTTCACAGATAAAGAAACTGAAGTTCAGAGAGTTTAAATGAATAATACAAAAATTACATAGCTAGCAACTGATAGAGAGAGATTTTAGCCTAAGTTCCTTTTGATTCCACATCAAAAACTTTTCGCTATCATACATTGACACATGTTAATTCACTGCACTGTTATTAAGGACCCATTTTAGGCAGGGAAGCTGGCTAAAGTTTGTGGAAGATAAAAATATTTAAATAGTTCATAGAGTTTAAAACCTAGAGAGAGCCCCCCAGATAAGACTGTGCTTCTTTATAAAGTTTATAAATAATAAAATGTATTTCTGTGATCCTTTATTTTGACATGGAGGCCACCCTGGGTTTTTGAAATCCTTGAAAGCAGAAGTTCTTTCAGAATCTACAAAGCTGAAAAGGCTCTGAAGATGGCAACATGTCATATCTGCTTTTGGAAGAATGACCTAAGTAAGGAGTGATTTGCCACCAGTAGTCTGACTACTCAGTGATAAAGTCTTTGTGTCCACTCATGTGTGGATCAGTTTCAGTCTGAATTAAGTAAGTGAATTCTTACATTTATGAGACCAGTAATTCAATTATTCAATCAATAAATAGTTATTAAGCAAAAGAGGTGAATCAAAGTAGTTTCTAGTCAAATTAAAGAGTTTTTATGAACACTCCAATAATAAAGAAATTGCTAAACAACTTGATGACTGAGTGATTATAACTTTATGACATTATAAGCCTTTGAACATTTGATAAAGGACATGAGTTGAGTACTCCTCTGGTGACCTTTAAAAATCAAGCTAAAGCCACCCTAAAATAACTGAGAAAAGAGTCACCTATGGAGAAAGGAACAGGAGGAACCTGTTGAGAGATTATATTTTGTTTACGCAGTAGTCTTAATGGAATGGTGCCCATTAGCCTACTACTGACTCATTGACCAAATAGACTTCCCATATAAATACTCTTCCATTCTAAGAAAAAGTGTCACAGGATCTGTGATTCCTTGTCTTTTTTGGTTAACTCTGAGTCCCTAGCCAGAGACAGCACCTCATCTCTATATCTGTCTCTGTTTCTTTCCAGGAGCTGCTTTTTCCTCAGCTGCTTTCTCTAAATTGTATCCCCAATGTGTGCAACCCAAATAGCCAGAGGTTAATGCTTTTTATAAAGACAAAGTAAACAATGAAAACAAAGAAAGTCACAGTCTATCATGTGCCTATAAAAACAAACAACTTTAGACGCCAATGAAGACCCTAAGGAGAAGAAAGGAAAAAGGGGATGATCTATAGTCTTGGGGGTAGGGGCTGGAAGGAGGTAAGGTTTAGCAGCATTATTCTCTCAGCACACTTCATGTCCAATTAGTTCAAGCAGCTCGGGCACTGAGAGTCTATGCTCCTAGGGTCCTATCCTTATGATCATTGTCTTTTATTGAACTAAATCATAAAGGACTTTAAATTTCAAAGAGAGGCATTTATCTTCGGGCTTGGAAGTAAAAAGGACCCACTGGAGTTGATTAAGAAGAGGGGTGATATGGTCAGACCTGTGCTTTAAGACTATCACTTTGCTAACTGTGTGGAGGATAGATTGTGAAAGGTAGAAACTTGATATATGGAAAATTATTGAGATGATACCGTCCCAGTGAGGTGATGAGGACCTAAACTGGGAGAGTGACACTATTACAATAATTGCATGAATACAAGTCTCATTCAGGAAATTAAAAAACTACATCCTTTAGGAGGCTTCTCCTTTTTCTGTTGTTCAGTTGTTTCAGTCATGATTGATTCTTCACCCCATTGGGGTTTTCTTGGCAAAGATCCTGGAGTGTTTTTTTTTTCTCTAGCTCATTTCACAGACAAGGAAACCGAGGCAAACAGAATTATATTATAGAAATTCTTGTTTTATTTCTTAAATATAGAATAAAATTAATTAATTAAGAACAAGGCAACAAATTTGCCCAGTCACAGAACTAGTAAGTGTTTGATTTGTTCAGATTTGAACTCAGGAAAATGAGCCTTCCTAATTCCAGGGTTAGGATTCTATCCACTGTAGTACCTAACTGACAGGCCTTAACTATCCTAGATCAAAGATTTAGAAGATACATTAACCCAATTCTCCAATTTGTAGAAGGGAAAACTGAAGATCAAAAGGCTAATTAACTTCTAAAAATTACATAGGTAGTTAATGATATATCCAGGATTTAAACTCAGGTCATCTAACTCCCAATTCTTCACTCTTCCCATTGTATCACACTGTTTTCCTACAGTTCATTTCCTTGGGGTCTCAGGCATGATTTACAAGAAAACAGGACCACAAGCAGGACAGAAACCTAACTAGACTCAAAAACACTGGAATTTTTTTCTTCTGTGCTCTATCTTTGGCCTGTTTTTGCCAGGCGCTCAAAAATCTTTAGCTTATGATCTTTTCTGTATCCTATTTTTTCCCCTAAAGCCAGTAATCTAACCTAATAGGAAGAATTGTGAAGTGGAGAAAGTGCTGAGCTTGGAGTTAGAAAGACCTATGTTTGGATCCCAGTTCTGACACCAGCTATGTAATTTTGACTAAGACACTTAAACTGTCATGGAATCATGCTACCCACCTCTTGAGAGAAGAGTGATCAATGAAGGGGACAGAATGAGACACAGTTCTTCAGTATCAGAAATGTGGCAATTTGCTTCATTCTTTGTCACCATGGAGGGTTTCTTTTTGAGGGTGATGGAGGTGAGTGGGTGTGTAATAAAAGTGATGCAAAAAAAAAAGAAAAGAATGTTAATGAAACTTTTGTAAAAGACCATGTAGAAAGCAGAAGAAAGTTGGAAAAGGACACAAACCAGAAGGACAGATTTTGTACCCTTGTGTTAAATTTAATATGCACTTTAATAAAACTGTATATAATAGAAATTCACAGTTTCATGTACAATCCCCTTTCTCTGTTTTTTATATAATGACAAGTTTGTTTTAGTTAAAATTTCAAAAGTTCATAATAAAAAAAAGAAAATTTTAAAAAGAATCACTTAACTTGGTGAAACTCAGTCTTCTCATTTGTACAACTTGGAAAATAATTCCTGTAGAACATACCTAATATGTATATTATGAGGCTTCAAATGAAAGAATATGGAAAGCACTTCACAAATCTTTAAGTACTACAAAGTTATGAATTATTAGTAATAGTATTAGCCTAAATTGAATGTCTCTTTCTTTCCTCTTATCTCATCTGGGAAGGAAGTATGGATGTTTTCGAAAGGGTTATCCTAGCATTTGAGATCCGATGAAACATACAGTCATTCACGCATTTCCTATCTGTTATATGACTTCTATGTGTCCTTAATTCTATGCTCATTTTTGGATTTAAAAGAAAAAAAATCACCAAAGCTCCAGCTCCTAGGAAGCTTACAATCTCAGGGGAATATGTCAATAGCCAATAAATATTGGCTACTATATGCTAAGCTCTGGGGATTCAAACATGAAAAAGAAAGACAGTCCTGGTCTTTAATTAGCTTAAAATTTTTTTGTTTGTTTGTATTTTGTCCCCAAAGAAGACCATGACATCAGGAAGGTGATGCCAAAACTTGCAAGTAAATTTATTTGAGGGAGGGAAGGCTATGCAAAGTCAGGAGCATCACTTTCTCCTTCCAAGATGCCTGGGTCCAGTGGTAAGATATAGGTCAGAAGGACTCAAGACAACCCTTGATGCGGTAGAAGATCTTTGCCTTTCTAAGCTAAATTCTTTCCCAGGCAATGTCCATTCAAACTAATAGAGAAGATAATATACAAAATAAAGGTGAAAAACTGGGTTCTGAGGCTGGTAGCAGATGATGGTCATGAGATGGGTAAAAGTACGTGGCTAAAGTAAAAAAATAGTCTATCAGGTTAAATTTTGGTTCTACAGATAAAGGAAACAAAAGTTACATTTTAATAGCAGAAGAATCTCCATGCTGTCAGAAGGGATCTACATAACCCACAAATCACATATGTACAAAGAAGTGTCATATGAGGCAAATTCACTGGGGGCAAAAAGGAGATTTAAACAAGGAAATCTGAATTAGATGAAATCAGTTTTAGTTGAGGTAAAGGTGGAGACAGTAGAACAAGGAATGCTTCATGAGCGATATGTGCCCAAGTTCATCATTGAAGAGATTAAAAAAAAATAAAGTGAAGATGAAAAAGGAATAAATTCTAACGTGGGGAATTTGTCCACATGTAGACCAAATGAACCTTCTCTAGCCAAAGAGAATGATTCAAAACTTCCTGGGTTTCCTTCTTAGTCAACATTGTACCTTACACCACATCCAACCTTTACATGTGACCAACTACTGTCTTTCCATGATAAAAGAACTATTGTCTCCCTATTGTCTACAGTAGTGACCCCAAATTTGAAGGTTCCCAGTATGTGGTGCACTAAATTGTTGCAAGGGATCTTCAAGTCACTGTGGATGCCATGTTAAAGTGATTTTGAAAGCTGTAAAATAATATCAGCTACTATCTCACTACATAACTCACAATAATAAATAGGCAAGTATTCTACAGGTTAAATATATGTGTTTCACATGTATATATTTATATTTTAAACACATATAAAAACTTGTGATTAAAGTACAAATTCACTGAATTCACAATTTTGGTCGTGTTTTCTTAATCAATGGACACTAACAATACGGAAACTCTTTCTATTTAATAGAAAGTAAACTTCTCAAAGATAAATACTATCTTAGGTTCATTTTTGGATGTACATCAATCATGCATGGAGATTGATTACAGTCTACTTTGGAAGTATGACTTAGGATCTTATTCTTGACATCTGCTCTTTTTTTCTTCTTGCTGTCCTCATAAAAGGGACAGTGACACATAAAGACAATGTGATAAAACTACTCAGCATTTTGACATCATTTCCTCTGCAAGATCCAAGGATCTGCTGAGGGTTAATTTGTATTTCCTTGGGAAAAGGTGGATTCAGGAAGAAAGGACAACATCAACAACTTACAGACTTACTTTTTTGGAGCTTCACACAACTTTACCAAAAATTGAACAGGCTGTTTGTGTAGAGGTGAGGAATAAGAGCAGGGGAGAATGAGCAGAAGAAAGAGCAAAAAGAAGAAGAGGTGGCAGTAGTGGAGGAAGAGTGGGAGGAGGAGGAAAAGAAAGCAAAAGGGCAAATTAACACTGAATGGATTACCCTCCTATGCTATGTAGATAATTTGAGTCATTGATTAATTGACAACATATAAGAACATGCTTAAAAATTGTATGAGTGATATCAGGCAGTTAGAGTTTTGAGATCTTTTTCACTACATCTTAAAATTATAGATGGAATGCTTCGTTAGAATTTAAAAAGACCATTGATCATATAAAAAAGTCACACACAAGGATACTGTGCCAAAATCTCCCCTTTATAGGGCATATTTAGGAAAACAAAACTAGTTTGGTTGGAAGAGAATTTAAAGTAGAAAGTATGATGGGATAATGGCAAGACCTGTGTAGGACAAATTGTAGAAGGATCTTGAATACTAAAGAACTAGTTTTGGGGGAAAAATAATGCGTTCATTTTGTGAGTTTGTGGTGAGAGCAAGAAATCCAGGTAAAGATGTTCAGCAGGCTGTTGTAGTTTTGAGACAAGGGTTTAAGAGATCAGATGCTTGAGTTAAAGATGCAAATTTTGGAAGTAAATTCTATAGAAATATGAATTGAATCCTGGAATGAGATGAGATCACTAAGGGAGACAGTATAGAAAAGGTATGGAAGAAAACCAAGGAATGAGTCAAATGAGCAGACTCATCATCACTCCATGCAAAAGTATGTTGGAAGTCCCAATTGATAAATGGTAAAAGGATATGAACAGGCAATTTTCAGAGGAAGAAATTAAAGATATCTATAATCATGTGAAAAAATGCTCCAAATCACTTTTGATTAGAGAGATGCAAATCAAAACAACTCTGAGGTACCACATCACACCTATAGGATTGGCAAACTTGACAGAACAAGAAAATGATAAATGTTGGAGAGGATGTGGGAGAGTTAGAATACTAATTCATTGTTGGTGGAGCTGTGAGCTCATCCAACTATTTTGGAGAGTAATTTGGAACTATGCCCAAAGGGCTACAAAAATGTGCATACCCTTTGACCCAGCAATATCGCTACTAGGACTGTATCCCCAAGAGATCATCAAAATGGGAAAGCATCCCACATGTACAAAAGTATTTATTGCAGCACTCTTTGTAGTTGCCAAAAACTGAAAGTCAAGGGGATGCCCATCAATTGGGGAATGGCTGAATAAATTATGATATATGAATGTAATGGAGTACTATTGCGCCATAAAAAATGATGAACAAGAAGACTTCAGGGAGGCCTGGAAGGACTTATATTATATGATGCTGAGTGAAAGGAGAAAAACCAAGAGAACTCTGTGCAGAGCAACAATCACAGTGTGTGAGAGTTTTTTCTGGTAGACTTGGAACTTTGTAATAACGCAAGAACTTAAAAAAAAAAAATCCCAATGGTTTTCTAAGGCAAAATGCCTTCCACACTCAGAGAAACAACTTTGGAATTCATTTGCAAAATGTAGCAGATCATGTTTGTGTGTGTGTGTGTGTGTGTGTGTGTGTGTGTGTGTGTGTCTGTATTATGTTTTGATTTGTTATATGATTTTTTTTCCATTTATTTTAGTTCATCTACATACCATGACTATAGTGAAAACATATTCAATAGGAAGGTATATGTAGATCCTATATAGAATTGTATGGCATCTTGGGGAGGGAGGGGGGTGGTAGGTGTGGGGGGGTTAAAATCTAAATTTAATGTTAGTAATTGTAGAACATTGAAAAATAAATAAATAAAATTTTTAAAAAAGAAAGAAAAAAAGAAAAAAAATTATGTTGGAAGAGCTGTGTAAATTAGCCTGGACAATTAAATTCAGACAATGAAAAAGACTGGAACTAGTCACATAAGCCAAACAAGAATTTGACTTGCAAAAACGGAAGATGGTACTGGGTTGCTCTAAGCACTGATTTCCACTGGGCAAAGCATAAATACATGTTAGCCTTCTGTGTGAGTATTAACCCATCAACGAGCAAAAATATCTACAATGCCTACACCTTTTGGTAGGTAGGTAGGTTTGGTGGGTTGCTCATCCTGCAACAGAGAAGAGAATCAGTTCCTGGAACTTTTTCTGTTCTGTTGTTTTGACTCATATTGCTAACAAGTTCAATTAGCTAATACAACTCTGTTCAATATGGAGACAGTTTTACTCTCCTTTAAGACTTATAGGAAACCTATCTCTCAGTATTTAAGAGGTTATTACATAAACAAAGGATTAGATTTTCTTGGACCTTGGAGGGGAAAAACAAACAACTGGAGAAGAAGTAGCAAAGATTGGAAGATACAGACAGTTTTTGGCTCAATGAAAGGAAAGGACATCTTGAACATCAGAGAACTGCCCAGAAGTAGAATGAATCATTTGAGCTCCCTAACAATAAAGGCCATCAGGTAGAGACCCAAAGCCCACCTGAACCAGCCTGAAATGATTTAAAAGGAATTACTTCTTACATGTGGCTTGGATTAAATGATATCTAATATCCTTTCCACTCAGATTTTGCATCTGTTTCTATGCTTATAATAGGAAGACATCTCTATCCCACCCCAAGCAGAAACATACATAGTTAGAGGTCTCACCTCCTACCAAAAAAATAAATAAATAAATTCATAATTAATAAGTTCTACTTCAACAGATCATCCTGGTACAGAGGTAATACCAAGTCACTGATGTTTGATGATGATCTTGGCTACAGATGATTGGGTAGTCTTGCTTACCCAAATTCTTAAAGTTTGTCCTCTACAATCTGCACCCATGAAGGGAATGCCTCCATTAATGGAATTACAGATCCATAAAAGCATTAATTTACCAATGGCCCAAGTTTAGCATTCAGTAAATCTGATTTACTTGGACTAGGCAATACTTATCTGTTTCTGAGGAATTTTTCTTTTACAGGCCTTTTCGGAGGAGGCTTCCTGCATATTCTAGATCTGTGATTTTGTCTGTTTTTGCCCACTTTGATTTTCCGTGGCATTTTCATAGGTCCCCTTTTGATTTCCTGCAGCACATTGTCCTCAGAGGTGATTAAACTCTGTTATCATGCCTAAACATAGCCAGACCTCCCTTTTATCAGCATGAACAGCTGTGCTCTTAGGAGGACTGACAATATAGTCTCCAGCTGGCTTTTCCAGTATCTTCCTTCATCAGATAACCGTGCTTAACATCAGTTCATTCCCTGTGGCTATTCTGTCCTTGGTATTTGGATGACTCCAAGGTCTTTCTGAATCCAGGAATCATTCAGCTCTGCCAGAAACAACCTCCTTCTCTTGCTCCCAGCCAAATGATCATGCAGCTTCCCAGGGAAGTCAAGCAGCAAACTGTATTTGATTTGGATAATTGCTTCAGACCTGCCCTCTGTGGTAGAAACCTAGTTCAACAGGCTATGTGCTAAGAAGCTAGATATCAGATATATATGGCCAATTGTTGCTTTTTAATATGTGACTTCTCACTTTAAAATAATTAATCACTTTAAGCAATAGAAAATTCTTCCCATTTTCTTCATTCTGTTTTCTTCTTTGCCAGCCAAGTGGTACAGTGGATGAAGCTCTGGATTTGGCATCAGGATTCCTGAGTTCAAATTCAGTCTCGGATACTTAACTAGGTATGTGATCCTGAACAAGTCACCTAACTTTGCCTCAGTTTCCTTAATTGTAAAATGGGAATAATAACACCTACCTTGCAGAGCTGTTGTGAACTTTACATTAGATATTTGTAAAGCACTTAGTAGTAGGTGCTATATAATTGAATCTTCCCTCCTTATTCATGTCATTTTTCATTCCTGTACTCCCATCCCAAGTACAATGTTTTGCACATAAGTGGTAAAGGAAAAGAAATATTTATTAAGTGACTACTGTGTACTAAGTACTTTAGAAATATGATCTTATTGAGATGAGTACTATTACTATTTCCACTTTGTTGTTGAGTCATTTCAGTTATGTCCAACTCTTGGACTCCATTTGGGGTTTACTTGACACTGGAGTGGTTTGCCATTTTGCCATTTCATTTTCAGGCTTATTTTATAGATAACTAAGGCAAACTAAGGCAAAAGGGTTAAATGACTTGCCCAAGTTCACACAGCTAGTAAATATCAGGGACAAGATTTGAACTCACAGAGATGAGTCTTCTGGATTTCAGGCATGGCACCACATCCCATGCCCCCTAGCAAACTGAAATAGACAAAGAATAAGTAAGTTATCCAAGGTGACAAAGCTAGTAAGTATCAGCAGCTGGATTTGAACTCAGATCTTCCTGATTTCAGGTCCAATGCTCTATATTATATTGTGCCGCCTTGCTGCCTATAGCAGCTGCTTAATAAATATATATTGGATGGAATTCTTTAATAATCAACTGTAAATACTGTCAAAATACAGTAGTATCCATACTACTAAATACTACCTAATGACATCAAAATTTTGCCAAAAAAATGCAAGGTCCCTTGGGCTGGTGATAAACCTGAATGATTGTGGATGATCCATAAAGTAAGAGTGAAGAGCTTTCAAAATTTAAAGACTTAGCAGAAGAAATTAAAATTATAAAAGAAAAAGACAATGTTACCTGTAGTCCTTGGCATGTTGTCAGCTAATAGTGTTGTATCCAAAATTGCTTCAGTAAAGCTAATATCCAAATATTTTTCTTCAACTAAAAAAACAAATTATTTCATTTAGATAGTATGTAATCACTAAAAAAAAACCAATCATGCCAGGTTAGCACCTCATATTAGGACATTTTTCACTTAGCCTCCTTCAAATAAGGTCAGAAGAATGATGTTTAGATAATCAAAATCATAATAAACCACTACACTAATTTTAAAGCATTCTTAGGTTTACAAAAGTCTTCCTTCATAAGATCCCTCTGAGGGAGAAGTACAAATAATAGCTAAGGGTAATGATAATGGCCAACCTTCATATCTATCTGGGTAGCGAGGTGACACAGTACATAGAGTACCAGGCCTGGAGTCAGGAAGACTCATGTTCCATCGTCCAAATCCAGTCTCAGACATTAATATCGGTGTGACCCTGGGCAAATCAAATGGAAATGACCAAGGAAATGACAAACCACTCCAGTATCATTTCCAAGAGAACTCTAAAAGAGGTCACAAAGAGTCAGATATAACTCAACTGACCCACCACTACTGATGTGGTGCTTGGGTGTATGTGCTTGGGTCCCAATTCTAAAATCACATGTCTCTTTAAAAATCACATTTCTCCCTAGCCTCAAAATACTATCCCAGCAAGTTTCTCCCCAGCTCAAGGACACAACCTTAGTAACAATCATTATCTCCCTTCTTTCTATAGTAGCCAGCTGCACCTATAGAACTTATTAGTCTGAACCAGCTGTGTACTGACTGAATTGGCTGTGCATTGAGTCATAACAACATTTACTACACACTGACCAATCATATGTATCCTAGACTTAGACATACATATACTCCCTAACATTTATCTTGTTTAACAAGACATTGATGAGAGCAGCCTGGTATTTTTGAGCCAGCCCTTTCCTTTGGTTGACTTAGTGACATTTCAAGTCTAATACCACACCTCCATGTAGCCCCCTCCTTGGATTATTTCCCAATGAACTCTAGGAAAAATGCCCGCACAGTAGACACCAAAAGCATATGTTCCTTTAAGAACTGACCACACCTTAATCACTCCCTAATACCACCCCAAAACACCTAGTTAATATATTTGGCACAAATGATACTATAGAATATCCAATATAAACTTTACTTGTACCCTGTAAGGTTGTAGGTTCCTAAGAACTCTTGCCTGCTGAAAAGTGTAATAAATCTTTATCTTGATCTCAACAATGCTTTGTGGGGGTCTCACCACCCCCCCTTCCAGCCCTCGTCACCATCAAAACATTTATATGGTGCCTACTATGTGCCAGGCACTGTGCTAAGAACTTCAAATATTTTCTTATTTTATCCTCACAACTTTGAGAATTAGATGCTGTTATTGTCCCCATTTCAGAGATGACACTGAGGCAGATAGAGGTTAAGTGACTTACCCAGGGTAGCAGAGCTAGTAAGTATTTAAAGTTCATTTCAAATTCAGGTCTTCCTGAGTCTGGGTGTAGCGCCCTAGCCATTGTGTCACCTAGTTGCCTCAAGAACTAGAATCATTTTAATTTTTTGTCATTTTTTTTCTGCATTGCATCTCCTTATCTCTTCTAAAATTATAGGAAAAGGCACAAAGAGCTGGATCTTGGAGTTAAAAAATAAATCTGAGTTTCTCTGCCGCCTCTGATCCATACTTCTTTGTAATCAAGCAAAAAAGATTCAGAGGGTTGGAAAAGTTGGATAACACTAACACTAAAAACTTTTCCTAGTGTGTTGGGAGGGAAGATTTTGAAATGGTTGTTAACTGGGTGTAAATGGATCTTCAGCCTGGTTAGTTGGACTTTCTGACCCTACAGACACAGCTAAGACAGACCTTGATCTTGGAGATCAACATACACAGGTTTTAAAATATGATTTAAACCTGAGAGCATTTATCACTAATGTAGGAGTGCAATTCTGTTCCATGATCCAGAGAGCCTGGCACCCGAGGCAGGGAATCTCCTTCTGGAGAGAAATCTACCTTTTAGTCAAAACTCTGAAAAATAGACCATACATATTGGAAATGAGCCATCAAGGGTTTTTATCTCTCCACCCAATTTAACGATTGAATATGTAAGAGTGTCTGCCCCACCCTAAGAAAAAAATAAAATAACTGCAGTAGAAAAAGTTTTGAAGTTTTTAACTAAAACAGCAATGGAAAAATCCATTCCTCTATGGAAGAAATGAAAGCACCCCAGTTAAAGATTTTCCTTTATAATACATTGATTATTTTTATGAGACATAATGTATTATAATGAAGCTTTGGAGCTCCTAACTGAAGGAAAAGAAACTCTCCACAACTACTTAGCCAGTGAAACCACTTTTGTAAGTGACCATGAGACCATTAAAACCATGTTGAGTAAGGATCATGTGAGACTGAGAAGCAACACCCAAAAAAGACCCCATGCCCCATGAAACCAGAAGGAAATAAGCCCTGAAGGAATAGAGTGTGATGACTTAACCAAAAAACGTGAACAACTTTTCAACATCAGAATGTGAATTTTATCTTTATGTGTTAGTCTGGCCGACACTCATTCCTCACTTATGCTGCTTTAAAACACATGATACTTAACAGGGCATGGGCCTTGGAAAACTCCACCCCACAACTTGCCTTGAATTTTCCTACATGATCAAGTCTCTGGGGTTGACCTGAGGCATCAGAAAATAATCCTTTTAACTGTCCTTTCCTTGTGGCCCTCATTATCTACACCTGGCATATCCTACAGCTCCACTCCTTAATTCCATCTGGACCTCTTCTCTGTTCCCACCATCTTCTGTATAGAAGGTCTATCTTGCTTCCATTAAGGTGCTTAGATTCAATGTGGCCCACTTGTCAATACAGGTATCACAAACGCTCAGATTCTTAAAATTTGGCCAGTAGAGCAGATTCTTAAAATCTTACCCACTCCAACTGGTGTTCTAATAATCCTTGTCTCTAGCTGAAATAAGGCTTGGGTCAAATTCATTCAAGGTAGGACCCATGTCATTGAATTTCAGGGTCCCAGCATCCCCAGACCTCAATAATACTTCAATAGTTTCATTCTTTCTATAAATGGTGCTTTGTGAGTCAGTGTTCATCAGGTTTGTGAGAGAAAAGTCTTATTACTACTTACCTTACCTATTTTTAATGAATTTTTTTTTAATGATCACATATTTACTTTTCCCTTTACCTCACTCCCACTGGAAATTAGAACTAAAAAATAGTATAAACAAAAAAACCTTACAGATATACATAATCAAGTAAAATAAATTCCCATATTTTTCGTTCCAAAAATGAGTCTAGGTCTATCACTTCTCTGACATGCAGAAGAAAATTTGATCCATCATTAGTCTTCTGATATCATGGTTGAACATTGAGCTGGTCAGTTCTTACATTTTTACATTCAGGGATGGGGCTCTGAATCCATCTCTCTCATCATTCTTTAATAGCACAATCATATTCCATTATTTTATATATCAAAATTTGCTCAGCCATTCACTAATTGTTGTATGCTTCTTAGTTTCTAGTTCTTAGTTTCTAGTTCTTTACCACTACAAAAAATAGTCACTATAAATATTTTTGCATATATACACATATACACACATACACATACACGCACACAGATTGTTTTCCCCCTTCCTTTGAGCTCTTTGGGGCATAGTTCCAAAAATGGTGTAATTTGGTCAAAAGCTTAGTATACTACTTTATTAAACATTTTGACTTTTAACTACTTACATCCAGTTTGAAAGACTTTGTATCTTACTGAGTCATGGTTTTCATAAGAAGTGGACCTAATATGTACCTTGATCTTTAAGGAGATTTCTCTGAGGGACCTTTGGTCATAATTGGGAGCTACATGTAGATGAGAGAACTGATTTTGAATTTAATTTCTTATTTTTATGATCCTGACAAATATTGATAGGCATTAATATTTCCATATTCAATGAAAAGTAGAAAAGGACTGTTTTTGAAAGCATGACTAATTCCCACAGATTCACTTTGAAAGCATATCTTAAATTTAAAATTGTATTTCAGACTCTACTCTGATTGCATATATATGTACATGTATATATATACATTCTTTATATAGTTCTTTTGAACTTCCTTTATCCTATGTGTTTTTAAAGTGTGTCATTGATGCTTCTATTTATTTTCTTGTTTATCAGCATCGTTATTACTACCTACCCTTTCTACCCCCAACCCTATTCCCCCCATTCCCCAAAATAAATAAAAGCCCTCTCATGTAACAAATATGTATAGTTATTCCAGGCAAATCTACACACAGGCTACACAAAAACATAGATCTTGTCTTGTCCTTCTAATTCTGAATGTTTCCAAACAGATTTAAAGTATCCAATTTAATTCAAAGCAAGAAAGAAAGGGATAAAAAACCACCTAGTACAAATTTTATATCATTTGCTATAACAGTCCTCAGAACTAGATGTATTACCCCCATTTTACAGTTGAGGAAACTAAGGCAGACAAAGGTTAAATAAACCACATGGAGCCGCACAGTTGGTAATGTCTGAAGACTGATTTAAATCTATCCTGAGTTGTATCCCAAGTCACCTAGCTGCCTCTGATTATACACTAATGTCTTACATTTAGAACTGAAGGGACCTAACAGGTCATCAATTTCAGTTCTCTCATTGTACAGATCAGAAAACTGAGGCTGGCAATAGTTAGATGACTTGCTCAAAATCACTCAGCTAGTGTTTGAGTGTGTAGTTGGTGGGCACAATAGATAGAGTACTGGCCTTAAAGTCAGGAAGGCTCTTCTTCCTGAATTCAAATATGTCCTTAAGACATTTGCTTCCTTATGCCCCTGGGCAAGTCACTTCACCCTGTTTGCCTCAATTTTCCCAATATAAAATGAGTTGGAGAAGGAAATAGCAAACCACTCCAGCATCTTTGTCATGAAAACCTCAAATGGGGTACAAAGAGTTGGACATGACAGAAATGACTCAACAACAGCAAAATTGTTCGAGCAGAATTCAAACACAGGTCTTTTCTGACTCCAACGCAAACACTTGATCCACTGTATCACCTACCTGCCTTTCCTATGTTTCTTCAAAAAAATTTATTCAGCACCCATTATTTTCAGTAAATTACTGTTTCAGGATGACAGAAATGCAGTTTACACAAGGTATCTTCCATGTCATTAGTATATTGATAAATGTTTAACAATTGGTGTGTGTGTGTGTGTGTATGCTCATATATATATATATATATATATATATATATATATATATATATATATATATATGTACGTGTATATTTGTATGTGTATATACACACATATATGTGTATACAGAAAGAATGTGTATATATATATATACACATATGGGTATGTATATATACATGCACATATACATAGGCACAACATACTTTTAAATTTAATCTATACTATTAAAGTTTTCTCTATTCTTGTTAAGTCTAGAGACAGTCAAGGAACCAATAAATTAAGCCCTGATGTGTCACATTCTCACATTTCTGAAGGTACATGTTCACTACTGGAAAGTTAACAAAGCCTCTTGAGAGTCAGTATAAACTGGCCCCAGCACATCCTTCTTCCAGATCTTTCTTACCCCAATGTCAGCCCCTCCTCCATCCTCTACTCCTTGTAGAGTTTACATTTTAGCAATATGTGTTACATGCAATATTCCCTTCTATCCTGTTCCTAGTCCAAGATAGTATAGGGGATGTCAGGATTCCTTTTCAAGTCCAATGTGGAATAGATGGTTTTCAAAGAAATGTCCTTTCTGTGTCTGAGATTCTAAGAACCTATATATGATGTGATTGCTTCTTTCTTCAATTCCAACCTGTGCACTCAAATATTGAAGCTGCACTAACCAATTATAGTCCTTTATGCTGTTGTAGTAGAAGCTCATTTTCCAAGGACTGATTACTGTTCACCTGACTACTCCCCCTGCCATCCTGATCCCTGCTTTCTAGATGCACTTCAACTTGTCAATGTCCTTAATAAAATATGATGCCCAAAATTAGACATAAAACTGCAAGATGTGATATTATATGCATAATTGTGAGTTAATATTCATATTGGCATTAACATCTATTGATTGAATTTACGATAATTCTTCTAATCTCATGCTCAAGTAGAATTTCCTGAGGATCAGAGGTTCTTTAAAATGTCACAAATTCCCTTTCACTAGTGAAGTGCAAGCAGAGGATTGATGACAACTTCTCAAGGATCCTTCAGGAGGAGATTCATGTACAGGAATTGGTTGAAATAGGTCAGTTGTTCCCAAACATTTTTGTTCCATAAACCCCTTTCAACAGTAACTAAATGTGCTGTAGATATCCAGGGTAATTTGATACATTACTCATACTGTTCGTAAGCAATTATGTACTTCTAGTATGTGTTCAACTGTTTTCAACTGTGTCCAATTCTTCATGATCTTTCTTGGAGTTTTCTTGGCAAAGATATTAAAGTGGTTTGCTATTTGCTTTCGCAGCACATTTTACAGAAGAGGAAACCAAGGCATACAGTATTAAACGACTTGTCTAGGGTCACATAGTTTAAGACACCATTAAAGGATTGTGAGCAGAAATTTCCTGCACCATTGTAGAGAAGCCCCAAGGAGTTCCTGAACTGATAAATGAGAATCCTTAGAATATATCCTTTCTGAGGTCTCTTTCCCATTCTGAGATTCTCTTCAGTTTCCTTCCTGATGAATTTCAATGAACCATTTCTAAGTTTCTTGGCCATTGCATTGTCATATACAGTACAAAAAAAGGTGGTTTTTTTCCTCTTTAGCATATGTATGAATAATATTCATTATTGATAATAGAACTAAATCTTTGGAGTTCTGCATGACTTCCTCACTGTGGAGCTGCATTTCATTGAAAGTGGGATCTTTCTCACAAATATTGCTTGTATGTCACACATTTGACCAGGAATCATCTGACTCCTGGGCTATGGATGACCTGGCTTCCCTCTCACCCCAGTAAGATGCTTCCCTGTAAACTTTCATAAAGTATAGTGATATTAGCAGTTCCTGTTTCTACAGCACTTCAAGTTTACAAAGTAGCTTGCTTACAATAACCCTGTGAAGTGGAATGTGCTAATATTACCTCTGTTTTTAAAATGAGAAAATTGAATCTCTAAGGTAAAAAGATTTGGACACTCTCCTCGCTATCCTGGTCAACATTCTCTGGACACATTTGAACTAGTCAATGCCGTTTTTAAAATGCAGTCACCACAACTTAACCCAACACTCAAAAATGTAGTCTAACCAGGGTAACTGAGAGGAGGAAAATCACTTGCATATATCTGTGTTCATTTAGGGTGTTGGTGGTGGTGGTGTTGCTATTCCTGGATGCTGTATCACTTTTGTGATTACTATTTCCTTTTCAGTTCCCTAGTACTTAGAGGTGTCTTCATATAAATTGTTTAATGGTTATGTCTCTCCTAACCTGTGTTGGTGCATTTATTTATTGATTTTGATTTAGTAATTATTTTATTTTTTCTAATTATAAGCAAAGACAATTTTCAACATTCATTTTTTTAAAACATTGAGTTCCTAATTTTTCTCACTTCCTACTCCTCAAGATAGTAAGCAATATGATATAGGTTATACATATGGAGTCAAGGAAACATATTTCCACATAACCGTGCTGTGAAAGAAGAAACAGAACATGAGAAAAAAACATGAAAACAAAAACCAACAAAAAAGCAAAAATGATAAGTTTTGATCCGCATTCAAATTCCATCAGTTATTTCTCTGGTTTTGATAGCAATTGCCATCATACTCTTTTTGACTTGTCTTGGATAATTGTATTACTGAGAAGAGCTAAGTCAGTCATAGTTGATCATACACAATGTTATTATTACAATGTACAATTCTCTCCTGGTTATTCTTTCAGCATCAGTTCATATGTCTTTCTAGGTTTTTTCTGAGATCCGCATGCTCATTATTTCTTATAACATGACACTATTCCATTACACTCATAGCCATTCCCCAATTAATGGGCAGCTCCTCAATTCCCAACTCTTTGCCACTATATTTCCAATTCTTCTTGCTATAAATATATTTGTACATGTAGTACTTCTTTTATTGAAAAACTTTTTATATATGTTTTGTCTGTTGTGTCACAGAGTTAAAATCATAGTGACTACATTATTTTCCAAATAAACACACAAAACACAAGTTATAGCTGGTCAGTGGTCAAGTTTGCTGACAGGTCCTAACAAGCAAGTGTTGGCAGGCAAGCATGTGGCACATTGTTGGGAAGTCCAGCAATCACTGGCATGAACGTGTGCATGTAATGACTTGTTTACAATGCCATACTATATGATTCCATGACTCAATGTTGTGTCATCAAAATTTCAATGTAGGAACTCCTCCTACAACTAAATTTAAGATATGCCTTTTAAATATATATATATATATATATATATATATATATATATATATATATGTATATGTTTTGAAATGATATCAAATTTTCCTGAAAAACCACATTGTTGGCTCAAATATATTTCCAGTGGGGCACTAAATAATATTTTTTAAAGGGGGAAATAGGCCAAATAAATTTGCAAACCTCTACTCTAGACATTTCCAACTCTCTACACCCTTAAAAACAAAAACAAAAACAAAAAAACAATAAAAAAGCCAATCCACAAACCCTCACTAGACCCTACTATCCTCTACTTTCCTCCAGTGTAAGATAGATTTTCATACCATGTATGAATGCAAACAGTTCAACTTTGGCAAGTTCCTTATGATTCTATTTCCTATTTATCTTTTCATGCTTCTTTTGATTCTTGTATTTAAAAGTCAAATTTCTATTCAGATCTGGTCTTTTCATCAAGAATGCTTGAAAGTCCTCTATTTCATTGAATGACCATTTATTTCCCCTGAAGTGTTGTACTCAGTTTTGCTGGGTAGGTGAGTCTTTGTTTTAATCTTAGCTCCTTTGACCTCTGGACCTGGGAACTTGGGAAGTTGGCTACAATATTGCTAGGAGTTTTCCTTTTAGGATTTCTTTCAGGAGGTCTCTTTCAAAATTTATTTTATCCTCTGCTCCTGGAATATCAAGGCAGTTTTCCGTGATAATTTCTTGAAAGTTGATGTCTAGGCTCTTTTTTGGATCATGGTTTTCAGGTAGTCCCATAATTTTTAAATAGTCTCTCCTGGATCTATTTTTCAGGTCAGTTGCTTTTCCAATGAGATATATCACATTTTCTGCTATTTCCTTCATTTCTTTGGTTTTGCTTCATAATTACTTGATTTCTCATAAAGTCATTAGCTTTCATCTGCTGCATTCTAATCTTTAAGGAATTAATTTCTTCAGTGAGTTTTCTGACCTTCTTTTCCTTCTGAGCAATTCTGTTTTTAGGGCATTCTTTTCCTCATTGCCTTTTTGGATCTCTTTTGCCATTTGGGTTAGTCTATTTTTTAAACTGGCACTTTCTTTAGCATTTTTTGGGTGTCCTATAGCAAGTAATTGGCTTATTTTTCATGATATTCTTGCATCACTATTATTTTTCTTCCCAGTTTTTGCTCTGCTTCTCTTACTCGATTTTGAAAATCCCTTTCAAGCTCCTCTATGGCCTGAGACTACTTCATATTTTTCTAGAAGTCTCTGGATGGAGAAAATTTGACTTTGTTGTGTTCTGTTTCTCTACTTTGATTTTCCTTGTCACCAAAATAAGATTCTATAGTCTGATTCTTTTTTCCATTTTTGCTCATTTTCCTAGCTGTTTATTTAACTTTTGAGCTCTTTGTCAAGGTAGTTCTCTGCTTCTAGTGGACTTTAGGAGTGTGCTTTCAGAGGCCCAATCCTCCTCCCCCACAAGTCTTTGGGACGAGAGCTCCAGAAACAGTCACTGCCCCTGCTGCTGTAGGCTCCTTCTCTACAGTCTCTTCCACCCTCTCCACCTCTCTGGAGTTGGGGCCCAACTACTCTACTCTCTCACACAGGTTTTTTTGCCATTGACCTTCCAAACTATCCTTGGTGTTTTAAATTTGTGAAATCTGGAAAAATACCACAGATGCCCAAGATTCAGTCCCTTCAAGGTCTGCTTAGGTCCAGTCTGTGCTGGTGCAGCTCATGCTGCACTGTGCTCTGCTCTTAGTATGGTGTGTAAAACCTTTCCTGGTGGCCTTCCAGGTTGTCTTGGGCTGGAGATTTGCTTCACTCAGTCATTCTGTGAGTTCTGCAACCCCAGGATTTGTTTGGAGTCATTTTTTACAAGTATTTGTCTGGGTTTGGGGGGGAAAGCACTAGCAAGTCTGTGCTGTTACTCCACCATCTTGGCTCAGCCCCCTCATCTTTTTTCTTCTTCTTTTTTTTAATGATCTCTTTGGGATACAGACTTAACTCTGCTAATCCTGGATCAAAGTGTATGCACAATGAGGTTGCCCTTTGGGCATAATTCCAAATTGCTCTCCAAAATGGTTGGATCAGTTCATAACTCTATCAGCAAGGTACATTTTTTCTAACCCAAGTTCAAAAACTACATAAAGTCATTTAATCCCTCTAAACCTCAATTTACTCATTTGTGAAAAGAGGACTAAGTTCCTACTCTCTTTAAACCTATTACATTTTGATCAGGCACATAAGTGATGCCAAAGAGACAGGGCTATAACTGATGTCTGGAAAACTTACTCAGACACTACCCTGTGCTCTACCTGTCCTAGTCTCCTCTTCTATAAAACAGGGGTAATAACAGCACCTAATTCCTTCAGTTGTTGTGATAATAAAATAAACCTTACTTGGAAAGTACTTTGTTAACCTTTAAGTGATATATAAATACTAGCTATTATGGGGTAATTATGATCCAGTGACTTCATATACACTTGAGTACCAAACATCTTCCAGAGATACTGTGAATATTAAATGAAATAATACACATAAAGTAGTGTGTTACTAGTTGTTTGCTCTATAAATGCTAGTTGTTACTATAATCATCATCATTAGTATTATTTTGAATATGCTTTTCACCACCATAACTCACAGTTGGTACATAATCTTTTACAGTTGTGACCAAAGAAAGAATCTTTAATGACATAATGATGAATCTCTCTTAACTTAGCTAGATCAGTTCTAGGCTATCTGACATAAAGACTAGCATTGGACCTGTACCAGAAGTCTACCCTGATGGATGGAATCTTCCAGAGTTTGTTCTTTGCAGGCATAGCCTTTAGGAACCCAGGATCAACACCTTGTCATGCAGAAGCAGCAAATCAAAGTGGATAGAGCTGTGTACCAAGAATGAAAAAGAGTCATGTTAAAAACCTGGCTCTTATCCTTCCTAGTTTTATGACCCTGGACAAGTCTTTTGGTTTCTGGGAAACTCAGTTTCCTCCTCGATAAAATGAAAGTGTTAGTCTCTAAAATATTTTCCATCACTAAATATAAGATTCTATGCTCACAAACATCCAAGGGAAGATTTTCATTAATCTATCTTAAATTTCACTTCTTTTTAGCTTGATTTTACAATTTCAGCCTATTGAAATGTTTTAGAATACCAATTCTGTCCTCTAATGAATTAGTTATTCATTTCAGTTTCTGGTTATCTGAAAGTTTTAAGGGCATGTCATTTTTATAGAACCCAAAAGCACTGCACTATTCTTAGATGCCTCTCCTCCCCACCCAGGTTAACACTAATCCCCTAATTAATGTTTTATGTAAAAGATTTTCTTTGCCAAACACTCTGATATTCAATTCTGCCTGAGAATTAGGTATTTTGGAGGATAATAGTTGAACCTGGAAAGAAGGTAAAGAAAGGTTTCATGGAAAAATGCTAGGAGGCAAAGGTGAGAAGGAAACATACAGTATATTCCAGACATGAGTGACAGATTTTGGAGAGAGTGCTTTTTTTTTATAAATTTATTTATTTAACATTTTACATTCATTTTCACAAAATTTTGGGTTACAAAATTTTCTCCCCATTTGTCCCCTCCCCTCTCCCCAATACACTGAGCATTCTAATTACCCATATCACCAATCTTCCCTCTCTTCTTTC
>CM053773.1:159164580-159206975 GCA_028658325.1 Potorous gilbertii | reverse complement strand
CATTCTCTTCCATTTTGTCATTCTTTTTGTCTTGTTTTGTGATTTCTTAGTTTCTCAGAAAGTCATTAGCCTCCATCTGTTCCAATCTAATTTTGAGAGAACTATTTTCTTCAGTGAGCTTTTGCACCTCTTTTTCCACTTGGCTAATTCTGCTTTTGAAAGCATTCTTCTCCTCATTGGCTTTTTGAATCTCTTTTGCCAATTGAGTTAGCCTATTTTTCAAGGTGTTATTTTCTTCAGCATTTTTTTGGGTCTCCTTTATTAAGGTATTGAGCCATTTTTCATTATTTTCTTGCTTCTCTCTCATTTCTCTTCCCAGGTTTTCCTCCACCTGTCTAACTTGATTTTCAAAATCCTTTTTGAGCTCTTCCAAGGCCTGAGATTTTTGGAATACAGACGCCTTTGCTCCTATGTCTTTACCTGATGGTAAGCAGTTTTCTTCTTCTTCAGAGAGGAATGGCACAATCATCTGTTCCCCAAGAAAATAACCTTCTCTGGTCTTATTTTTTTTCTCTTTTCTGGGCATTTCCCCAGCCAGTTACTTTACTTCTGAGAGTCCTCTCCACCTCTGGCCTAGTTCCACCCAGCTAGTGCTTGGGGTCTGAGATTCAAATGCTGCTCCCCAGTCTCAGGGCTTTTGGCAGCAGGCCTGGCTACTATTCAATGGGAGCTTAAGTTCTGGTGCTCAGGTGGGGGCAGGGCTGCCTCCCAGGCTCAGTTCCCTCAGGGGGTTTATGCAGAGACCTTTTGTAATGGAGCTGCTGCCAAGCTCCTGCCTGCTCTGGGAGCCTCTGGCCACCTGCTGTCTCTGCTTCTGCCTCCTGAGGGGGCCTGAGTCCTGGAGACACCCAGCTCCCCTCTCAGCCCTTCTCTCTCACTGGCCTATGATTCTGTGGCTGGAAGGGACCTTCGTGGCTGCTGGAGCTTCCATCCCTGAAGCCTGCTCAGATGAGCTCATTCCTCTCAGTGCCTCGTGGCCAGGGCAGGGCAGGGCTCCTCTCCTGTCCAGTGCGCAATGGACTTTTAGGATCAGTTTTTCAGGGCTCTCTGGAACGGAAATCTCCTCCACTCCATTGCTGCATGGCTTCCACTGCTCCAGAATTTGTTGGGAGTTCTTTTTAGAGGAAATCCATGGGCTGTGGGTTCGGAGCTAGCATATGTGAGTCTTTCTACTCTGCCATTTTGGGTCCGCCCCTCGAGAGTGCTTTTTTATAAGGAACAGAAAGAAGACAAATTTGTCTGAGCCTGGAAAAATAGTTTGGGCCTACTTTGTAAAGGATTTCAAAGGCCAAAACAAGAAATTTATATTTCATCTTCCATGTAATACGCATCCGCTGGATAGGGCGGTGCCCTATCATTTTGGAAACTGTGAGAAAGATGGAATAGACTTGGGAGACAAGTAAAATTGGGAGACCAATTACAAAGAGGTCTCAACAGTATAAACTAGAAGTGACAAAGTCTTGAACTAAGATGGTTGCTATGTGAGTGAAGAGAAGGGAATAAATATGAAATATGTCATACAGGAAGATGCAAATTTTGCTGGCTGATTGGGTATGTTGGATAAATTAGATTGTGGAGTTGAGGGCAACCTCAGAGGTCTAAATATGACAGATTAGAAGGAAAGTCAAGGCATCAATAGAAATGAAGAATTTTTTTTAACTAGGGGTATGTTGTGGGGAAAAAAGATAGGAGTAAGCTGGAGCCAAATCTAACCCCTTGCCAGACCTAATTATTAAGTTTTCAATGTGAATATTTGTACAACACGAATCAACAATTTCTACATGTCCAGGCTTGATTTATTGTCTAGCTTTAAAAAAAAGTATTAGCGATTCAAATTAAACCTAAAAGCTTGTATGCATAAATATATTTTTTCTGGATGGCTTTTTTCAGAGAGCCTGATTATTAAACATTTATGAATATAACCCTGTATAGCCCTATAAACATTGCTTGAGCACAGCAGGAGTGCTATAGAAAGTACTGAAAATGAAATTGTCACCAGACTGATGGCCTGGTGGAGCCAAGCAGTAGGATCCTCATCATCATCATATAAATAATGGTAATAAACTAGCAATTACACAGTGTTTTATGGTTTACAAAATTCTCTGCATCCATTATCTCTTTTGAGTTTTATGACGTCCCTGGGGAAAGATAGAAAGTTCTCCTTCAAGGATGTGGGACATGTTGATTTTGAGCTGCTGATGGCTCAACTAATTTGAAACCAATAGGCAGTTGGTAAAGTGAGACTGGAACTCAGGAAAGAGGTTAGGCTTAGATTTACAGATCTGTTCATCATCAGTATAGGGATGATAAAGACACCTAGCAAACTTTTTAGTACACTAAGTGAGAAAATAGACAGAAGAGAAATGGGCCCAGGACAGAATCTTGGGAGGTTCTCATTCTTAGGGGCGTGATATGATTATCTTTCAAAGAAGACTGTTAAGTGTAGGAAAAGAATCAAGGGAAAATAGAATTCTGACAACTCACAGAAAGTACTTAGGTGGAGAAGGTAGTCAGTATAGTACAAAATGCTGCCAAGTAGTAAAAAAAAAAAAAAGATGAGGATTGAGAAAAAGCCATCAGATTTAGCAATTAAAAGATCCATTGATAATTTTGGAGAGAAGAGTTAAAATAGAACAAGCCTAGTTGAGGTAATATCTGTAAAGTTCTTTGCAAAATTTAAAGCACAATATAAATGCTAAGGATCATCCAGATGAAGGTGGGGTTTATAATAGCTGTTTTCAAACATTTGAAAGGCTCTGAAAGGGAAAATGGATGTGTTCCTTTTCAACCCTAAAGGATAGCACCAGGGCCAGTGGAGTAGTAGTGGAATAGATTTCAATTTATTTTGAAGGGAATTTTTTTTAAATGCCTATGGGCTTGCAAGTCCTTATTCAGTCTCTTCCTTTATCTCAAGCCCAGTTGACTTGACATTTGAATGGACTTTTTTTTAAACATAGAGCACTGTGTGAGCCAACTAGGTAGCCCAGTGGACAAAGCACTGGGCTTGGAATCAAGAAGACTTTTTTTTTTTTTGGTTGATAAATGAAACAGCACATTTCTGTTTTGTAGCACTCGTTATCTTTTAAGTTTAGAAGTCAAATCTGTAGCTTTCAAAGTTTTCCTGCTTATCGGTGCTTCTTCTTTTTACGTATATAATCTATTTATTTTTCAGTTCTCAACATTCATTTCCACAAGAATTAAAATTCAAAATTTTCTTCCAATGTCTCCCTATCCCCACTCCAGGACAGCATGCACCCCATCCACTCCTTCCTCCACTCTGTCCTGCTTTCTACTATCCATCCTTCTTCCACCCCCTTCCCCTCTATTTTCCTGTAGGACAAAATAGATTTCTATACCCGATGGCCTGTATATTTTATTTTCCAGTTGCATGCTAAAACAATTTTTGACATGCATTATTAAAGCTTTGAGTTTCATATTCTCTCCTTTCTTCCCTCCTCACTCAGTCTCATTAAGAAAACAAGCAATTCAATATAGGTCATACGTGCATGACAATGTATGTAAAGGACTAACAACATTTCCCTCTGTCCCATTCTGCCCTCCATTTATTCCATTCTCTCCCTTGACCCATTCTCCCACAATAATGTTTGCTTCTGATTTTTCAATTTACTGTCCCTTCTATTATCTTCCCTCTACTGTCCCCTTCCCCCTTGCCTTTCTGCAGAGTAAAATAGATGTCTGTATACAATTGAGTGTGTGTTATTACCACCTCATACCAAATCCCATGAGATTAAGGGTCATTTATTTTCTTTCATCTCCCCCTTTCTCCTTTCCATTGTAAAAGAGCTTTCTTCCCTCTTTTACGTGAGATGATTTTCTACATTGTACCTCTCCCTTTTGCTCACTCCTAGTACACTCCACTCAATAGTAAATTTTAATTTTTTTACATATTCTTCCTTCATATTCAGCTCACCCTGCACCTTCTGTCAATTTATATTTATATACACACAGCATATACCCATGTATGCATAGAAATCTACATATATATAATATACACATACCTACATATATACACACATATATGGATACATATATATATATAAATATATAGATATGTACATACACACACACACACACACACACATATATATATATATATATATATATATGAATGTATATTTCTGCTACTTACTCTAATACTGAAAAACTCATTTGTAACTCATGAATTACAAATAATATCTATCTATATAGGAATGTAAACAGTTTAACTTTAATGAGTTCTTTAGGCTTCTCTTTTCTGTTTACCTTTTTATGTTTCTCTTGATCCTTATATTTGAGAGTCAATTTTTCCAATCAGTTCTGGTCTTTTCAACAAGAATGTTTGGAGATCCTCTATTTCATTGAAATTCCACTTTTTTCCTGATGTATTATACTCACTTTTGTGGGTATGTGATTCTTGGTCTTAGTCCTGTCTCCTTTGATCACTGGAATATCATAATCCAAGCCCTTCAATCCCTTAGTGTAGAAGCTGCTAAATCCTGTGATATCATGATTGTATTTACAAAGTACTTGAATTGTTTCTTTCGGGCTGCTTGTAATATTTTCTCCTCAGTTTGAGAACTCTGGAATTTGGCTACAATATTTCATATTTCACTGAAAAATCTGTCAAGAGTTCCTTCTTCTTCTCTTCTCTCATATCTCTCTGATATAATTTCCTATTATCACCTCCTTAGCTATAGTCTATGCAGAAGGGATGGTCATTTATTTCTAAAGATTACCTCTATATACATGTGTCATTTATCCTGTTTCCTTTCATCTATACAGATTAGTGCCTCTATTATCAACTTCTGCAGCATTTGGCCATTCTTTTCTCCACTTGTTTCTTTGTTTAACCACTTTAATCAACTATTTAACCATTTCAACCAACTGTGTTTGACACTTTATGAACCCATTTGGGGTTTTCTTGGCAAAGGTACTGAAGTGGTTTGCTTTTTCCTTCTCCATTTTATAGATGAGAAAACAGAAAACTAGGGTTAAGTGACTTGCCTAGAATCATACAGTCAGATCCTTTTGGGATCTCTTTCAGGAGGTGATTGGTGAGTTCTTTCCACTTCTAGTTTACCCACTGGTTCTTGAATATCAGGGAAGTATTCCTTGATAATTTCTTGGAAGATGATGTCTAGGCCCTTTTTTTGCATCATGGTTTTCAGGTAGACTGATAATTTTTAAATTTTCTCTCCTGGATCTATTTTCCAGGTCAGTTGTTTTTCCAGTGAGATATTTCACATCGTCTCTTATTTTTTCATTCTTTTGCTTTTGCTGTTAAATTCTTGGTTTCTCATAAAGTCATTAGCTTCCATCTGCTCTATTCTAATGCTTAAAGAACTATTTTCTTCAGTGAGCTTTTGAACCTCCTTTTCAATTTGGCTAATTCTGCTTTTTAAAGCATTCTTCTCCTCATTGACTTTTTGGACTTCTTTTGCCAATTCGGTTAGCATATTTTTAAACGTGGTATTTGCTTCAGCATTTTTTGGGTCTCTTTTAGCAAGCTGTTGACTCATTTTTCATGATTTTCTTGCATTGCTCTCATTTCTCTTCCCAATTTTTCCTCTACCTGTCTTACTTGATTTTATTTATTTATTTGCTTGTTGTCTACTCATTTATTTTAAACTTTCAACATTCATTTCCACGAAATTTTGAGTTCCGAATTTTCTCCCCATATCTCCCCTCCCCCACCCCAAAACACCTTGTGTTCTGATTGTCCCTTCCATCAATGTGCCCTCCTTTCTAACACCTCCCCCTTCCCTCATCTCTATCTTCTCCCTTGTCCTCTAGGGCAAGATAAATTTCTATATCCCATTACCTGTATTTCTTATATCCCAGTTGTACTCAAAAACAATTCTCAATATTTGTTCCTAGAACTTTGAGTTCCAACTTCTCTACTTTTCTCTCCATCCTATCCCCACTGAGAAGACAAGCAATTCAATATAGGCTATGTATGTGTAGCTTTGCAAATGACTTCCATAATAATCATGTTCTGTAAGACTAACTATATTGCCCTCCATCCTACCTTGCACTCCATTTCTTCTATTCTCTCTTTTGACTTTGTCCCTCCCCAAGAGTGTTTATTTCTAATTGCTCCCTCCTCCCATTTGCCCTCCCTTCCATTCTCCCACCTCATCCTATTTATCCCTTTCTCCCCTACTTTCCTGCAGTGTAAGATTTTCATAGCAAATTGAGTGTGCATGTTATTCCTTTTTTGAGCCAAATATGATGAGAGTAACCTTCACTTTTCCCCCTCACCTCCTCTCTTTTTCCCTCCATTGGAAAGCTTTTTTTTGGCCTCTTCTATGAAAGATAATTTGCCCCATTCCATTTCTTGCTTTCTCCTGTCAATAAATTCCTCTCTCAACTCTTAATTTTATTTTTTAGATATGACCCCTTCCTTTTCAACTCACCCTTTGCTCTGTGTCTCTCTGTCTTTCTGTGTGTATATACACATACACACACACACATATGTGTGTGTGTGTGCATAATTCTTCCAACTACCCAGATACTGAGAAATGCTTTAAGAGTTACAAATATTATCTTTCCATATAGGAATGTAAGCAATTCAACTTTAGTAAATCCCTTCTGATTTCTCTTTCCTGTTTACATTGTCATGCTTCTCTTCATTCTTGTCTTTGAAAGTCAAATTCTCATTTCAGTTTTTCAAGAATGCTTAAAAGTCCTCTATTTCATTGAAAGACCATTTTTCCCCTGAAGTATTATAATCAATTTTGCTGTGTAGGTGATTCTTGGTTTTAATCCTAGTTCCTTTGACTTCTAGAATATCCTTTTCCAAGCCCTTTGATCCTTTAATGTAGAAACTGCTATATCTTGTGTTATCCTCATTTTCTTTCCACAATACTCAAATTGTTTCTTTCTGGATGCTTGCAATATTTTCTCTTTGACCTGGGAACTCTGAAATTTGGCTACAATATTCCCAGAAGTTTCTCTTTTCGGGTTTCTTTCAGGAGGTGGATTCTTTCAATATTTATTTTGCCCCCTGGTTCTAGAATATCAGGGCAGTTTTCCTTAATAATTTAATGAAAGATGATATCTAGGCTCTTTTTTTGAATCATGGCTTTCAGATAGTCCCATAATTTTTAAATTGTCTCTCCTGGTTCTATTTTCCAGGTCAGTTGTTTTTCCAGTGAGATATTTCACATTATCTTCCATTTTCTCATTCTTTTGGCTTTGTTTTGTAATTTCTTGGTTTCTCATAAAGTCATTAGCTTCCATCTTTTCCATTCTAATTTTTAAAGAACGACTTTCTTCAGTGAGTTTTTGAACCCCCTTTCACATTTGGCTAATTCTTCTTTTCAAAGCATTATTGTCTTTTGGGCCTCTTTTTCCAATTGAGTTAGCCCATTTTTAAAGGTGTTATTTTTTTCAGCATTTTTGAGGTCTCCTTTAGCAAGCTGTTGACCCACTTTGCTTGATTTTCTTGCCTCTCTCTCATTTCTTTTCCTATTGTTTTCCTCCACCTCTCTTATTTGATTTTCAATATCTTTTTTGAGCTACTCAGCACAGCAGTAGCCCTTCTTTCTCCACAGTGGTCAGCTGCAACACCTGACTCCCCAGCAACCTTGTCAAAGGGACCGGTAGATGGCATTGATCTTGGCACCACTTACTCCGGTTTGGGAGTCTTCCAACATGGGAAAGTGGAGATCATTGCTAATGACTAAGGAAACAGGACCACCCCTAGTTATGTCACCATCACCAATACAAAACATTTAATCAGTGATGCTGCAAAGAATGAAGTTGCAATGAACCCCACAAACACAGTTTTTGATTCCAAATGTCTGATTGGTCGAAGATTTGGTGATGCAGTTGTACAGTTGGACATGAAGCACTGGCCTTTTACAATGGTGAATGATGCAGGCAGGCCTAAGGTCCAAGTGGAGTACAAAGGGGAGACCAAAAATTTCTATCCAGAAGAAGTGTCTTCTATGGTCTTGACCAAGATGAAAGAAATTGCTGAAACTTACCTTGGGAAGACTGTCACAAATGCCATAGTCACAGTAACAGTCTATTTCAACAATTCCCAGTGTCAGGCCACTAAACATGATGGAACCATTGCTGGTCTCAGTGTGCTCCAAATCATCAATGAGCCAACTGCTACTGCTATTGCTTATGACTTGGACAAAAAGGTTGGTGCCAAGAGAAATGTGTTGATCTTTGACCTTGGAGGTGATATTTTCGATGTCTCCATTTTTACCATTGAAGTTGGTATCATTGAGGTCAAGTCCACAGCTGGGGACACACACTTGGGTGGGGAGGACTTTGAAAACCAAATGGTCAATTATTTCATTGCAGAGTTCAAGTGAAAGCACAAAAAGGACATCAGTGAGAACAAGAGGGCTGTTCACCATCTTTGCACCATTTGTGAATGTACAAAACACACCCTCTCTTTTAGTACCCAGGCCAGTATTGAGATTGACTCCCTCTATGAAGGTATCTACTTCTATACATCAATCACTCGAGCCCATTTCAAAGAGCTGAATGCTGATCTCTTCTGTGGCACACTGGACCCTGTGGAAAAGGCCTTAAGAGATGCCAAGCTAGATAAATCACAGATTCATGACATCATCCTGGTGGATGTTTCCACTCGAATTCCCAAAATCCAGAAGGTTTTGCAAGACTTCTTCAAATGCAATGAGTTCAATCCTGATGGAAGCTGTTGCTTATGGTGCAGCTGTCCAGGCTGCCATTTGTCTGGAGATAAATCTGAGAATGTGCAGGACTTGTTGTTGTTGGATGTCACTCCTCTTTCCCTTGGAATTGAAACTGCTGGTGGTGTTATGACTGTTCTGTTCAAATGCAATACCACCATCCCCACCAAGCAGACACAGATATTTACCACCTATTTGGACAACCAGCCTGGTGTGTTTATTCAGGTTTATGAAGGTGAGAGGACAATGACAAAGGATAACAACATGCTTGGCAAATTTGAGCTCACAGAAATGTTCCTCAAATTGAAGGAACATTTGACATTAATACAAATGGCATTCTCAATGTTTCTTCTATGGATAAGAGCACAGGAAAGAACAAGATCACCATCATCAATGCTAAAGGACATCTGAGCAAGGAAGATATCAATTGTATGGTCCAGGAGACTGAGAAATACAAAACTGAGATGAGAAGCAGAGAGACAAGGTGTCTTCCAAGAATTCTCTTGACTCTTATACTTTCAACATGAAGGCTACAGTGGAGGATGAAAAACTGCAAGGCAAAATTGGTGATGAAAACAAACAGAAGATCCTTGACAAATGTAATGAAATAATCAACTGGCTGTATAAGAACCAGAATGCTGAGAATGAAGAATTTGAGCATCAACAGAAACAGTTGGAGAAGGTCTGCAACCCCATCATTACCAAGCTATACCAGAGTGCAGGGGGCAGGCCTGGTGGATTACCAGGGAGCGGAACAGCCCCATCTGGAGGTGCTTCTTCTGGACCTACCATTGAAAGGGTGGACTAAACAACAGAAGAAAGAGCATTCCACACAGCTTTTCCAAAAATTGAAGGACTCAAAATTTGTAGGCAAGGCAGTAGCCGTTTAAAAGTAACATTTAAGCTACTGTGTAGATCTGGGCATTCTGAATACTTGAATGTGTGCAGAGGGGAGAGAAGTGAACAACATTGCACTTTATCAGTACCAAAAAACAAGTGGAAATGCAATTCTTGTCCTGGAGAGTAAAAATTATTTAAAATTGGCACCATTAAAAAAAAATTTTTTTCAAGTTCTTCCAAGGTCTGGTACCATTGCATATTTCTTTTGGAGGGTTTGGATACAGAAGTCTTGACTTTTATGTCTTCCTCTGATGGTAAACATTGTTCTTCCTCATCTGAAATGATGGGAGAGAATACCTGTTCTCCAAGAAAGTAACCTCCTATAGTCTCATTAAGAGTAGGGTATACTCTATGGACCTATAAGTTCTCAGTTCCTCCAAGGTGGCACAATCAAAGGAGAGGAGTTTGTTCCCCAATCTGGCTCATGGCTGAGATTCAGATCAGCTGCTCAATTCCCCCTGGGGCTTTAAGCTGAAGCTCCAGAAATGTATGCTGGCTGCTGCTTGCCACAGTTGCCATGATAGTAGCCACTACTCACTGCTGCTGTAGATGCTGCCACCTGGGGCCAGGGCAAGGGGAGGACCCTGTTCCCTTGTCACAGAGGTGAAAAAGCTCCCTCCCTGATCTTTGAAGTGTCTTTGGCCCCTGTGGTTTGAGGGATCTGTGAACTTCCACTGCTGTTGGGGATTCCGCCCCCATGACCTGCTCTGAGCCTGCTCCTCCTAGTGCCATGTGGCTAAGGCTGGTTTCCACTTCCCTCTGTGTCCAGTACACCAGACCTGTACCGTAGGCCTTTCAGGTCATCCTGGGCTGAAAATCTCCTCTACTCCTTTGTTCTATGGCTTCTGCTGCTCTAGAATTTGTTGAGTCTTTCTTTACAGAGTTTTATAGGTTGTGGGGAGTATGTATGTCTTTCTACTCTACCATCTTGGCAACGCTCCCTCTTACTTGATTTTCAAAATCCTTTTTGAGCTCTTCCATGGCCTGAGACTATTGCATATTTTTTTTGGAGGCTTTGGATGCAGAAGCCTTTACCTTACTATCTTCCTCTGGTGCTTTGCGTTGTTCTTCCTCATCTGAAAAGCAGGAGAAAATACCTTTTCACCAAGAAAATAAACTTCTATAGTGCTATTTTCCCCTTTTTTGACATTTTCCCAGACAGTTACTTGACTTTTGAATGCTTTGTCAAGTGGACAGTGCACTATCCTAGGCTTTAGAAGTTTTGTGTAGCTGTTCACTGAGATATCTCTAGGGAACTGTAAGTTCTCAGTTCCTCCAAGGTGGCACAATCAAGGGTAAACTCCTCTCCTGGCCTGCACTTTGGTCTGTGAAAGCCAAAAGCAGTCTTTTCTACTCTGGAACTGCAAGTAGGATTCCCTCTCCATAGCCACCACCAGCTGTACCAGGCCATTGGTCCTCCTCACCCCAAGATTGCCATTCATGACTAAGACCCAGATCAGTCATTTGTTTCCTTCAGGGTCATTAGCCCTGAGGGGTCAAAAAGTAGAAACTGCTGCTGCAGTGTTTGTTGCTGCCCTGGGGCTGTGACTAGGGCTGCACCATGCTTCCCTCTCACCCAGGTGAATGAAAACCTGCTCCAGTCCTATCTGTACCACTCCATTCTAATTTTTAAAATTTAAAAGAAGAAATACACCTTTCCTATTGGCCTTCCAGGCTGTCTTGGGCTGGAAATCAGTTTCACTCTATCATTTTGTGGCTTTTACTGCTATATAATTTATTTAGAGTCATTTTTACAGGTATTTTATAGGCAATGGGGGAAGGCTAGAGGAGGTCCATCCTTCTATTCCACTACCTTGGCTCCACCAAGACTTATCTTCTTGAGTTTAAATCTTTCCTCAGATGCTTATTAGCAGTGTGACCATTGGCAAGTCATTCAACACTATTTACTTCAGTTCCTCATCTGTAAAATAAGGTAGAGAAGGAAATAACAAACCGCTCCAAAATCTTTACCAAGAAAATCCCAAACAGGGTTAGATACAACTGAAATGAATCAACATCAATAAACCTATGTACATACTGGAATGATGATGATGATGGTGACCCTATTGTCTGGCACTACTTAGCTTCAGTATAAAGATCTTAGGAGGTAGTTTCACAAAGATATGGGTGACACCTGCAATGCCTTCCTAGAACTGACACTTCCACCATGGCAATCCCCTCAGTTTAAACTTTTGGTGCCTTTCAACTGAACCAGCCATGGTTACAGTAATCCCAAATACTACCAGTCTTTGATTTTGTTTTATTTGTTTTCAATTTTCTTCAGTTATATTCAAATTATACCATTTCAATTAATTTTAGTCTTTGGGTTTTTTCTCTAAAAGTTGTCTTCTAGCAAGAGTCCTTTCACCATACTTCAAACATCAGTACTAGAATGACTATAAATAGTAGTGGAAAAGCATGGTATAATAAAGATCATCAACTCTATCCTCACAGACTACGCTCAAAGTCACCATTCTTGGTTTTGTGCAACCTCATTGAAGCTTTGGGAAGGTTGGGAAGTTTTCAGAGCCTTGGTCATTTATGGGTCATTACTGAGGGGCCTCAAATAATTAATAGCTTCTATTGGACTGGATGCAGAGAAGCCTTTACACTTTTTTCTTCTTTTCCAGCTCTGACTCATGCAGGATTGTTTCAAGTTGTGCCCCTACTCTCAATAAAGTAGGTACAACTGACCTTATCCCCTATCCTAGGCTCCGTATAGTTACAAGACAAATGTAAGTCTGTGTTTGGGTTGCCTTATTTTGTATTTGCTCTTTCATGATCACAAGCAAACCAGTCTTGCAGTTGAATGTTTCCAAGATTAGAGGCAATGTTTTGAGGCTGATGAGTCTAGAAGTGCTGAGTTCAATGAGAAGATGCTTAGGCATGGTAGAAACCAAAGTAGGTTTGTGGCAAGGAAAACTGACAATAGAGAAGACATCTACTAATAAAAGGATTGGCCTAAACCTGACTTTTTACCAGTAGACATGCATGTGTAAGCCAAGGTGAAATGTAAAATAGTCAATTTGTAATTCTACAAGCGGCTTTAGATTCTACTGAAGATTAAATATTAGACTCTGAGCCAGCTGTCAATAGTAGTTATACATTAAGATACTGAATTCCATTTTAAGCTTCTGTTTTGTTTTTCTGTCAAGTGCTCCCTAATTACAAATATTCCATACTTACATTATTCTCATATGTAGAAAGAAATTATCTGTCTTTTATATGAATCTTATTATATATTGATTTCATTTTCACTTTCTCATTTTGGAGAGAGGCCGTAGACATGTACTTCAAGTAAAACCATTCCTGGAATGCTAAGATAGGGGTTTTATGAGCCAGAATGTAAACAAAGGGTGCTCCCTCTTATTAAAAACCAGGCTTTCCAGCAACTAAAGCTGATCTAAACCACATATCTGGGTGCGGAAGAGAGAGTGATGCAATAATTCTATCCCTTGAGAGCCCAGTAGTGATTACTGAAGGTCAGAACGCTAGATTGGTAGTAGGCCATCTGGGCTCAAATCCTTGCTCTGTGATTTTGGGAAAGTCACTTAACCTACCTTGCCCCTGGTTTTATGCTCTCCACAATGAGAAAATAGAACTAAATGACTTCTGAAGTCCCTTCCAACTCTAAATGTATGTCCCTAAGGAATTGGAATGAGTATAATTTCCACAGGCCGTAGGAACAGTACATCTCATTACTCTACACTGTAATCAAATTTCAGAAGTTCAAAACTTGTGACACTCTCCCTGCATTTGATGTTCTACTCACTGGGAACTTTGGTAAATATTAACAATCCCAGGCATAAGCCCATGGCTTAAAAAAGCAGTAAGAAAAGCCAAAAATCGATCTAATTCTGTTGGCAGGAAATTCAGATTTATTAGCTGGAGTGGTCTGGAGTGGTGTCAATTTGGCAACAATAGAGAAATTATTTCTGAAAGATGATTTAAAGAGCACAGGGAGATCATTAAGCATTATACGTCTATGTTTTTCTCATTTCTGTGGCAATTGAGCCAGATTTTCCCAGATACTCCTAGGGAGCATGGAGGCACACTGGCAAAGCTGTATTGCCACTTTTCAGAATACCAAGCAACCATTCACTTGATTATTACTCTGGTACACTCAACAAAACTGAATATTGCCAAGTGTAAGAGAATCACAGAATTTCCAAAGTGGATGAAGTGTGAGAGGGCATGTATTCTAACCTGAATCTGAAAAAGAATCCTTACTAATGACCAGTGGTCATTCAAATTCTACTTCTATCACCTCCAATATTGAATAAACACTCTACCAGTCTGTTCCAGTTTGGAGCATTTTGGATTATTAGAAAGGAAGGAAGAAAATAAGTATTTTTTCAGCACATTTTATGAGCCAGGCACTGCTAAGTGTTATACCAATAATTATGTCATTTGATCCTAATAATAGCCTTGAGAGATAGGTATTGTTATTGTCTCCATTTTATAGTTAAGGAAACTGATTCACTAAGCTAAATGCCTTTTCTGGAGTCATATTTCAGCTTAGATCTTCCTAATTCCAGGTCCGGCTCTCTATCCTTTATCCCCTGCCTGTATCACCTTATGTTAAGGCTTGCTTTTTTTTAACTCAACAATAGCCTATCACTCCTAGTTATGAACTCCATAAGTCAAGTAGAAATACCATGTCCCTTCTACAGCAACATTGGAAATCCCAGAAATGGATATCCAAGACAAAAAAGGACCAAATCTATAGGGTTGTGATATGACAGCTGAGTCAAATATCTGGCTATAGAAAGAACAATATTGAATATCCCAAGAAAGTGACCAGTTTTAATGACGTGATCTTAAGACAATCACAAAATTTCCAGAAACCATGAACCTCCAGACAATTTTTCTTCATGGAGGATGAATCCCTTCAGCTTTATTATTCCTGCTCTGGAGCTGAGTTGGCGCATTCTAGACAGCTAACCCCAGACCAGACCATGGACTACAACTTATCCAACCATCCATTTATGCATCACTGTCTCATTTTTGTATTTTCACCTTGGGCACTTATCACAGTTTCTGGTATATAGTAAAGGTTTTATAAAGTCCAATTTGAACTTGATAAGGACTTCCCACTATGGCATCCCTTAGCAATTCACCCTGTTTTTATCAAAAAAAAAAAACAATCTAAGAAGATAAAACATTATCATTAGGTCCTATAATAGTAAACTGAGTAAGCCCAGCCCTCTTACATTACCGCCGCTCTGCCAACTGCTTTCATCTAGGGTTCGCATTCTGCCTCTACCTTTTTTGATCCCTAGCACCTTCAGAAGTCCCATGACTGGTGCAGATATTGCCTCTTCGTCTTGAGAGCACTAAGAATCTCAACATTATGTGAATAGCTAGAAAAAACTGAGCTCATCTTTTGACTGGAAAGAATAATTACCTATAGTTACAAGGGATAACTCTGTGAAAAGATCTGTAGGGAAAGATATAATTGGGAAATAAAAGTAATATAAAATTCTAAATATTTCCTTCAAAGGGAAAACAAAAATAATTAACAAAAATAGGAAACTACTAAATGGCTGGCTTCCTCCTCCTCCTCCTTCCCTAACCACCCCCAAGAGGTTAGTGCTCCAGATCAACTCCTCACCAACTTTTCCTCTTCTTGCTGCTTCCTCCACTTGTGACCTCCAAGAATGATCTTGAAGAGCCCCAGAGTTTCTGTTTCTGCTCTTCCCCAGATGGATGGTATCCTAAGGTCTTCCCCCAAACCGAGATCTTATATTCTGAGGTCCAATATCTCTCATACTTCCCAAAACTAATTGCAACTACTTATCAGATCTTGACTTGCTTTGGGAATTCATTTCCCAGCAATCCTCACATGACATAGGACCTTGGGTTTCGGCTCCACATCCAAGTAACATTACCCACTGGCCCCTATCCAGTCTGAAGCACAAGAATTCCCCAAGTGAAGACCACAACACATTCAGTCCCCTTGGGACAGAACAGATCCCTTGATCTTCCTGAGATTCATTGAGATAAAAATCTATTTTTTTAGTTCTATGATTAAGGGTCCCCAATTTATTTTTCTTTATCTCCTGTCTTTTAGATTTCCTGTTTAGAAATCAGAGCACTCTATCTATACCTTAATTAAAAATGCCACTGCAAGCCAGTGAAAACATAATTATTTTGTTTTATATTCAGTTCATGTATATATGATGAGTCACTTCATTAAGAACAGAAAAGAATGGTTCATCAATATGTTATTAGAGGATACAGTACTGATGGAAGAAAGTTATCTTTTTTCCTCTTTACACATTAGGGCAATAACACACAAAGTTATTGCCATGGATTAAGCATAAGTATTTGCCTTTAAAGATCTACTCTGTGGATTTTGCTGCATAATTTAAATGAATACACATTTCATGCCATCTGCTAATAACCTTTCCATGGTTTTATTGCTGTAGAAAGAACAGGGGAAGGCAGTTCATTCTGCATAGAATGTCACGGAAAAAGCAAGTATGTTGTGTTCTATCTACAGCCCTGCCTGCACTGGATAATTTGAACACAATTCTTTGGTGCAGATGAAACTCTGTGACATATCATAGGGAGTTATGTTCCCTTTGGGGGAGGTAAGTTGTGTATTTGCAACCCAAAGCTACAGTAAATTTTGAAAGTAATAAATTTACTTCCTACAAAAAGTATACCTATTCCAAGTTTCTCATGAACTTACTCTGACTGCATTGAAGGTTAGAAGAATTTAAGGTTTTATTGTAATTTTAATTTCCCATCTTGGTGGTGGATATCTATTAAATTTTTGCTGAGATTAAGGTCATTTCTCTAGGGATGAACCAAAAGGATGAGGGAGATTAGAGAGCTGTTGGATGTTGCTGGAAATTGAAGCCAATTTCAGCATTTTGACCACTTCAACTGCCTCTAGGCATAGACACACCTGAAATGAAAACATGACTTAAAAGCATTCCCTGTGAAGATAGCAAATATTAATAAACAGATGTAATGCAATTACCAGACCGACCACTTTTCCCACTGTTTTCCTACTCAGCATTAGGCTGTGTTCTCCTTGAGAACAAAGTCTTCTTATTGTTTTTCTTCTTTGAAACTTCCTTTGCAACCACAGTGCTTAGCGCAGTGCCTAGAATGCAGTATGCACTTAAGCCTGTTGACTGGCTTGATTTCATCTTCATTATGATCCAGTGTCCTCACTCTTTCATATTCTCCCAGATTATCAGCCCCCCCACACACACTTCCATGGTTCCACTGACAACTGTCAAACCAGTATTCATCTAGGGTTCCCACCCTGCCCCTAACTTTTGTGATCCCTAGCACCTTGCAATCCCCAGCAGCCCAATCGCTAGAGCAGGGCTATCCCCTCTTTGACTTGAGAATACTTTGAATGCACATAGTGTATCACATAGTGGCATTGTAGACAGAGCACTAGACTATAAATTAACACAATATAATATAACTATAAATATGGCCTCAAGCTGTGTGTCCCTGAGTAAGTCATTTAACCTCTCTCTCTCTCTATCTCAGTTTTCTCATCTACAGAATAGGGATAGTAGTACTGACCTTTCAGCGCTGTCATGAGGATCAATGAAGTAAAACACAAAGTGCTGCACAAGTCTTCAAGCAATATAGAAATAGTCACTACAGTGCAATGGAGACAGTATAGTATAGTGGAAAGAGGAGGAGTAGATAGAGAACTGTGCTTTAAGTCATTTCTTCACAGTGTTCTCCTTTATTTTTCCACTTTATATAGATGCCAAATCAATAAATTTAAAACACAAATGTGATTTTTCCAATCTTCTTCAATCCCTTACATTGTTAATGTATTTTTGATTAATTTGAAGATCTTTCCCATTCATTAATAGGCCCATGTGACCTGCTTAAATCACATGGAAATCTAAGTCCCATGTGGTGGGAGAAGTTTGCTGAACTGTGGAACAGGAAGAGGTGGAGGTGGAGCAGAGCTGAGAAGAAGTTGGTCAGACAAGTCAGAGCTGGGAAGGACAGAGGAAGCAGGCAACTAGGATTGTGAGCATTTGTTAGTGGGAAGACCTGACAATGTGTATAGACTTCTTGGTGGATGGTGGATTTTTTTGTTGCTGTGATGGATCTGGTTTTCTGGTGTTGAGATTTGACTTTCTGGTATTTGAATAAATGTTTTGGTTCTGCCTTCTTTGTGGAGTCTGTTGTGTTTTGTAATTCAGAATTGTGCAGGCATATTCATGGCCATCATAGGCAATGTGAATATCACTTTGGCACTGCAGCCACCCAGATTTTTTTCAGTGACTACCCATTGCCTCTAGAATAAAGTACAAAATCAACCTGGCATTTAAGGCTTCCGTATCTTGGCTTCCATCACTCTTCTAAACTTATTCTCTATTATTCTTATTCATATAATCTTCCTCTCAGGGCAAACTGGCTTACTAATTGTTCTTATATACATTATTCCATATCCTGCCGCCATGATTTTGCACAAGTGATTTCCCATGCCTGAAATAAACTCATTCCTCACTTCTGTCTCTTAGAATACCTAACATCATTTGAAGTACTATTAAGTACTATCTCATTATCTTCCTGTATATTAAACCTCCCTCCTTCTTGGAACTACTTTGTAAATACAATTTGTTTACTTTCTTGTGTTCATGTTGTATCCTCTTCCAATACTACCCTAGAATATAAGCTCCTTAAGGTCAGGGAGTGTCATTTTCATCTTAATGCCATCGCCTAGCACATAGTAGGTCTAAAAATGATAATTGAATTGACTTGAAATATTGAATGAATAAGAGGCAACATGACATAGTAGAACTGGCCTTACAGCAGGAAGTAATCAGATTCAAATCCTGTCTATGACACATAGTGGCTCTTTGATCTGGGGTAAGCACCTTAATCTCTCATAATCCCAGGAAACTATTTAAGACTTTAAATTTTAGAGCTGATACAAGTATTCATTAGTAGAAAAATTTCATTCACCTGGAGTTCCCTCTGCCAATAAAGAAAAAAAGCATTTTAAAAATCATATCATTATATATATATATATATACACACACATAAATAAATATATACCTGTGCATGTATATACATATACATGTATTAATATGTGTTTTAATGTATATTGATTTCATTTGGAGGGCCCTATCAAGTTGTAATCGTATATACAAATATGTGTGTGTACGTACATACATACACACACATATTTCCCTCTCTATAGCTGTAGTTATCTATCTAGCTATATCTATCCATCAGTCTATCTCTATTGATCTATCTATCTATCCATCTAATCTGTACCTATCTATCTATCCAGATATATATGTCACTTTGAAACTCTGAGCCTCACTTTTAACATTTTTAAAATGAGGTTCATAGTTATTTTTCTGCCAATTGCATCAGATTTATCTAGGAAAATCATTTTTAATATTCCAAGTGCCATTCAAATATGAGTGGAGGTGAGCTATTGCCACCCTATATGATCTAATTGACTCACCCTTACTCTATCTGCCTAAAATTCTGCTACTTCTGTACTACTAGTAGCCTAACCTAGATAACCCCTACCTTTTACTTCCTCTTCTTGGTCTCAGTGCAACTGAATGAACATGAAGTAAGCAAGAGTCTGCTACATACACTGTTATGTTTAGATCAGACTCTCACCCCTGCCTTGGTGAAGTTTAGTCTAGGAGGAGTTTATGACAAATACACAAATAACTTTAATGAAAATAGTATATGATAAATGCATGCCTCCACCAAAGTACTTCTCCTGAAAATAATTCTGACCCTGGATTCTCAAAGATCATTGGAGTATAACTCAAGCACTCAAAGGTCCTGCTTAGGCAAAGATGACTTTGAGTACAGCCCGGGAGATATACCGTGCATCTACAGGCTTCATTCTAAGCTGGATAAACCTCAACACCAAAAGAATCACTTTGAGATAATGAAATCTGGGACCAAAGCAATTGAAAAAGTCTGCTAAATCCTACAGGTGTGCTCTAAGATGATGGAGGAAGTGCCCATATTGATAAAAAAGGTAACTTTGAAAGACTGAATTGGGTGTCTACAAAAGTCTAAAGAGGAAGTAGAAAGGGCATTGGATTTGAGGTCAGGGGACTTCTCTGAAGCAACATAAGCTTTCTATTTGTCCCTAATAGATTCTATCTTCCACTCATCACAGTTTTCAAACCTTGTCTTCTCTCCTCAAGACTCCCCAAACTCTCTCTCCATTGATTCTCTCTAGTGAGACCTTCACTTAATATTTCATTGAAAAATCTGTCGAGTTCCTCCTTCTTCTCTTCTCTCATATGTCTCTGATATAATTTCCTATTATCACCTCCTTAGCTATAGTCTATGCAGAAGGGATGATCATGTATTTCTAAGGATTATCCCCGGACACGTGTCATTTATCCTGTTTCCTTTCATCTACACAGATTAGTGCCTCTATTATCAACTTCTGCAGCATTTGACCATTCTTTCCTCCACTTGTTTCTTTGTTTAATCATTTTAATCAACCATTTAACCATTTCAACCAACAGTGTCTGACACTTTATGACCCCATTTGGGGTTTTCTTGGCAAAGATACTGAAGTGGTTTGCCTTTTCCTTCTCCATTTTATGGATGAGAAAACAGAAAACTAGGGTTAAGTGACTTGCCTAGAGTCACACAGTTAGTAAGTGTCTGAAGTCAGATTTAAACTCAGGAAGATGAATCTTTCTGACTCCAGGCCCAGCACTCTATCCACTGCACATTTAGCTGCCCATCTTTTCCCTCTAGAAAGAATCAACTTTTAGGGTTTTAATGATAATGAATTCTCTTGGTTCTTATCCTACTTGTTTAACCACTTTTCAGTCCAGCTTGTTGGATGTTTGTTTATTTCATGACTGTCAACTAGTGGCATAAGTCTTCTAGTTTCATAGTGGAGCATGGGATTTGGAGTCCAGAGTTCAAATCCAACCCCAGACTCTTGCTAGCTCTATGACACTGGGCACATCACAGTTTGACCATGTTACCCTTGCCCTCCCACTCCATGCTCAGAAAGATGCAGTGGCCCCCTATTACTTTTAGGATCAACTAAAAACTCCTCTTTTACGTTAAAATTTCTTCACAACCTGGACCCTACCTATCTTTCTTGCCATCTTAAACCTAACCCCTGCTTATGTACACTATAGCAGGGTTGGTTAACCAGAGGCCTTGAGGTCACCTTTAGCCTCCTAGATCCTTGGGTATGACTTTCTGACTGAGTCTAAGTTTTACGGAAGAAATCCTTTTATTAAGGCAATTTGTTCTTTGAAGTTTGGATTCAGTTAAAGGACCACACTTGAGGACTTGCGGGCCACCTCCGGCATTTAGTTCGCAAGTTCTCCAATCCTGCTCTACAGTTTAATGATACTGGATGTCTACTCTTCAGACACGATTCTCTGTCCCATCTCTGTCCCCTTGTACCAGCTGACCCCTATGTGTAGAATGTTCTTCCTTATCACTTTTACCTCCTTTAATCACTTATTTCCTTTAATACTCAGCTTAAATGCCACCTTTTGCAAGCGATCTTTTGGGGGACTCCCAACTCCAAGCTTCTAGTGGTTTCCCTTCTATGGTTACTTTTCATCTGTTCCATGTGCACCTTGTTTACACCATGTAGCACACATGGGCTCCTCCATCAAATATTTTCAGTAGATTCCATATATATCAGCAGCAGGCAGAACATAGTGTAGGCCTTCATTGGTCAGGCACCCCTGCTAGGCTTATTTATGTATACGTTGTTTCCCTATCATTAACATGGAAACCTAGTGACAGCAGGGATTCTTTTCCTTTTTTTTTCTGTATTCCCAGAGCTTAGAACAGTGTCTGGCATAGAATAATGCTTAATAAACATTGATTAATTAGTTGCTGATTTCATCTCCCATCCTTACTAAGTAGGTGCCACAGGCAAGTCACTTATCCTACCTGAGCCTCAGTTTCTTTGTCTGTAGAATATAAATAATATTTGTACCATAAAACATTGTCATAAGGATCAAAGATTTAAAACTAGAAGGGGTAGCCCTTGCCTGGAATGTGTGCCAAGGCAAGTCAACAAATATTTTGCTAATTCCCCTCTATATACTGAGCATAAAAGAAAGGCAAAAGCCAGTCCCTGCTCTCAAGAAGTCCATAATCTAATGAGGGAGACAACAGGAAGACAATTATGTACAATCCAAATGTGCATAGGGTAAAGTGGGGATAGTCTCTGAGTGAAGGGCTAAGATTGAGGACTGGAAAAGGTCTCTGACAGAAGTGGAATTTTAGTTGAGAGGAGAAGGAAGCCAGGAGGCAGACACAAAGGGGGAGACCATTCCCGGCATGGGGGATGGGGGAGAGCTAGTGAAAATGTATTATGAGGAGATGGTGTTCTTGTGAGGAAAACAAGAAGGAGGCCAGAGTCACTGGATCACAGCATAAAGGGAGGGTAGTAAGGTATAAAAGAACTGTACTAGGCCCTGTACCAAGAACTAGATATATAAATATAAAAAAAGAACAACTTACCCTTGAGTCTTTGAAAGCTTTTATGAACTTAAAGTACTATACAAATATAAGAAATTATTAATATATGACTTTTGAAGTTACTAAACTATAAGTGAGAGTTGCAGGATAAATGTCTCCAAAATATTCCAAAAATGAAAAATATTGTTTTTAAAAATGTAATTAATAGAATTTTTAAGGATGAGACCTTTAAAATTATATACTTCAATCTCCTGAACTGGTAGATGAGGCAACAGGCCCACAGAGATGAAATGACTTACCCAAGACTGCCTCTCTCTTCAATGGCAAGGTTCCTAAAATCAATTGAATTGTAAGTTTTCTTATGGCAGAGATAGGATCTCATACATGGAAAGTGGTTATTGAACATTTGTTGAATTTGAATTCCTTTGGTTGAAAAACATTGCCTGTTCCAAAAATCTCATTTGTCTCTAAGCCAGATAATATACAGTACTTTTATCATATCTTTAAACATTAGTATGAGTTACCTTAAAATACTATTTCAGTGAACTAAGAATGAAGTTTTCTATGTGTATATATACATATATATAAGTATATATGTATATATGTACATGTATATGTATGTGTGTTCATCCTTCATTGCCAAAGAAGACCATGCCATCAGAGAAATGATGACATGACTTGCACTTGACTTTGTTTTGAGTGAGGGAGGGCTGTGAAGGTCACCAGCCTCACTTCTCTTCCCACCTGAATCTAGTGACTTGATATTCATTAGGATGACTGGAGATGACCCAAAATGAGGCAATTGTGGTTAAGTGGCTTGCCCAAGGTCACACAGCTAGTTAGTGTCAAGTGTGTGAAGTGAGATTTGAACTCAGGTCCTCCTGACTCCTGCACTGTCCCCTGCACCACCTAGCTGCTACTATGTGTGTGTGTGTGTGTGTGTGTGTGTGTGTGTGTGTGTGTGTGTGTGTATATATACACACACACATGTATATATACATATACGTATATATGTATATATATGTAAATAGGGAGAATAGAGAAGTTAAGCTTTCTTCTGTAACTTGAATATGTTTCATACACACATATATGTGTATATGTACACATATGTGCATACACACATATATGCATACACATCTATATATACATACGCACATGCATGTGTGTTTTACATAAATATGTGTGTATATGTAAACATATACGCACATATGTGTGTGTGTCTTCTTGGGAAAGAACAGCCATAATTCCATGAGAAGAAATACTAATAACTTGTATTTCTATATATTTTGAAGGTTTGCAAAGCGCTTTGCAAATACAATGTCATTGGTCTTGACAACAACAAGTGAGGGATGCAGAGTGATATTAAATGACTTGCCCAGGATCATATTGCTAATGATTTGGAAAGACAGCTAAGCGGCACAGTAGATAGAACACTGGACCTGGAGTCAGCAAAGACTTGACAATGTTCAAGGTCTGAGTTCAAATCCGATCTCAGACACCTATTAGCTGTTTAACTTTGGGCAAATCACTTAGCGGCTGTTTCCATTAGCTTCCTCAGCTGTAAGTGGGGGAGACACCTCCAGTCATCTTGAGCTATATCTTGCTACTAGATCCAGATGGCTCCAGAGCAGAAAGAGAAGCGGGTGACCTTGTACACCTCCCTCACTTAAATCTGATTCACTTGCAAGTCCTGGCATCATCTTCCTGCTTTCATGGTCCTCTTCAAGAATGAAGGACAAACAATTCAGCTATAAAATCAGTGTGATAATAGCATCTATTTCCCAGAATTGTTGTCAGGATTAAGTGATATAATATTTGTAAAGTGTTTAGCACTGTGCCTGGCATATTGATGCTGTGTAAATGTTAGCACTGTTATTACTATTAAGTGTCTAAGGCAGGCTTTATAATCAAATCTTCCTGTTTCCTGGTCTAACCTATTCATTACTGCCAAATGTAGCAAAAAAATGACTATTCTAAATCCTGCCTCTCCAGTACTATTTCCTTCTCCAACTTCTCTAGCTTTCAGCCATCAAGTGCTTAATTCTATAAATATTTCCTTCTATTAAGCTGATCTTTCTATGTTTATTCTTTTCAATGTTATTTCTATTTCTACAGCAGGGACTATGATGTTGGAATTCAAACACGATATCATTTTGTGATGGAGGGAATTGTTTGTTACAGTTATTTTCCCCTTTTCATCTTTAGTTTGTTTCTTCAATTTCATCCTTAAATGCCCTTGGGATGGATCATTCTCTAAGCTTTCAGTAAATTTTTCAATTCATTGTTTTTTTCCTATCTCTAGGAAGTGTAGTACGCCTTCAGGGGCTGCTTCTGTAACTGTATATGCATTGGTAGGACTGGTTCCAAGAGGGAGATTGAAGTTCTAGAAGTTACTCAATGGTTTAACTTCCTAGTAATGTTCATCACTCAACCTCACCCCATCTCCTGTGTGCTTGGTTAGCTTCTGAACAGAGCTATTCACTAATATGGTATAATACAAATAAAAATTCTCCTAGAAGTATGAGGAACATTCCTCTACAAATACACAGAGCAACATGAGAAGAGTGAGTATAACCTTAAAGTAGAAGGTGGTGAGATATAGCTGTCAAGAACACTTGTGGCAAAGAGTAACCTAAAACTTAGTCCGAATCTCCTCTTGTAGAATCCTCATGAACTTTTCCTTAGATTCAGCCCTCTGTTAGACCCTGAGAACTGATAGTTGAATCTTCTCTCTACCCTGAGGGTTCACAATCCCTGAAATTGCCTTTGTTCTAGAGATTGTTGCTCCTTACTAGATGAGTTATCTCCTACTGGTCCAATCTCGCCAGCTGAATGCACTCTTTGTTTCTTGTCCATTCTCTCTGACCACTAATATTTTTAGCAGTTGAGTAATTCTATCAATCACTTGATAAGACACTCCAAATAAAATCTACATACATTTTAGTGCTCTGGATTCACTGAAAATGTAAGGCATAGGGTGTATGTGGGAAAATGCTGCTCAGGACTAAGAAATTGAAAGAGCTTAAGTTTTGTATAGTTCACATAAGATACATCTATGTAAGTTTTATCTTCAAGAAAGCACTTGGGGAATGCTAGGCATATGAATTATAAGACAGCATCAAATGAAATGCAATTGCTCCAACTTAATGGACAGGAAACGACTGATTGCTGTTGTGGGAGTCATTTGTGAATTAGAAGTCTGTGTACAGTCAGACCATCGACTTATTAGAGGAAAGATCCAAATCGATACCAAATTAGAAGAAAGAATAGAAATGAGAGGAGGATATGATGTACATGTAAAGTAGATCAAATCTGACAGAGAAACAGATGTTAACATAATTCTTAAGTAAGTTTAACTGGTATCAATCAATTATCACAAAAAAAGAAATTAAAAAAACCAAATAAACCTAGAAACACCATCCAGGCTACATTTGTTCACCTGGCTAAGCAGAGAGATATGGAAATCAATTATAATATCAATTTAAAATATAAGTTTATTTGTAAACTCTAAGGAGGATGATAAAAGATTTTGAGAAGTAAGATTCTATAAAGGGGTACAGGATCCAAAACCACCCACTTAATGTGATAACAGAAAGCCCAGACACTTCTCTTGAATCAGTTAAGTCAGTCAATTATTAAGGAATTTTCTTTCAGTTTTACATTATGGTTTGAAAAGGCCTTTAAGTAAGATGCGATTAAACCCTTAATCAACAAGAAAGGACTATAGTGCTTTGACCAGTGGATGAAAGTAACTGATGCCCCAAAGGAAACGTCTTTGAGATTGAATGAAAGAATGAAATATGCCTTTGGGACAAAATACAGAAACAGTAGCCAGTCAAGAGGTGAACCAAGCTACAGATGGGAGAGTTCCAATTCAGAGGATACCAATTTAGCTGGAATCAAGCCCCTGAGAGGGATTAACTTTTGACTGGAGGGAGGTATAGAATGAACTTATATTGTACTTTAAGTTCATAAGTTTTCAAAGACTCAAGGGAAAGTGCTGTTTCTCTTTTTTATATTTATATCTCTAGTTTTGGGCACCATGTTAGGCACAGTTTTTTTTTTTTTACTCCTTGGTATACTCCATGCATGCTGTGATCCAGTGACTCTGGTCTCCTTGTTCTTCTCACAAGAAAGTCATCTTCTAATAATGAATTTTCACTAGCTCTCCACCATACCTGGAATGGTCTCCCTCGTTGTCTCTGCTTCTTGGCTTCCTTCCCCTCTCAACTAAAATTCCGCTTCTGTCAGAGACCTTTTCCAGTCCTGAATCTTAGTCCTTCACTCAGAGACTATCCCCAATTTACCCCTGCACATCTGGTTTGTACATAATTCTCTGCCTGTTGTCTCCCTCATTAGATTATGGACTCCTTGAAAGTAGGGACTGACTTTTGCCTTTCTTTCATGCTCAGCACATAGTGGGGAATTAGCAAAATATTTGTTGGCTTGCCTTGGCACACATTCTAGACAAGTGCTGCTCCTTCTAGTTTTAAATCTTTGATCCTTATAATAATGTTTTATAGTACAAATGATATATTCTACAGACAAAGAAATTGAGACTCAGATAGGATAAGTGATCTGCCTATGGCCACTTACTTAGCAAGGATTGGAGTTGAGGTCAATCAATCGATCCATCAACATTTATTAAGAATTATTCTATGTGAGGCACAGTTGTGAGTTCTACGGATACAGAGAAAAAGGAAAAAAAAATCCCTGATGTCAGTATGTTTCCGTGTTAATGGTAGGGAGACAATGAGTATGCAGATAAACCTAGCAGGATGCCTGACCAATGAAGACCTAGTGCAAAACCTATAATTGTATCTATGTCATTCTGTGTAAGAGCTCATTGGGAGCATGGCAAAATGAGATGACCCAGAGCCCCTGAACTACTTTCTTGTGATCTTTATGTGACAAGGTAAAACCAGCAGTGCCGGTTCCTTTATTTGCTTCTCCAACAAGAATTTCCCATTTCTTTTTTCTACTGGTTTTATTAGAGCGAGACTGCCAATATGTGACTACTTAGTTCCTCCTAAAGTCCAGTATGTCAGATTGTCATCTACCAAACACACGTCTCATGTTTAAAGTATGATTAGTTGACCTAACAGCTTTATTTCCATTATCTACCATTTTAAAGTTTCCAGTTCTCTTCCTGTGATATAATATATATTTTCTCCATTTTATACATGACAAAACTGAACCTGAGACAATTGTGATTTGTATATCATTCCAAACCCACTTGCTTCCTTTCCTGTTTTTATCTGACCATTTTCTATATCTGCCTTCTCTAGCACCCTGTTCTAATGGCTTCTTATGCCACAGAGGTGACCTTAAATTCTCAAACACTATAGGAATGCAGTCAAAATTCTGAAGGGACCTACCACCTAGAAAATCTTTGAATGTTAGCTAGGTGACAGGTAGCATTCTTTTTTTTTTTTGTTGGAACTGGCCTCCCTAACCTTGAAGAGGATTATCTCCAAATACTGGATAGGAGGGAATATTGTTTTTCCAGCCAGAGACTCACAAAAAATTATATGCCAAGAAATAGAATGACTTAAAAAGGTATGTATATACATATGTACATACTCTAAATTTTTCCTTGTATCCTCAGTACTTAGCACTGTGTCAGGCCCATAGTAGATACTTAATAAATGTTTGTTGGCCTGAATTTCTTAGGGGTAGATATTCTTACAAAGATTTTTTTCATCCTGCAATTTTGATGGATGCAGTTACCCTATCTGATGTCTCTGTGTGTGTGAGGGTGGGATTTTGTGGTTGACAATCATTGTAAGTAATATAGTTGACAAACAAAATCTTAATTATGTGAAAGCTATGTGTCAGTGCCCTAAGGAAAAGATATAATATGAATTGATTTTTATATATAAAATTTTCAAATAAAATTTTAAATATATATGTATGTATGTTTGTATGTATATATATAGAAATACCCACCCCTAAGAAATTCAATTCAAAGACCATTTCTCAAGTTTCTACCATGGATCTGACATTGTGCTAAGAACTGAGGACACATATATACATGCATACATACTCGTGTGTGCATATGTTTATATACACATATGTATGTGTATGTATATGGCTGCATATGTATATGTGTCTGCCACAATTTCTTGCTCTTAAAACAGTATGATGAGATAGTAATAGCTGTGGTTGCTCAGTTGTTTTCAGTTGTGTCCAACTCTTTGTGACCCCATATGGGGTTGATTTACCATTTTTTTCCAGCTCATTTTATGGTTATGAAAACTGAGCAAACAGGGTTACATGACTTGCCCAGGGTCACGCAGCTAGTAAGTGTCTGTGGCCAGAATTAAACTCAGGAAGATGAGTCTTCCCCACTCCAGACCCTGCACTCCCCCACTGCGCCACCTCGCTGTCCATAATAATAGTCCCTATCTCTCAAGATTGTTGTGAAGATGAAATGAAGTAACATTTATAAATACTTTGCCAACCTTAAAGTATTATATGAATGCTAGCTATTATTAATTATTATAATTAATTTTCTATGATCTCTTTATCATCTAAGTATCTTTCTACACAACATGAAAGGAAGCTTGTTAGTAATGGATTAGGTTACTAGAGGGCACATGAAAGGATAAACTCCAGGGAAATTAGCATATGGAAGCAATGGGCCAAAATAAAGAAATGGAAAGGATGGGCCTGGCATCAACAGGTAGAGACATACCCAGTACAGGAGCTTCAGCTAGTGTATCTTGGATATCTTTGGATTCTGGGTAGAGTCACAGGGAAGTAGATCATCATCTCCTTTACAATGCATACCACTCCTAGGAAACTAGTAAAAATTAGAGCTCTTAAGGAATCCACTTCTATCACTGTTAGTGATATTTCAGCAGATGATAGTGTGGAAAAGTCAAGTATTTTGTGAATTATTCAAGTCCACATTGAAGCATGATCAGCCACACTGAAATTGAAAGAAAAATGCACTTGAAAGCAAAACAAATAACAACCAAAAAACAGAGCCAAGAACTGAAAAACTCTGCAAACCCTTCTAATTAATGCTTAGAAAATAAGTAAAGACTGGTTAAAGGACTAGGAAGCTGGAGGGCTTGTTATTGATTGCTTCATAGTGTGGCTTAGACTTCTTGAAGTTGAAAGAATAGTAAGAAATCCAATTAAAAAAAATCCACCATAAAAATCAGGTTAACTGTTGGTATGAAGGAAAAAAAAGATTTCTTGTGAGCAAGACAATACAGTGGCTGCAGTAATAAATATTGGATGAAGGCAATTTTTATGTATGAATATCAATTTCATAATCAAAGCTATTTCCAAAACATTATTAGGGGTCCGGTTTAGACTTGAGATGTGGGTCTCTTTATCATAATTTAAAATAATTCTCTAGATGCAGCTACATATTGCAATGGAAACAGCACTGGAACTGGAGTCTTGAAATGAATTCAAATCTGGTCTCTGGCACTTAATGGTTATGTGATCCTGGATAAATTTCTTAACTTCTACTTGCCTCAGTTTCCTCAACAATAATGGAAATAAGAATAGAATATGCCTACTTTCTAAGATTGTTGCAAGGGCTAAATAAGTTGATAATTATGAAATACTTAGTACAGTACCTGGCTTGTAAATGGCATTTAATAAATGATTGTGTCCTTCCATATAAATATGTTTATTTGTTTGTTTGTTTTACTTAAAGTAGTCTTTAAAATCTAGTCCTTAATGAAAGGATGATGATTTCTATTAAGGATATTGATATTCTGAGAAGAAGGTATGTTTTAGAATTGTAGAAATTCCCAAATGGAGACAAAAGATTTAAATATGACCTTGCATTATACTCCACATATCAAAAACGAAGAAAAATTTCCTAAGAGATATAAATAAACACGCTGTAATGGCCTGAGAATGTGCTTGCTTTGGTTGGTTGGTTGGTTGGTTGGGTTTTGTTCTTCGTTCTTGAAGACCAACAAAATGACCTCACATTGCTTGAAGCAAGTTTCAGTGTGTCTGACTGTGGCTGATCAGAGCAATATGAGCTCAGAACGCTCTACCACAGGTCGGGCACAAATAGTCTGTGTGAATATTTGGGGTGGATTTTGTAAATTTGTGGATCTTACATTTCCTTTGAGCTGTTTCAATTCCGCTTCATTGAAAAACAGCAAGGAAATTTGTTTTGTATGAATTTGCCTCTAATGAGGGAGATGGGAGGAAAGAAAATTGCTTGATAGGTGAAAAAAAGTACAAGCATAAAAATGGGGAAAAAACTCTATGGTTTAAAATTAGGGCTGTATTTGAAAAAAATGAAGAGAGCTATGCTTAATAGCCAAAGTGACATGTGGTTTCATGATGGAGAATTCAAATATGTATCAGGATCTTGTGAATTCAGTACAGGACCATGATGAGCAAGCAATTACAGGCAAAGGAATATATGTAGGATATTAATTTAAAAAAACATAAAATAAGGCTTATTATTTTACTTTGTTTCAGTTAATTTATATATCATTATAGTGATTTGTTAATATATTAGCCTCTAGGTTATTCTTTCTACTTTCTCAAGATGATCAGTATTTTCTTAGTCTCCCTCTCCCTCTTCACTCTTGTTCTCTGGTCTTGAATCCAATGACCTTGCTGTTATACCGTGCTCCTTAATCTATCAAATATGATCAAAGTTTCTTTTCTTATATTGTTTTCCTCTCTTTCCTAGAAGCAGGACACAGCAAATAAAGGTTAATAAGTTGAGGGCTAGCTAGGTGGCACAGTGGATAGTGTCCCAGGACTGTAGCCAGGAATACCATCTTCATTAATTCAAATCTGGCTCCAGATACTTAATAGCTGTGTGATTCTGCACAAGTCACTTAACTCTCTTTGCCTCAGTTCCTCATGTATAAAATGAATTGAAGATGGAAATGGCAAACCACACCAGTATTGCCAAGAAATACCTAAATGGAGTTATAAAGAGTGGGACATGATTGAAAAACAACAAAAAATTACATTTACACTTTCCAGTGAATTTCCTCCTCATTGGACATCTTCCAACAGAATGTAGGGTACTAACTGTTGAGGATGTTATAGAGGGAATTCCAAGGTAGACTACTTGGCCTTTGAGCTCCTGAGGGGACTATTTAGTTACTTTTAATTAACTCTATGCACTTTTAAAATTTTATATCTTCCTCCTATCTTCTTGCTCTGGAAGAAAAGAGAGATGGGTAAACCAGCTTGGAACTAGAACAGTAATTCACTTTGTAAGTTTCCATTTTACAAGTGAGCAAGACCCTTATTGAATGCTACTGGTTCATCTATATCTAGGATACATTGCATGCCTTAGACAGTTATTCTTTATCACCACAGACTTCCATTCAGAGTCAATCAATTACTTAATAGGAAGTCGGTGAAGTGAAAGGTTGTGGGAGTAGGACATGATAAAATGTTATTAAAAATATCTCTGACACAATTACCACCTTAGTGTCCTTATTAAATAGTACTGTTTAATGGCACTAAGGAAGTGGTAGAAATCTTCCTTGGAAAAAATCATCAGATAAAAATGTTAATGACTTAACAAAATGCTAATATAAAGATCAGATTCTAAGATTATATCTCAATTTTTATCCGTTCAAATTAATTGAAGAATTCATTATACACTGAATATATGCCAAGCACTGAGTATATTAAAAAATATGCCTTTGCCTTCAAAACAGCTTATAATCTACCAAGGAGGAGAAGAACAATGTGTACATTGATGAGTAAATACAAAATATCTCTCAGTTAATCAATCAAAAAAGATTAAGTACCAGCTACCCGTCAGGCATCATGCACAATAGGGATACAAAGACAGAAGTGAAATACTGTGTGCTCTTGAGGAGTTTATAATATATGGAGATACATGAAACAGATGAAATATAGATACAAGATATTTTGAGGAGGAAGATACAGAAGCTGAAGTGACTGGGATAAGCTTTATTTAGAAGAAGCACTTAAAGGATGCTAGGAATTGTAGGAGGTAGAAGTGAGATGGGAGAGCTGTCCAGACTTTGGGGATAGCCTGTGAAAATACAGAAAGCCCTGAGATAGAATTTCTTGTAAGAAGCATAGTAAATATAGTTTGTAACCTATCATAATTGAGGTAGAATAATATGAAATCAAATGAGAAAGGTGGGAGTTTGTCATTTTCTTTTTATCAACTTTGCCAATCTGATGAGTATGATATACTACCTCAGAGTTGTTTTAATTTACATTATTTGTGATTTAGAACATTTATTTTTCATATGTCTTTTGATAACTGAGATTTTGCCTTCTGAAAACAGTCTATTCTTTTCCCATGATCATTTTTTAAGGGATGATGGCTTAGATTTTTTTATAAATTTAACTCAGTTCCCTCTATATAATTGAGAAATAAGACCTTTCTTAGAGAAAGGCTTCTTCTCGTTTCTTGTCATGGACGATCGTTCTACCTGGATCTTCGATCTCAAAACTTCTGATATCCTCTACCATCAAATCAAGTCCACATACATATTCTACAGCGGTAATTCTCTGTCTCTCCCCCAATGCCAGTCTCCTGAGGGAGAAACTGTATGCCTCAACTACCTCTCCTACCACTGCCTTCTCATCCTCTTGTAATCTGACTTTTGACTCCATCATTCAACTGAAACTACTATCTCCGACAGTTTTTTTCCCCACAATCTCCATCCTTTTATATAATGTTGACCATTTTTAACCATGCCTTATCTTTATCCTTGGCTAGATTTTCAACTATTTCTTGCCTACTTTAGGTGAATGTGCCTGGTGTTTTTCATTTGGGCTTTCTTCTCTGCTCGCTCTTCATCATCTCATAAGAATTAGCTCATAAGAATTCAATTATCACTTCTACACACAAAACTCCCCAATTTATCTGCATAGACCCCTTTTCTTTCTATAAGTCCAATCTCATTTCACTATTAGATTTCTTCTACATGTCCCATTGACATTTCAAACTCATCGTTTCCAAAACAAACCCATTATACTCCCCGACCTCTAGCTACTCCTTTCCTTCTAACTCAGTTATTTCTCCTGAGGTTACTAGCATAATTCTAGTCACCGAGACTCAGAATGCCAGTCACTCTCAACTCCTCACTTTCCATCACCCTTGTCCAAAGCCCAATCAGTTCCTAAATACTCTTAGTTCTACCTATACAATATTTCTCTCAGCTGTTCCCTTTTTGTCGCTTTCACAGTCACTACCCTAGTCTAGATAACATTACAGCTTTTTGATTGTTCTCCCCATTATGATTCCCTTACTCTCCAATCCACCCTTTACAAAGTTGTCATTTCCAAAGTTAAAGCCCATGGCAATATTCCTCTACTCAAGAAACATCAGTGACTTCTGTGTATACATATACACACATATATATGTGTATATATATATGTGTGTATATTTGCATGTGTATGTATATATACATGCATACATATATGCACAAGTTTCCACTTACACATGTTCAAAGAAAATATGCTTCAATCTATATTCTGTCCATTAACTGCCCATTAACTCTGACTGAAGATAGATAAAATGCTTTTTCATAAGTCTTCACAACAGAACAGTTGGTTCTGTTGTGTTGATCAGAGTTCCTAAGTCTTTCAAAATTATCCTTACAATATTGTTCTTGCATAAATTGTTCTCATGGTTCTGTTCATTTTGTTTTACATCAATTTATACAAGCCTTTTGAACTTTTTCTAAGCCATCCCCCTCATCATTTCTTATAGCACAATAGTATTCCATCATAACATTCAGTGACTCTCCACATGGTACTGTGAAAAGAGCTACTATAAATACTTTTTGTTTTAAACATATTGGTACCTTTTCCTCCTTCTTTGATCTCTTTGGAGTAGAGACCTAGTAGTAGTATTGCTGGATCAAAGGGTATACATAGTTTAGTGGTGCTTTGGAAATAGTTCCAAATTGCCTTCCAGAATGACTGAACTATTTCACAGCTCAATCAAGTGACTTAATATTTCTAATTTCCCACAACCCCTCCAGAATTTTTCATTTTAGTTTTTTGTCATCCTTGCCAATCTGATGAGTATGATATAGTACCTCAGAGTTGTTTTTAATTTCGTTTCTTTGTGATTTAGAACATTTATTTTTCATATGACTACTGATAATTTAGAGTTTGTCTTTTGAAAACTGCCTACTCTTTTCTTTTGATCATTTTTCAATTGGAGAATGAATGGTTCAGAGTTTTTTAACTCTATCTCAGTTCTCTCTATATATTTGAGAAATAAGACCTTTGTCAGAGAAGGTTGCTTAAATTTTTCTCCTAGTTTCCTGCTTTTCTTCTGAACTTGACTGTATTGGTTTTGTTTGTATGAACACTTTTTTTAAAAACAATTATTTTGTGTAATCAAAATTGTTTCTTTTACCCCCTATAAACCCTTCAGTCTTTTGCTTGGTTATGGATTTTTCCCTATCAACAATTTGACAGGTAATTTCTTCCATGATCCTCTAATGTATTTATGATGCCACCCTTTAAGTTCAAACCATACATTTATTTGGAGTTTGACTTTGTAGAAATGACAAGGAAAGGGGCCTTAAAGTCCATTATACCATATGTAATCTATACCTAATTTATTAGGCTGATTTCCAGTTTCCCAACTGTTTTTATAGAATAGTGAGTTATTCCCCAACAACTGAGATCTTTGGGCTACGTGTTGTGTACTTAATCTGTTCTACTGTTCAGTTTTTTTATTTCTTAACCAGAGTCAAATTATTTTAACGACTACAACTTTGCAGTAGAGTTTGAGATCTGATAATGTGAGGTCCCCTTCCTTCTCACAATTTCCTTGATACTCTTAACTTTGTTCTTGCAGATGAATTTTATTTTTTTTATTCTCTAAAGTTATCCTTCTGTAGTTTCATTTGCATGACACTGAATAAATAAATTAATTTAAGTAGTATTTTCTTTTTTTATTATATTAGTTTGGCACACCCATGAACACTTAATATATTCCCAAATATTTAAATCTATATTTGTGCGAAGAGTGCTTTGTAATTGTGCTCATTTGTAATTGTGCTCACGTAGTTTTTGTATTTATCTTGACATACAAAACTTTCTATTTCTTCCTGCTGGGTTGTGTTGATATTCAAAAATTCTTATGACTTGTGCGAATTTATTTTCTATCCTGAAGCTTTGCTGAAATTATTAATTGCTTCAGTTAACTGCTGTTGTTTTTTAGTTGACTCCTTAGGGTACTCTAAGTAAACTATCATATTATCTGCAAAAAGTGATAATTTTGTTTTCTCTTTGCTTATACTCATGAACAGATTTGTTTACAGGGTAAGGCAAGTAAATAGATCTCCTCATCTGCTATCAATCACCTATCAGTTTCCCAGTTTGCCAAATGGAATTGTATATACTTGTACTATTTGTTTTAAAAAATTACGTACAAGTACAAGTGTAATAACATATGTGTTTTGAACAAGCTATTAGTATCATCATCAATCAACATGCCTTCCCAAAGGCATATATAATCACTAAATATATGATCACTAAAGAACTCTGCAAATCTTAAATCAAAACTATCTATTACTTTTATGCACCCACTGATCAGATCAGTTGCTATCCTTTGTCCAGTAATGCAGAAGCCCAGGTCCTGGAAGTCTCATTTCTTCCATTAAAGAACAAAAGCAAAGTTAAAGTTGGAAATAAACTCCTGGTAATCCATTCATACCCGTGGAGGTTCTGTCATATCCTTCTCTGATATCTTTTTATGCTACTTCCCCTGTGTAATTCTTCAGTGTAAATGCAATGTGTCTACTTACATTTATCATGTGCCCTTTATTGCCTTTTGGTGCTATCATGTCGTGGATTGCAGCCATGGATTCAGGAAGATTTGGCTTTAATTCCATCTACAAAGTGTGTTACTTATACAACACCACAGGTAAATTACTGAACATTTTATCGGACTGAGTTTCTTTAACAAAAAGAATATAGTTAATAATCCCTGTGGTAGAGGATTGTAGGAACCAAATGAGGTGATGGTTGCACAACCTTCAAGCCTGATGTACATGTCAACTATCTAGATGGAACTTTCTGGAAAACGTTGGGAAAATATTACATGAGTATTTGAACTCTCTTAAGGCTCAGTTCTCTCTACTTCCTTTACTAGGATAAGTTACAAAGGAATTTGTAGATACAGCCTTACTATCTGCAACATGCCTCACTTCGGCATTAATAGACTTGGGGAAGGATCTCAGAGGCAATCAGTTTCAGAATACACAGAACTTTTTTCACTCTATGAAACATTTCCTTCAGAGGCTGCTGGAGCATCACTGCTTTCTAGTTTTATTTCCCCAAGACTTCTTTATTTATTTTTCTAATTTGTCAGAGTTAATATCTTGTCACTAGCGAATATCTCCCTATGTATCATTCATTCTTTTATGGCAAGAAAATATAGGATATTACTCCCCCATCTTAATAGAAATTATACAGAACATTATCATTTAACTTGTTTTTAATTACTTCAAGGGGACTGATCATTAATAGCTTTATAACTTATTACTCTTTATCACCAAGTTGGACGACACTGCATCTTAGTTTAGCAAGTATGGATGGGGTGAAATCTCACAGGTTGTACAAAATTCTCAGTTCCAAGATGGGCCCTTGCACAACCTGTGTTTCTGTGAATCAGTTAGAGAGGATCATCTCCAGAAGGTATGATGATAGCTATTGAACTTCTATGGCCAAAACAACTCACATATACCATATACTAGTCATAGAAAAGTCTTCATTTGTAGTGATACCATAAGCATTTAGCATGAAGTAGGTACTTAATAAAATCTTGTTGAATTAATGAACAGAGAGATGAATAGGTTGCTTCTTTATTACTAATGATGGTCTTTGAGGTATATATAAGGAAACAAACCAAGATTTAAGGCATGTCCTTGGGTTGCTGAACAATGTAATGGTAAAGTCACTTGAAAGAATTGAAACCAGATCTAGATCTCATTAGCAATAATTAAAATAACACTAGATAGTATTTACCTTGTTCTTTAACACTTAGAGACATTACTTACTTGCATAATCCCATTTGAGTTTCAATTGACTATTATTTAGACATTGTCTTTTCCTCCCTTTCCAGTCTTACACTTGACTCCCTTCACATATTCTACGATCAAGCCATAAGTGCCATGTTTACTGTTCTTCACATAGTTTCCTTCTCCTTGCCTTTACAGTAAATATACTCCACATACAGAATGATCCCTCCCCTCACTTCCACATCTTATATTCTCTGACTTCTTTCAAGACTCAATTCAAATCCTCTCTTCTGCTAGAAACCTTTCATGATTTTACCACCTCTCCTTCCCCCACAGAAGTTAGATGAGGAAACTTAGACTCAGAAATGTTAAGTGCATTGAGTTTAGCCAGGCACTCAATTAACTATTGAAGGCAAGATTAAACTCAGATCTCTTTTAACTCCAAGACCTAATTTCCCCCCACTATAACTTCATTCTTACTAATATAACACAGACATAATAACGACAAGCATTTTATTCCATTCGAGCGGATTTATTCATAAATTCTGGTTTACATGGCAGGGCAACTCAATGGATGAATGGTGTGGTTTTTTTTATTATGGTCAAACCGCTTACCAGTACAGACCAACTCCATTTCTTCTCATCTTGTATAATTCTTTATATCTTTCCATAAATACTTCAAAGGAAATAATAACAGCTCATATTGACAGAATACTTTAATGTTTACAAGTTTTTGTCATTTTCTTTTCATTTAAACTTTATAATAATTCCATGAGTTAAGTTATTTAGGTACTATTTGTTAGTTCTTTTTAAAGATAAAGAAACTGTAGTTCATAAATTTACCCACGGTAACACAACTAGGAAGTGGCAGAATATGAATACAACAGATCCCTCCTCACTTCTCAAGGTCAGCACATTTACTCTCCCATTTCCTACCCTCCTTCTCCAAAGAGTGCCAGAGATATTCAACATCTGTAGGAGGCTTTGGAATTCTTTCTTAAATTCTTGGATGCCTCCCAACACACGAATTATAGGCCTCAGAGGGGTTGTATGGTTACTTCAAAGGATTACAAATATACACATGTGACCATATATTCTATAGACACTGTATCAGCCAACTAGCTTTTATTAGGTTTCTACTATGTGCCAAATATTTCGCTCAGCACTAGGGATAAATACAAAGAAGTAAAACCAACAAACAAAACAAAGATCCTTGTCCTAAGGAACTTACCTTCTCATATACATCACCTGATTCATACAAGTAATGGATGGAAATGTTGTTTGTTGGTTCAGATAGCAATTGTTCTGTTCTGACTAGAAACTCTGAGGGTGTTCACTTTCCAGATTGATTCTTTTGGGAAGTTAAAGTATACCATCATTTTCCTCAATCATTAGCCATTCTTTAATCACTGAACAGGTACTGCCTCAGATAAACTGAGACCTGGGAAAGACCTTAGCTTAAAAAGGTCAGTGTCTCCCACTGTATCTGGGGCCATCACCAGTCATTCTGCTCTATGCCTTGCCGTTGGACCCTAGTGCCTCTGGAGGAAAAAAGTCAGGCTGATGACTTTGCATAATCCTACCTAACTTGCATCCAATTCCCTGGCAAGTCAAGACATCCCCCTCATGATGTCATTGGTGCTCTTTGAGAATAAAGGACTAGCAAAAAAATCTGGGTGAATGATAGTCTTAGAGGTGAAGGAACCATTAAATCTCTTGTGTGTGTGTGTGTATGCACACATACTTTTCAAACGTATGTAAATCCATTTTGATTAATAATATATTCGTTTATTGAAAAGCTTTACTTAATTGAGTAGCCTTTTGTCACTATGTGACAATCTCAATCAAAAGCTACTAAAAGTACAGCTACTGCAGGGAGGGGTTCCCTGCCATTCAAAACCTGGTCATGAAGCTTTTGTGAATCACTGCACTGCCATAACTATAACCTCAACTCCAAATTCAGTGATTTGTACTACATTGCCAGGCTCTATTCTAAAGCAGAGATGTCAAACACAGGGTTAGTCAGGCAATGCATCCCACAACACTCCTGAGTGCAGCTAGAATCAGATTAAATTGGAATTAGGAAATTCTTCCCAAAATCAATAAAAATACAATAGAATATAGATAATATTAATATATGTTTTTCTAAGTCAATATGTTAACAATAGGGATCCTTATGTACATATAGTGGTCTATTTCTATTTCAGTTTGACATCACTGTTCTAGAGAAACTTACTTTGGCCTGGTCTTGTCAATTATGCACCAGGGTTGTATACATACTCTCTTTCTCACTGTATGGGAAACCCACCAGTATTTCCAATTATATGCATCCTGAATGATCCATTTCTGCCATTTTCTTCATGCAAATTCTCATTGATACATAAGCTATAGTTTCATGGAAATTCAGCACTCAGCCTTTCTCAGTCCTTTGGTTTACTCATAATTTTGATTTTTCAGAGAATGTGGTATTGCAAGATTCATAGTCATATGAGCATTAAAAAATACACTATTTTGTGTAAGTGGCCAGGCTGAGAGTTGAGAGCACTGCAAAAATTTCAAAATGAATGAATCAATAAGAAGACATTTATTAAGCACTTACTATATGTCAGAATCTGTGGCAAGTTGTGTTTGTCCTTTGTTCTCCAAATCAGGATGATGACAGGAGTTGCAGTTAACTTTGATTTGAGTGAGGGAGGGCTGTGCAAGTTACCCAGTCTTACTTTCTTCTCCTGAGTCATCTAGGTTCAGTGGCCTGATATTCATCTGTGATAAGTACTAAGCATATAAATGCAAGAAATCAAGATAATCTCCATCCTAAAGTAGCTTATATCATAATGGTCAGAGACTAGAGACAACATAGAAGGTGGTGGTATGAGGGAGATTAATGTAAAAAGCAGTAATATGGTTTGGAAATTATGGTCAGGAAGTGATGTGGAATCCTGGTTCTGGACAAGATAAAATGAAAGTTCACCTATCAGAGCATAGGGTGGTCCTAAGATCAAAATCCAAGTCTTCAGTGGAAAAAGGAAAACAAAGTTGAGCATAATGGGAGGAGGGAAGGAGCAATGGTTTCAAATGCAATGGATTCTGTCTTTTTCACCCTATTTGATCCTAATTCATTGTCTATCTGTAATGTCTTCCCAGGATGGATGCACTGATGAACTGCTCATCTAATCACATATCAAAGCTGAAAAAATATTGATTCATTGACTTAATTTTTCCTGTGTGAATTATTATACTGATTTATTTTCCATAACCATGAATCTCATCAAAAAGAACCTATTAATGAACAATTGGTAGGAAAAAAAATTAAAAAATAACTCACTGCAGCAAATTTCTCTAATAAAAGTTCTCATTTCCCAGATACATAGGGAGCTGCTTCAAATCTATAAAACTAAGAGCAATTTCCCAATAAATAAATTGTCAAAGGATATGAACAGGAAATTTTTAAAGAACGAAATTCAAGCTATCATCAACTTTATGGAAGAAAATATTAAAATTTAACTTTAAAATTTAATTAAATAAATTAAAATTTAAGTAAATTAATATAATTGAATTGAAAAATTAAAAATAGATAAAAATAAATTAAATAAATTTAAATTTTAAAACAAAGTCCCTATTATTAGAGAAATGCAAATGAAAGTGACTCTGAGGTTGTGTCTTCCACTTATCAGATGGGCAAAGATTATAAAAGATAAAGAAAAAAATGCTGGTGTGAAGGGAATCAGAAAAAAAATGAATAGTAATACACTGTTGGTGCATGTGCAAATTAGCCCAGATGTTTTGAAAAGCAATGTGAAATTATGCCCCCAAAGTTTTTACACTGTACAAAGCTTCTAACCTAGTTAAACTGCTTCTAGGTTTATACCTCAAAGAAATAGGCAAAGGAAGGCAAGGAAATGACCTCTATGTACATCTGGAAAAATTAAGTTGTATCCTTCTATTGAGAACTGACCAAGGAAATGATGGTATATGAATATGATGAAATATAATTGTTACCAGAAATGAGAAAATGGACAATTTTCAAAGGAAACCAGGGAAACTTTTATGAACTTGTACAGAGCAAACTGAGCAAAACTAAAAGAAAAATTATAGAACTTTGAAACATCATAAATAAAAATTACTTTGAAAGACTTTATAACTTTCATTAATGCAATAATAAATCAGGAATCCAGAAGAGTGAAGATGAAATAAAGCACGTTCCTTCTTTGAGAGAACTGGTAAACTTAAAATGGAAAGGGAGACATAAATTTCTGGTATGATCAATGTTGGAATTTTCTGCATTGTACTGGGTTTTATTTTTGTTTCTTTTATCTTTTGGTTGTTAAATGATGGGAGCAGTGGAAGAGGTATATACTATAAAATACATACAATATATGCATGCATACATGAAGGGTTTTTTAAAGAAAGAAAAAAAGACAAGGAACAGCTCTATAGTGTTCTAAGATTTGTTGCAGTCTAGCTCTTTTCTGAAGAAGGTGTATAATACAGGTTAAATTACAGAAGTAAAAATAACCTGATGGGTTATCATTGCTTTAAAGTCCTTCTTTCCTTCTTTTATCCAGTCTGCTTCTAATGCCCCTTATTTAATTGATTGTAGAAAGGTGAATATGAATAACAATTTTAAAAATACATTCTGGGAGGTAGAATCAAGATGGCAAAGTAGAAAGACACACATACTCTAGCTCTTTCCCCACAGACTATAAAATACCTGTAAAAATGACTCTCAACAAATTCTAGAGCAGCAGAAGCCACAGAATGACAGTGAAAGAGATTTTCAGGCAAAGGTAACCTGGAAGCCTAAAAGGAAAGGTCTATTGCACAAGACTGAGGCCAGCTTTGGCTGCAAGGCAAGGCAGAACCAGGAGGAACAGGACCAGAGGAGCCCTCCAGGGTAGAATCCCCAATAGCAGTGGAGGATCTTGGAACCCTGAATTCACAATTGCCAAAGAAAGCTTCAAAGGTCAGTGAGAAGGCTTTCCCAACTGGATGAGAGGAGAGCAAGGTCCTCCCCTAGAATTGGCCAGAGGTGGTAACAATGGTGGCAGCAGCTGCAGCATCCATTTGTGAAACACTCTGCATAAAGCCCCTAAAGGAATTGAGCAGCTGAGCATGCTCCTCAGGTGAGCAGGAATACTAGGACCCTCTTCTTCACAAAGGATTCAGAAGTCAAGTAAGTGGCTGGGCAAATGCCCAAAAAAGGGGAAAAAATAAGACTATGGAAGGTTACTTTCTTGGTGAACAGGTGTTTTTCCCTTCCATCCTTTCAGGTAAGGAAGAACAATGCATATTGTCAAAGGAAGTCAAGGCTTCTGCATCTAGTACCTCCTAAATAAATATGCAATGACCTCAGGCCATGGAAGAGCTTGAAAAGTGAGTCAAA